>OZ010586.1:100307185-100479685 GCA_963932145.1 Acanthosepion lycidas | reverse complement strand
GTCTGAATTTCTTTTCATTTTTCATTTCAACCTTTGGAAGTAAAGTCCGATGATCCATAGCCCTGTTAAAAAGGGGCGTGGTGAAATAACTTATTACATGGAACCTTAAAGTGATCTGTTACATTGAGCTCTCAGGATATCATCCTCCTTGTGTCTACCCATGCGGATTACCTAGTTTTGCATAAACTATATATATATATATATATATATATATATATATATATACATATATATATATATATGCATTTGTGTTAGTACGCATTCAATTTTTCGAATCGATTAACATGTAGAACTATTTACATTATTCGGACTATTGTCCTTATCTTTGTCGCCATATTTATCAAACCGTTTCGGCCGTTGTACGCTACTGCCTTCTTCAGGTGGTTTGGAATGTCGAACTTAACCCTTTATTTCGCTCACTGGGGTAGACTGTTCTAGTTCCACGTGCCATGTTTAATGGTTGTCAGTTATCGATTTTCTCGTCTTAAATTCCCCTCCCCGCTATGGTAGTGGATAAAGGCGTTGATTAGATCCAGTGACCGGACAGTGACAGTGGAGAACTTCCTGAGAGAAATATGGCACGTGGAACTAGAACAGTGTACCCCAGTGAGCGAAATAAAGGATTGATCTTGTTCCTTACAGGATCAATGCACACACTGATAGTTATTTTGCTCCATTCTTGCTTGCCAATAGCTTTTACTTTCTGCAAATCCTTAGGACATAGTAATATTATTTTTTGATTCAAATATGCTCATGAATTGATGATGCAAATTGTCTTTGTGTAGTGTACGACGATACCTTAATTTTGCTTTCATTTCAGTATTTTCTAACAATTTGACGTCTGCTTTTATGGTCATTGTCATGTTGAAATATCCATTGACGCTCCAAACACAATTTTAGTGGACTGTATTATTTTAAGTAAATGGTGTTTCATAAAGACGGATTATATATAAGAGTGTTTCATTAAGACAGATCAAAGTCAGCAGTAAATAAATCAGTGTTATTGGCAAAGATTTATTTTTCTATTGCATCAGGTTATTTAAGGATATACAGCCAATTATGTTTGTAATATAATATCGCCCAAATATCCGCCAATTCTGAAAAAAAGATCATTAGATTCTTAAACATAATTCAATTTACAATCGGTCCATGGAATTGGAACACACTTTATAACTAAAATCCCCACTTTATGTATGATATCCTGTAGTCTCACTAGTTCTCCTAGTTCTCCTAGTCCAGAAGCAGCAAAATATCACCAGAGCAGTTGCGCTCGTCCCTCCACTGTACTGAATTGTATTGAATGTATTTTTTTGGTTTATGGGCTTCATTCTCTTTCCGCCATACATAACGGGAGTTCATGTAACCAAATAATTATACTTTTGTTATATCTGTCTATATTAAAAAAGTTCCAATACATATTATCATGTTGTAAATGGCAATCTAGCATCAGCTAATTTGCATTTTGAATGTTTAACTTTTGCTCGAAGATCGAAATCCTGCTTCATGAAAACATGTAGTGTCTTTCTTCGTCGAAACATTGAACCCTAATGTCATTACATCATTTACCTTTATCGCTAAGTGAGGATTAATCGAGATATCTCTAACAATTTCACTTTCCATTCTTTCAGAAATTAACTACTTTTATGGCTCTCATTAATTTATTCTCAACCCAATGCGTCTCGTTGCACTTCTTGATAATGCTACTAATTGTCGTTATAGTAAAATTTAAACGCTTGCAAAGTATTGTATATCCATCACAACGTTTGCACGCATCAACTACCTTCATTCAGAGCTTCATGTCAAGTTCAGCAGTCTTTGCCATGGTTACAGAACGAATGAGTAATGGCGAAACGTGGAAATCATAGTTTTCTTCATTACCTTTTAGAATATTATAGAATGAGGTCAATACTACTTAAGTTTCAATTAGATTTGATACACACACGCACATATGTAGGTGTGTGTGTGTGTGCGTGTGTGTATGTGTGTGTGCGTGTAATAATAATATTAACACATTAATATAATAATACGCTATGTAGTGTTTCATGCAATAAAAGCATCAGTTGGAAAAATTATGAAACCTGTTAACTTCGATATACAGCCATATATTATTTAGCTTTTAACTCATTTTAGCTGTACATTTTATTTTTAATATACATATATATATATATATATATATATATATATATATATATATATATATATGGAGAGAGAGAGTATCATCATTAAATGAGTGCATCACATGCCGGCAAAGCGGTGGGTTTGCGGGATGGGAGCATTGCTGTTGACCAATGGAGGTGCCTTGCGCACATACATCAGCCTTTGGGGATAATGCATTTTTTCCAGGTCGGGAAATCTGTCACTTTGTGATGGCCCCCACATTAGCCAGCCACCTCTCCTGAATGATGAAGTCTAGAAAGTAGCTTCTAGGATTCTAATGAAACAGTCGCCTTCACTTCGCTTTCATTGCATCAGGAAGAAATTCACGTTGAACAGTTGTTACTTCACATATTATTAGAAACCAAAAAGTGTGTCAGCCTGTTTGAGGTTGTTATTTCGGCACAGCAATGCACCAATATTTGATTAAGTGTTCCCCAGTGACAAATGTGTCCTGTGTGACACACCCAAGCGTATCAGACATTGTTTTTCACATTGGAATCATGTGCCGCATACAACAAGACGACATCTTCACACACTCAAGATCATTCTATGTTTCTGGTGGACGAGTCGACAAGTCGTGTTCTAGGCACTGATCTAGTACCAGCGGGCGAAACCATCATTACTCCGGCCTTCTTCCGGTGGTTGGAATAATGTAAATAGTGTACATACATCATCTCAGAAATATAGACAGATATTGCAAATTGACATAAATAAAATTGAAATAAATAAAATTAAACAAGAAATATTCGAAGCAAGTTCAACAATAACAAAAACGTAAATGAGCTAAATTAAATTAGGAAATTAAAGTGTTCCACGCCTAGAGTAGATAGAGCAAAAACAAAAACAAGGTTGGTGACGTTCATTGCTATAAAACGATAGCCTTAGTCGTAACACGCGTTTCATGCTCCCGCGATTTCTAACGCATTGATTATAAGTCGCTTTATGTGTCTGATTGTTTTTGCGTTATATATATATATATATATATATATATATATATATATATATATATATATATATATATATATATATATATATATATATATATTCCCAAGAGAACTAAACGACCAGGACATAGTAAAAATACGAACACACACACACACACACACACACACACACATACATGCATATTTAATATTGAAATGTTAATAACATCAGATTTCTTTCAGGTTTCATTACATATAAATAAATATATCTTGAAGTCTATGGTAACTATTTTAAGGAATTAAGTTGACTTGCCGTTTTCATCAACTTCAGGCTTAATGGTAATCCTTCTGATTTCACAGATATTCCGATATAGTTTGTATTTTGGGATAATAATTGATGAAAGCGACAACAAGCATATAGCATAAGACGCATCGTCTTCGATGAGATTTAAATACTCTGAAACGGACAATACTGCCAATGAATTAGGCTATGGTTAAATTTCGATCTAGGTTCAATAGATTTGTATTCATTTGTCTACACTCCGTGTGATTCTACCATTAAATATGTTTTCATTAAAGATGAATGCTCCCTATTTCAAACAAGCCTCGCATCTGATTTTATTAATATATGAGAATTAGAAAGTACAGAATAACGCCAAATAAGAAGAATTGAAAAAGTATATCGTAATTCATACTCGTGAGTCGTGACAGTATAATTAACAGAATGACGACAGTTTGTCAGCTGAGATTTGAGGCAGGCTTAATTCGATGATCAAGCACGAATATTTCAACTTCTTATTTGATAAGTCACTCGTTACCAACCAATAAAGAAAAAATTATACACAACCCTGGAATACTGAGAGAAAGATACCTGGAACCAAGGAACAAAACCACCAATTTTTTTTTTAAGATATGTTATACAATATCTGAACCTATTAACAGTGCCATATGATGAATATATTCCGAGTGTATGTAAATGTAACTAGCAATTCAAGGAAGAGTGATTCGTTAACTATAACGCAGAAATTAAAAAGCCAAAACAGAAAGAACAGGTTGCAACATGATATATTAAGTGTGTGCCTAAAAATAGAAAACTGAATATTAATGTGAAAACAGTAAAGATTAAACAGTAAAGACAAAAAATGTAAATGGGTGTAATTATTTAAAATAATGATGCCCTTAACATTGACAGATAAGCAGAATCAACGCCTGCTTCAGGTTTATCTGTTTTTTTTCTTCTGCACAAATATGTGAATGGTTCATTTTCAGTGATAAACAATGGTGTCTTTATTTAGAACTGAAAATTAAACACGGAAACCTTCAGTTGTCTGGTTTTGGTTTGGTCTAGTTTATTTAACGGCATATCAAGTCCTCCTGGGTTATTAAATGACGAAATTGATTCTCTTGACAGCATTGATAAATTTATTTTTTTTAAATATATTGCTGGTAATTATTTGATTTTTTTAAATATGAAAATGTATTGCAGGTAATTTTTCTATTGTAGTTTTAAGATTCCATATTTTGAATCATATTTATGGGTTCACTTTTTGACTATAACGGGGACCCAACAAGTGCTATCACACTGGTTCAAGATGGACGTGGATTTGTTTTTACATGTATTGTTGGTATATAATATATTTTATTGCTGGTAATATGTTGTTGTTTTTTTAATTATTATTGGTAATACGTCTTTTTTTTACATGTATTACTTTTATTTTTTCGTGTTAATATTTATTGATAGTAATATTAATATAAAGTTATATTTTTAATTCTGTCTTAGTTTTTTGACTTCAGTTTTGGTGCTAAATAGTTGTCCATATTTGGGACCCTTACTGGTGCTACCGCAACGTGTCATAGTGAGACTGGGAACAACAGGAATTACAAGCCTCAAAACATCTCGATTTGAGGTTTTGCTGATTGATTCACAAAGTTTCATTTTGGTGAATTTGTGGGGTTTGAATCATAAAGGACCATTTCACTCAAATATTTCTTTCAAGCAAAATCAAAATACACATTTTTATTTGTAAGAGATGAAAGGTTCAAGGTAGTCTTTACAGAGGAAAAGGCCAGACATCTAGCGTGGCAAAATGGTTCTCCACATTCATAAGTTTTCTGGATTCATGGCTAATTACTTTATTATAAAATGCACAGTTCAGATTTCTCGAAAAAAATTACGCATCTGTTATTCGTGTGGATTTTCGCCAATACAAATTATGCTGAAAGAAGCAATATTTAATGAACTCTAATTTTAGATTCAGACAGCGAATAATTGCATAACTAGAGTAAGTTGGTTGAAATGACAGCAGTAAATATTGTTATTACATGGTCATCTTTTAAATAAAAGCACATACACGCGCGCATATATATATATATATATATATATATATATATATATATATATATATATATATATATATATATATAATGACAAACCGTTAAAAATATAGGTGATTGTTTTATTTCCTTGAAGTCGTAACGTGTTTATAGATGGGTAATATATATATATTACCCATATATATATATATATAATATATATATATATATATATATATATATATATATATATATATATATATACCCATCTATATACTCGTTACTTAAGCCAGGCAATATTCACTGTACTCTTTACGACTTCACTGAAATAAGCATCACCATATATTTTTAACGGTTTGTCATTATGTATATATATATATATATATATATATATATATATATATATATATATATATATATATATGTATGTATGTATGTGTGTGTGTGACATTTTACCTACATATTTGCCTATAATTACATGGTTGTCTTTCAACGTGTTAAACTTCTTTAATTTTCTGGCTTTTCTTATTTGCCACAAATATTTATTAATTTACATACATATATAATTCTCTGTTAATATAGCAACAAAATATAATTTAAACTGGTCTTTATTAATCAAATAGATTTTACATTTGAATCTGAGTATAGCAACGTTTACCCTGCTTATATATACTGCTATATATAAACGACATTCAGTTGGATATTTACAGAATATCTACCAAGATGAATGACCGTAACAATGTTGTTTATGCTCACAACAGTAACAGAATAAAATCTGGAATATATCATAGGATTCTGTATAAGAGCACGAAGAATATTCACCGAAATTACATACCTAAAGAAAAAAATAGAAATAGAAAACAGTTTTAAACTCTTCCTAATATTCTCATTGTTCCATCAAGGATGCCGAGAGGCATACGTGATATTCACGCAAAAAACAAACGATAATGGCATTATTAACAAAAATAACAATAACAATAATTTAGTTAAAATGTAGTCATATAACCTATCTACAAACTCTTCGGAGTCTTCTACGCAAAACTACTTGGCTAATCTTGCTAATGTCAACATTGTTTCAACTATATTTCAAATTATCATGGATTGGATCAGAAAAATGGATAACAATATTCGAAATTGATAGATTCAAAAATAATTTCGTCGTTAACTTATATACGCACACACACACACACACACACACACACACACATATATATATATATATATATATATATATATATATAGAGAGAGAGAGAGAGAGAGAGAGAGAATATTAGTGGTAAATATACATATATATGCAAAATCCACAGGTGCATATACACACATGTATATATTTTGAATAAAAAATTCCGAGAGGATAGAATCCAGGTAGAACTCAATGTCCAGGACAGAGTAAAGATATAATAAAGATATAATAAAAAGGCTTAAACACTAATATTCCATGGTCATAATTTATTCCATTGGAATCGTAAATACGATCCAATTCATGTATGTGTGTATGTAGGTACACGGTTACGTGTATGTATATACGTGTATAAGTTGTCTATGTGTGGATTTGCATGCGTTTTGAACATAAAAATATAGGTCCTCGCTAGATTGGATAATCGTCATATTTATTGTTTATATTTGATTTGTAACCTGCTGTCGATATTATTTTTGTCAAATTTTCTCAATTACACAGCGTCTCTTTCAATTTTAATTTCACCCGCCCCATCTTTCTTCCCCACCACTTCTTTCCTTACCTCTCCCTCCTTCTTTAAGATTTGATCGGCCATGGTGTGTGTATGTCACCACGAAATGTATCTTTATTGTATTAGACATCCGACAACAATCATTTTTCCCGCTTCCACTCACACCTAGTTTTTAAATAACCCTCTCTGTTAAACCCCTCTCTTATGAACTAATATTCGTACCACACTCTCATAATTACACTCTCTCTAAATTCTATTTTTATTTCCGGAGTAGGTTTTTTTCTGTTTTCTTTTTGAATTTGTAGGTCTGATGAATTGCACCGTATTTACGATTCCAATGGAATAAATTATGACCATGGAATATTAGTGTTTAAGCCTTTTTATTATTATATATATATATATATATATATATATATATATATATATATATCGCCCCTCGGTCATCTAGACACACGTAAAAGCTGCGATACATAGAGAGAAACAGTCTGTCTGTGGATGACAACACACACACACACACACACATATATATAAGTAATAAAACTTGAAATATAGTGTTCATCTGTCAACATTAGCTTTCTTACTAATGAATAAATCGATCATCTTTCGTCCGTTGTACTTAATTACAAAAATTGGCCGATTTGTGCATAGATTTTCTTTTGATATTAAAATAATCATAAGTACATTGTGAAGATATAATTCAAAATGAAAGGGATAAACCGTGTTATTTACATATGATAAAAGCACATTTAAAAAACAAAAACAAAAAAAACGCAAACATTTATACGAAAAAGCACTAAATTTTTATCCCCATAAACAACCACTCAACATCAATATTTTATTGATCATACATCACAATACATATATGTGTAAGTCTGACCGGCCGATAATACTTCCCTCCACATATAATGATTAGTTTCCTAAAGCTAGATTTTAACCAGTATGTTATCAACTTGTAGAAGTTTTTCGTGCATCTTGAGATCCCAAGCGAGAAAGCATTGCTTTCTTGCACTACTTGAAGGAAAGCTTTGACAAGCAAGTAGTAACACTTTCATGAGGGTTTTTTTTCTCTGTTTGATGGAGCCTTCTTTTCAAATTTTTGCAGATTTTCAAATCTGTCTCAATTTCCTGTAGGATATTTGCTACAATATTGGAAGTTGGTATGCCGCATTTTCCTCACGTGTACTGCGTACCGCAAGGCTCGCCATCGACATATGCACATACGCATATACTCTGTAATACAGCATAACACCCGCTACACAATAACACATATTTATATGTATCAGTTGTTATGTGTTTGTGCATGTATGGTTAAGTCTTTAATGATATCGAATTTCTGAAAATGATTAATGGCCAAGAAATGTCCATACCTTTTTTTTACCGATAATCAAAATATTTAAGCATATTCAGGCCTATTCAGGCTTTCATGGCTCTAAACATATTTATATCTCTTTATTTTGTGTGAATTGATATTATATATTTAGAAAGATAGCAGAGGCTGTTTCTCTTTGCTTCGCGTACAATTATAATTTGTCGTCCCATCCTGGTTGAAATCAACGTCTAGAAGGCTCAGTCTCTTGCTATTCATTAATTACTGGACGGCAAGATGGATTAATACATTTCCCACGGATATTTGTGTGAAAGAAAGCGCAATATTCGCGGTTGGATTTCGAGGTCGCCACGACGATTTCGCGGTCCGAACCCCTCATCTTAAACATAAAATAGCTTAATAGTCAACTAGAGTGATCAGATCTATATTTTGAAAACAGATATTTGATTGAAAAAAACTTCATTATTCTGTATTCCAGACAGGTCAGTCGAACAATGAAGTCGATTTTACGTGTCGTTAGTCCATCATTGTTATTTGGACTTTTTTTCTATGTCGGTGTGGAAGAACAGTCAATTTTACAGAATGTAAAAAATAATTTTCTTTTCAGAATATGCTCTTCATATTAAACTTCATCTTTATGAATTGTACCGCTAGAAAAAACAAAAAAACAAAAAAAAAAAAAAATAGCGATTGCCCTAAATGAAATCTATTTTTACACCATCATCTACGAAATATATTTTTCTTGCCCTTCACACTAACCAAAAATTCTAAACCACATAATGCAAACTGCTGAATTCAGTATTGTGAATGGTTGTTGGTAAATAAATAGACAATATGCCCGCCCATCGATCAATGCTGCCTAGTTTGGCTCAGTATTTATAAACAGAAATTTATTCAGTTTATTTACGCGATCTACTTAAATGCCTTTGTTTATTTGAATTCATTTCTTTATTCAGTCCTAAAGTTCTTTTTACATCCATAACATATTCTTCTTCAAAATATATCTGGTTTACATGATATATACTTGTAACTTTTATATATAGAAATTGGGGCGTATATTTGATTAAGTGACACGTTAGACCTAGACGGGAATTTTTTTAACAAATCCAGAAAATCCAGAGAAGCATCTACATCTCGGGTACAATCCCTTTCCAAAGCTCAACGTATCATCCCTGTGTGTTTTCTATGATTAATGTCATGTTAATTGTTCACATGATCTTTCTTTGTTACCTAAATTTGTGAATGTAAGAATAGTATTAGATGAAAATGCTAGTCGTAAGCTTACTTAGCATTTTAATAGTTTCACATCTCACAAAAATCACCTGTGTAATTCCACCACTTTTATTTCCTGTAAAATAAAATCTTTAAAAAAAAAAAAAATTAAAATAAATAATAAATCCAGCGTCAATGGCTATATTTTGTCTCATTAAATCTATTTTTTATTCTTCACTCTGTTCTTTCACTTATAGTAAACACTTCCATTTTAGAGACTTAATCCATTTGCATAGTGTGAAAAGATTAATATATATATATATATATATATATATATATATATATATATATATATATATATATATATATATATATATATATATATATAAGTATGCATGTATATATACATGGTGTAAGGATATGCAATAGAGTGTATAGTAAGTACAGAAGACCAAAATATTAGGTTCAACAATAAAGCTGACTAATGACACTAGGTATTGAGGTTATTCTAAGAGCATTGAAAGGATCACTTGTGTCCACATTCCCAGTTGAGAGAGATATTATTTAAAGATTATTTTATATTACACCAAAGTAATAAGAAGAAATAATTTAAAATCCTTGAAACCCCTTTAAATAAGAGAATTAAAGTCCAGAATAAAGAAATTAACTAAGACTAAATCAATAAAGCTTTTTGAATGTTTGTTTACATGTTTGGAGGACTAAATAATTATATATATATATATATATATATATATATATATATATATATATATATATATATATATATATATATATATATATTAATGCAAAACGTGCGTCCTTTGCATGGAAAAACACCTCATGAATTTGGAATTGATATAGAACGAGACAAATACAGTGAAACGAACAGTAAATATGTTTAACATTTAGATAAGTACGTATACGCATATATAGACAATTTAACTCCCGGAAGATGATCTCAGATGAGACTAAATATACTTGGGAAAATACAGATTATTTAAAAAGAAAATGTCATTTTTCTTAATCAATTTTCTACGGCTAGCAAGAAAATGATTCCTGAACTCTATAGGATTAGAACAAAAATAAACAGTCGCAGTATGTCTAAAATATTTAACTAGACCTGTTTGTATACATGTATTTGTCTCGCGTGGCCATGTGTGAAGTCACAAGCTGCGACCCGTATTTCACTTCCGCGTCTCGTATACACGATACAGTCGTTGAAATTTTTCCTGCAACAAAAACAGACTGTCATTATTGTTCCGTGAATTGGTTTATATATAAAAAAAAGTAATTGTCATCTTTGATAATGGCTTATGTAAGCCGAAAGCTTAGATTGGATTTAAACATGTATCAATATGGTGATTTCCTTTCATCCTTCAATGATAATGCTATTACTCTTATGAGACAATATGAAAGGAACTTACTTAAAATAAATAGACAAACTTGACTATATTATTTAATGAAACATGCATCAATATAGCTATCTATCTATCTATCTATCTATCTATCTATCTATATATATATATATTATATATATGTGTGTGTGTGCGCGCGTGAACCCACACATACAAACGCTCAGGTCTGTGTGTGCGTGTTTGCAGAGACAGAAATAGAAGACGTTTCTCGATCTGCTGCTTAGATATTTCTTTTAATGTGTCATCTTAGGCAATTTTCACAACAGAACTTATCTTTCCCAGTTATATTTCTAACATGCATCTGTACATGCATCTCTACATTGCATATTGCTGCTGCATCTTGTCTGGACCATTTCCATGGTATCTATATATGCAAACAAGAATCTGCAATGTTATCATTCCTGACATGGCATCTAGACTTAAAACACATTCCAACCTCCCTGCTCTAAGGTAGTTGTTCCTTTTCTGTAAATACATCCATGGTAGTTGATCCTCTTTGCTTCCTCGACTACTAGATTGAGAGGTCCCTTATCGACCTTTTGCTATTGAAACGCATCCGTAAAGTTCTGTCCTCATAATTTCATCTCTCGCAATTCTCGTCAATGAAAATCTATCCCGTCTTCTTCCTTTCCTGTTATCTACCATCTTCAGCCATTTAACATTTACCGACAATCGACATCTTCGGACTCAATGATCACTGTTTTTTCATTGTCCTTTCTAAATATAATTTCTGACTCGTCTTCATTCTTTGGTACTCCTTCATTGCTAGTACGTTAATCTTCTTGATTGTTTGCTAAATATTTACAAAATGTTTGCCAATTTATTTATGATACATTTTTTTTTCCTTAATCATTTCACTGCAGGCAAGGCGATAATGCCACTAAGACACAGGGATTTTCTGAAAGTGAGAGGGAATGAGAAAAACTTGGTGAAGAGAAATGAGGTAAGAACAATATACTAACATGATTCAGGGAGGCAACAGTTGGTAATTTACTTTGCATTCAAATATTTGAAAACTATATGTGGCCAGGGACCAATAAATCGGATGATTGTTCCACAAGAGAGAAGCGCGAGTGAAGGAATAATTAAAATAGAACACACGGTTGCAGTTATGTATTTTAACTGTAAATTGGTGGGACCCAATTGTAATTCTAGTAGTACGCCTAAATTCATGTAAATAAACTAAGGAGAGCTGCTCGTGAGAATAATTGCCATTATTTTTTTCTAGAAAAGACACAGAGAATCCAGGTCAGGTTCGTTCGTAAGGGACTGAAGTCAAGAACGATTAAATTGCAACCACTTCATTGAAAATTGTCTATAATCCAGAGATGTTTAATAGGAGCAACAGACGTGATATGGCAGCAATAATCAAGGCACAGACAAATGGTAAATAATACAATTGTTGTAGTGTATTGATTAGCATTACGCAGTGACACTCACTATACGACATAGACCTGCATCGTTATTGTATACAAATCTAAGCTTGATCCATAACAATAGTATTTATCTCATTTGTACTTAGAAAACTGGCATCAGTCACTGAATTCTCACGTTAACAGAGAGAAAATGTAATCTAAGTGCCTCTAGTGTCTAACTCTTAGATAAGATGATTAAGGATCATTAACTTCGGTTTTGCAGATAAGTATAGACTTTGATCATAACAGACAAAAACACGATATCTGTATAACATGCATAATTAAATTATATGTCGGTTTTGTACAACAGTATGAGATTATAATCTTATCGTCTACGGTGTAATTGGGTTATCATGCGATCTTAAAGTCAGGTACTAATATTGTTTACCTTATTATTACGTCAATAAATAAATAAAAATATATATATTTTTTTGGACAAAAGAAAAGTACTAAATATTCTTCGAAACAAAATGTTGAAGCAAACACTAGTAAAAATTGAATAAACCGTTACAGATGACTTAAGATTAAAACTTACAAAGTATTTGGAAACACAATGTCGTGCCTTTGTTTTCATACAGAAATACAATCATTTATCTTGCTTGCCTTGAATAATATTTCTATTCAAAATCCATATGATTTTATTATTTCATTATTTCGGCTTATATTTATTCCGCAATGTTTTTCTGTGAGTGTTCTTGAAAGATCTGGGATATTTCAGGCACATCTTTGTCCTTGAGGTTTGCATATATTTTAATATTTGCTAACATTTATCAACACATCTTCGCAATTTATGCAAAATTACTATGGATAACAATCACCTCACAGATGAAGAAGATACTTGAATATTGAGAATACCATATTTGGATATACACTTCTCGTTTTTTAATCCTGCTAGGGAGTTACAGTCTTTTGAGTAAATGTCACAATGCAGTACGCTCTTGGCTCAGTGTTATATTTTCAATATTTTAATGTGACATTTTAATCTTCCAACTAAAGTACGGTAAAATTTATGGAAACTGGACATTCCAAAAAACAAACAGCTAATGATTTTTGTGTCTATGTTTGTTAGATGATTTTTAAATCTGTCCGAATTAGACAGGCGCTGTCTTATGTTTTTTCAAACTCAGTTCCTACATTCTCACGGGGATTAACATCAAATCAGTTAAGAACTTTTTTTTTATCTTTTCTTGCTCGATACGATTCAAATTATCTTTTACAATCGATCCCTGCTTTACCCCAAGATAAATGATCTAGATTGCGGTTTCCCTTGATATTTCGCAAGATTTCCCAGTGTTCATACAAACCTCAATTTTTAGTTTCGCGCTGTTGTTTGTATTTTTGTTGTTTGTTTTTTTTTCTTTTAGCTCTAGATGAATTCACGGTACAGAAACTGCTGATGTATTCGATCGTGTTTCATACTTGCACCATTAAAAGTCCACCGTAACCGATGATGAAGGTCCAGAGGTTTTATACAGGTAGCCTGACTATTTTCGGTTATATCAACAGCACTCGCATAACTTGAACACAACACCTAATATATACGGTAGAGAAGTATTTAGCGAAATCACTCCAAATTTTGCACTGACTTCATTAGGTTTGCTCAGGTCCTATATGCACACAGTTATATACATTCAATTAGCCTCAATCGAAATTTTATGCTGAGACACCAGCATATCTATTCACTTTTCTGAATACAACACTGATCAACCAATCTAGAACCTGCAATTTCCACCCATAGACGGAAATGCTTTTCTCAGAGTAGGATAATACCCATCAGATCGGTTTATTAAGACGGTTTTTGTCAAACTATACATTAACCCCAATGCGTACTATACATAATATCAAGAACGATTCCGTAATATGTTGCACCTCACACTGGTGATGTATCCCAAGATCTATCGCATTCATACAAACGAGAAATCGGTATTTGCTGAAGACAACAGCTTTATTTGGGGAGCAAACCATCTCATATTCAAAATTCTACTTGTCGTCTAATATTTGATGAAGACGTCATGTGAGTAACCTTTTTAAAGCCATCAGGAAAACCCATTCAAAATTCAATGCGAACAGTTGGCGCACTTATATCATCACGCATAACACGATTTTCATCCAGTACTGGGTCAGAAATATTAACACCTACGTTGGCAATTGCTTTTCTTCTGCCACGGAGACCTCAAAGAAGAGAGACAAACTTATCGGGACACCCATTTTCCTTTAGAATCTTTTTTTAAGCATTTATGTTCATAATATCAAGAGCCTTTGTTAGATCCAACGACGACGATGCAAGTCTACTATGCAATGTGTGTCTCCTTCAAATACATGATAGGAAATATATCTACCTACTCCTGCAATGTCTGAAACCTGACTGTGGTTCAAGAAGGACATCAGCAGCAATTTTGTGGTATCGCTTAGGCAGGATCAAAGTTCAGTCCGCCATTTTAAAAAGCGATATCGATCAATTATTGCTCCTCTCAGTGTAACATTCTGGTATACTCCCTTCTATCGATTTTGTTTTAAATTTCGAATTTGAACAATGTAGCGAAGGAGAAACCTATATCAAAAACGACACATTATCCTGTACATAATTTGCCGAAAAAAATCCTAGATAATTGCTGCCTTAAGATGAGAATCTTTTAATTCGACTAACGCGAGCAATCGCAAAATTTGGTTCCTCAATAACAGCCGTTGCTTTTCTAGACGAGGACAGCTTGTGTTTTGGCCTGAGATCGAAATATTAGAATCACGTTGATTTTTTTTTTAATCTTATTTCATTTTACCTCTTAGAATTTTTACATTGGATATGTATTTTCTGATTTTTAGAGCCTGATTGAAAAGTAGCTCCCCATTTTATCCATGATGAACTCTCCCGCCAAACTATAAATTTTACAAAACGGGAGATTCCATTGTACATAAAATAGGGAGTTGCTTCACAATCACTTTATATATTACTTGTCTTTCCTGCATTTTGGGTTTGTATACTGACCATTTCACCGTCATTGTTGTTTTGAACGCGTGTTAACTGTTTAATTTAACATTCATATATCAGGATCTCCACAAAGAGATCGTCCATAACGGTCAGCTTAAGACCATGCACCTCCTATATAATATTTTAGTCTTCTTCAAGGGAAATGGTTCTTACCACATGTTTTTTGATCGGATTAATGGCAATCGTGCTATTAGACTCGACATTTGCTTAAGAATACCTAGTTTAAATTTCGTTAAGTAGTCCTCAATACCGCAAAAGAAATTACATATAAATCACTTTTTGCCAGTGTAGGAGCTAACATCAAGGAAGGCATCAGTTGAAGTTGCCGTAACATATCGTATTATTTGAAGCAAATAATGATTCAATGTCATCTGCGTTTATTTAACAAACATATTTCTGGTATTCTTATTCCGTCTAAGCTGTAGCATGAAATTCGTTTTTTTTTTTGTTTTTTTTTTTGTTTTTGTGCAACTTTTCGTTTACACTCGTTTTTCCTCCTCCCATTAGAAGTTTCTTTAGTATTATATCCCTTTCATTTAATAGCATCTGAAACTGTTGATATTTACTTTCTACTTAAATTAGAATATATATGGAAATGGCACAAACATGGTGTTTACTCTTCTCAGAAATCACACTAAATGTAATACCTTTTCACTGTACCAGTCTAAATGCTCTCGTCTTTCAGACGGTCCGCATTTCATTTCTTTACAACACACTTCACCTTTGCCCGAACAAGATTATTTTAAGTTCATCTCTGAATATCGCGTGCATTTTACTTATCTTAGTAATCACGATTTCTAACATAACCCGATGCCGCCATTTTAAACCTGTTTGTATTCATGTGTTTGTGTATGCATTCCTCTTCTGGAATATGATGTACAAGTAGAAGTCCGACAATGTTCTGGTAGGAACATACCATTATTGTTGCACTTTCCGAATTCATCTCCATGTTTCGTAATCCTTGCCAACTCGAGCATTGACGTCAGCAAATATGACAATGTTATCGCTTAATCTTGCGGAGAAGCGAAAACGAAGCTTTTCATCTTGAGAGGAACAAACATTGAAAGATAGCGCATAATGTCTGCCTGTACCAATACAAGCTTCCAGTTAATATAAAATGTTTTAGTAACACATGATTAAACAAATAATTACGAACTTAGTTTCATCTTTTATATGTTAGCATTTTTCAGAAAGTGGTCGATGATGAACATCCAAGAAAACTTTTATTGCTCTATAAAAATAGGTTTTTGACAGGTTTCTGATCTAGGTTCACACACATTCGTTCAGAACATTACACGTTGTTTTGCTCGCTTTTCTTACTTTGAGTGTGTCCTTTGAGTATTACAGAGCTTGCTGCCAATCTATTACGTCGCATAAATTGATAGATACCATAGCAAAAATTTCATCAGAACAATTACCATGAAATTATTTATCGAAAAAAGAACAGTGAAGCTATTTTATGGCGGTGGGTAAGTGAATGTAACCAAGATGTACGGACAGGAACTATAACATTGCAGATTCTTTTTGAAACTGTTTTCTTTTTATCAAAACCCCCTAAATATATAACATTGTTACTGTAGAAAAAGCATAGTATCTCATGAATTAGTAAACTACGTTTCCTAACAACAAATCTGGGAAATTCCAGTTATTTTTCTTCATTGTTAGTAAGAATTTCATTTTATATTTTCATTTAAATTTCTTTCTTATTCTCATCTTCTTTTCATGTTTTTTTTCTTTACCAACTGATTACCCAAGGAAAGAGAATTACAGGAATCGGCTGTTAAAGAAACGTAATAGAAACAGTAAGCATATTCTATGAAAGATAAAGGTTAAGCTAAGACATGGGGAGCAGATTTTAGCGCACTTAAAAGCATCCAATCAGGAGTTTGATTAAGAATATTTTTTAAGCGTTTTACCACAAGCAAGGCGGGAAACCACTAGCACGCAAGTGGTTACAGAGATTTGGAGTGAGAGCAAATAGGAGTGATAGAGGAAAGGATGAAGAGAAAGATAGGGGATTGATCAAGTCATCTGGAGACGTCGACTGACATTACATTTAAATAGTTGAAGATTATATCTATCAGGGAAACAGGAAAAGGAGAGAGAATTCCACAGGCGCGAGGTGCGAAACATGAAGCTATTGGAGTAGAAGAGACGTCTACATTTATCACTTTCGAAAGGGTTTGAGCGAGATGTCGGCCTAGTAGACTGCTTAAATTCATGAAGTCTGGTAACCAGCGAGAGCAGCTCATCAGAGCAGTTACCCTGAAAGTATTTGTAAAGAAAACAGGGGGAGGCGACGGGACATCTGTGAGAGAGCGACTGCAGACAAGATGCTAGATCAGGGCCAGTTACATTGCATATTCGTCTCTGGATCTTATGAAGAACCTTGAGACAAACAGAACGGGCACCAGGCCATATATGACACCAATATTCTTAGAGTTATAACTCCCTTACAATATATATTATTTTCAAACGGTACAAGTTGAACAATGCAACAGGAAAAATTAATCAATTTCAAAATCCTGAAGAGACTCGTGTCGAGTCTCTTCAGGATTTTGCTAATGAAATCTCCCCCAAATTCTCTGTCCTTTGTAGGTAGCTCTCGTCAACCTTGTTTTACTATCCATTTACTCAAGCTCGCAAGGTAAGGTATGTGTTAGATTCCTCTCTCCCTTTTTCCTTCATCTATTTCAGTAGTTTGCAAACACTGTGATGCGCCTCTTAGGTACTCTAGTAAAGCTAGTAGGTGAAAGGAAATGATTAAATGACAATCAAAGTTTTAGAAACACTTTTAAAGAAGTCATATGCCAATTATAAATGTTTTCAAAATAAAAAATGTTAATATGAATTGATTGTAATTGCATGTGAGTCCCAGTATAAATAGTTACAAACAATTATTGAACAATTTTATTATTGTGATATGTTTGTGTTATATCAAGTATTAAAAGTAGTAACTAGGATCCGCAAATTGGAATAGAGAGTTATCAATGATAATTTTCTGTTTTCGAACACGCAGTTACCTCATTATAATCCTCTCATTGATTTTTTTTATACTGTTATTGTACTTTTTAAAGCATAATATTTAGTGTGGCGCGAGACAATTTTCATTCTGAAAATGCGGTCTAGACAAAAGCATTTAGGAATCACTGAGCTATAAAGTGATTATCAAATTTCCCAACCCAATTTTCTCGTAATGTTCCATAGAAATTTCAACTGTCACTCCCTGATGTTAATTTTACGTGTATATATTGTTTCAATTCTATCAAAAACTTACAGGTTTCATCCATGGTATTCTCAGCATCCTTCTGTAGAACTACACTTCTATTGTTTCAAGTCTCGTCTTCATTCGTGAGGAGATTGTTCACCATTCAATGCCATATCGGAGGACTGATATTCCATAACGTTTGAGTACTCTTTTCTTTACAAAAATGAGTTATATTTTGCAAGCATTATATAACATTTTAATAATATTTTATCAGTTGAAATTATAAAGAACTCTTAAAGTGTCTTAACGCATTATATGTCATTCACTACACAAAATATATGTTTTGATAAATTTACCTATAATTTTGTTAAATAAGATAATCCCGAATCACTAAAACAATATAAATAATGTGAATCCCATTCGAATAATAAATAACAGTACTGCAATTTAATACATATATTAATTTTTTGCCTTGTATTCTTTTTAGGAGACACAATATTTCAATGGATAGTTGCACGGTTTGCGGAATCGGACATCTGTGTTCGAATGCATTCACTTACGTACTAATACACTTGGGAAAAGTATGAATCCTGTTTTTCGCCTCCCCAACTATGAGTAAATAGCAGGACAGACTGGGTTCTATGGACTGGATGGCAACTCGTCTAGCGTAGAAAGAAATGGCAACTCACTGTGGGTTAACAATTCTCCCTCTTCAGTCATGTATCGAAATATACATGACCGCTTAAGCTTAGGCATGACACATTTTTTTAATTATTGGTTTTATTTTGAAAATGCTATTATATCGTCTGTTTATGCTCAGGCAAAATTTAATGTGTGCTTATGAGAACATTATCCACAGATCCGCTTTTATTTGTTTCCAAGGCATTTCCCAATCTCTTAACATTTTGTTTAGTTTCTAAAAACATAATCCGTTATTATTTGGAGTGTTTTTTCTATATCATTCTTTCCAACTTTTGTGACTCAACTAACGCGAAAATAAACTTCTACAACTGACTTTTTGTTTCCAGTACATTTCTTGGTCTGTTTATTTTATGGTACTGCGTTGATACCTTGGCAGAATTTCCGTATTTTTAGCTTTTAAAAATCACGTGGATTTCTGTTAGAAAACTGAACATGTAAAAATGTATTCTCTATAGATTTAAAATAACATGTTTTACAATGCTCTTATGTTTTGTATTTTGTTCATTATATATATATATATATATATATATATATATATATATATATATATATATATATATATATATATATATATATATATATATATATAATAGGGGGGTCTGAGTGTGTGTTTGTCTTTGTGTCTGTATGCCATTCCATTTTTAAATAATCGTGTACTGTAAATCGTCTTGCCCAGTTTTTTGTTTTAAATTTTTTGCGCTGTTTGATCTGCACACGATTAGTCTTTGTCATGAACTGTCTCCAGGTATCATTCAAAAATATTCTGCGTCTGCTTTGTTTCTTTCTCGTGTACAACAAGGGATGAACGAATGTCACAAACTCGTATACAAGAAATGCAGGACGTGCGACTTGTTTAATGGGTAGCCGATTGTAATGAGAATAAGGGGAGGAAAATCATGATTCCAGTCCGGTTCATTGAAAACACTTACGCTCAGATAAACTTGGGAAAGATACGAATCCATCTCCTTCTCCAACTAAGGGTTAAATAATTGGCTATGTATCTTTAAATACCGTTGATATTCTGAAAAAGAAGTTGTTAATAGTACATTCACTCGAACAACTTCTGTCAATCCCAAATATATTTTGGCTTTAAGTAACGCGAAATGTTTTGGTAAGCAACATACTATCATCTATCAATTAACATTAACATAATTTTTTTCTGTGTGAAATGTGCAATCAGGGATACTCGTAAAAATTCAAATCAAATCATTTCGATTCACCACTCACGGATAGAACAAAAAACATGTATCGCACTTGTATTCTTCTCATATTTTATGCGATGAATTACAAAGATCAACTGTCGAATATTGGGTGATATCCAGTTGATGAGAAGAAGAAAAAAAAACTAAGTTTCATAACATGTTGAACATTCTCCACATTGGTAATCAATTAATACATATTATAGAAACCGTGGAGATCTATGTTTGCGCCCATTCGGAACGGACGTGGCATAAAGAATAAGTATAAATTCTCTTTATATGGACACAGAAGCACTTTAGAGCAATGTCGGTGTTCCACGGTTTTATTTCCCATGCGATACCATCGTTTTACTGTAAATTAATAATCTGCGGATGATGCAACAATTTACAGGTGCAAATTCCTTAAATATTGAAAAACCAACCTAACCCCACATCAATACTCTGACCTAACCCAGGTTGCGCAATTTGGGAAGAACTGCCTTATAAGATTAAATACAACCAAAACCTAACTAAATTACTAACAGCATCTAGAAAAGGGGACGTGAACCTAAGGCACGCGCGCCACACGCTGCACATCAAGCAATTCCCAAATTCACGCAGCCACAAATGGCACCAGGAAGTCCGAATCAATAACTATTACAACGCAAAGAAGATATTTAGCTGTTTCAATTTTAACATGTACTAAAGTATATATACTATATAAAATACGTATATGCTGTTGGCACACTGAATGATTTTCAAACCTTATTCTGCACATAGTTAACAAAAGTTTCCCTACCCCTGATGCAGCTGGCAGTCACAAGTCATCTATCCTGATGAATGGACCTTCTCTCAAGGAGGCTTCTTATCTTGAACGTCTAATAGGACTCAAGCTCTCTACGGTCCTTATACGATACATTGCAAAATATGTTGAAAAAATGATTGCTATATTGTGCTATTCCAGTAAGCTGCTATACCCGATATTTAAAAGAGCTACATCAGACCATACATAAGGTATGTTGTCAAATCTGGGCTGGATATTTGCAGTCATCACTTGACATTGATAGTGTACAAATCGTCTACATGGACTTTTATGTGATTAATTATTTCACCTTACAGCTCCTTTCCCACAGACGAAAATTTGCGAGTCTCTAGATACTCTATCGCCGTTTTCATGACACGTGTTCTGACAAAATTTTCTCCTTCTTTTTCATCATCTTTGACCAATATATCTGAGACCAAACTAGCCAAGTACACAACAGTGAATGATCCACATGACATTCGTATTATTATTGCAAATAGTGAGATCCATTTGTACAGCCACTTTTCACGAACTCTTTTTTTGTATTCCGGTAGGATATTTTCCCAGTCACTACATCTTGACCTGTACATGTCTAGGGTTATACGTTATCTTACCTGCATAAATACTTCAACTTTACTTCTTTCCTTTATTCCGGTCATACAACACTACGCAGTAACCCTCTATAGTGACTGACTTGTGAATATACGTTTAAAAATTAGACTCATTAGCAAATACATTTTACAGTGTGTTATAGTGGAACACCCCTATTCTATTGTTAATAGACTCTTCCACCTATAATAAGTAGGAGTAGTAGGAGTCGCTCAGTGGGTCAGTCAGTCGCTCAAGTTTTGACTTGAGCAACTGTTCGGTTGTACTCTCATCCTACAGACGGGAGGAACCCGAAGGAGGCTACGCCGAAGGACGGAGTCTCCTTCGGGGAGGTAGACCGGCCCTGAACCCGTTTATGCGGGTTCAATGGGCTATTTTTTGGCCGAGCCCAAGGGCTTGGAATGCCCACGTTAAAAAGGCCTTGTGCCACATGACACCCTCGTGGGGGGGTGACTGAATATCGTCAGTCAGTCGCTCAACTTTTGAGCGACTGCACGGTTGTACTCTCATCCTACGGACGGGAGGAAACCCGAAGGAGGCTACGCCGAAGGGCGGAGTCTCCTTCGGGGAGGTAGACCGGCCCTGAACCCGTTTATGCGGGTTCAATGGGCTATTTTTTGGCCGAGCCTACGGGCTCGGAATACCCACGTTAAAAAGGCCTTGTGCCACATGACACCCTCGTGGGGGGGTGACTGAATATCGTCAGTCAGTCGCTCAACTTTTGAGCGACTGCACGGTTGTACTCTCATCCTACGGACGGGAGGAACCCGAAGAAGGCTACGCCGAAGGGCGGAGTCTCCTTCGGGGAGGTAGACCGGCCCTGAACCCGTTTATACAGGTTCAATGGGCTATTTTTGGCCGAGCCCACGGGCTCGGGATGCCCACGTTAAAAAGGCCTTGTGCCACATGACGCCCTCCTGGGGGGTGACAGAATATCGTCAGTCAGTCGCTCAACTTTTGAGCGACTGCACGGTTGTACTCTCATCCTACGGACGGGAGGAACCCGAAGGAGGCTACGCCGATGGGCGGAGTCTCCTTCGGGGAGGTAGACCGGCCCTGAACCCGTTTATGCCGGTTCAATGGGCTATTTTTTGGCCGAGCCCAAGGGCTCGGGATGCCCACGTTAAAAAGGCCTTGTGCCACATGACACCCACGTGGGGAGGTGACTGAATATCGTCAGTCAGTCGATGCCGGATGACCGTTAGTCGGATACTAAAGTATCAGCGACCACAACCAGATTTCTCTGCGTCATTACCTATTATATCAAGTTCCTAACGTTTTTGTACGTCGAACCTATTTTAGGAAAGACTTAGTACAAATACAAGTCTCCACTGGGAAACCACTCCATAACACAGTGGCGTCTAACATTCAATGTATTGGGTTACAGAGTAAGAGACACAGTATATGTGTGGAGGATAACGGTTAACCATAGACTTGAACATGTTAAGGTTGTAGAGATCCAGGAAGCAACCTATTGGGAGTTGTTTTCATGACAAAGCGGCAGTTTTGAGAAGACGTTGCTTCAGTTGAACTTACCTCTCACCAAAAGAGTACGAAGGAGATGACTGTTGTTCGATACAATGTGTGTGCCATGGTGTGTTTTAGACATGGATGTTAATGTTGTAGTGATCAGGGTAGCAACCTCTTTAGAGTCGTTTTCACGTGGCAGAGGCAGTTTGGGGAAGACGTTACTTCAGTTGAACTTACCTCTCATCAAACGACTATGAAGGAAATGAGTGTGGCTCCCGACAATGTGCGTGGCATGGGGGTTTAGACGTGGATATTAGTTCTTGTGGGGCCAAGGAGTTTAGTTGATTTTTTCACTCTACATAGAAATAGCGATAGAGCAGAAATAGGCTTGCGACGGCTCGTCTGTCAGAAGCGGATTGCAGAGTTTGCAAGGACGCGTACAGGCTTTTGGACTTAATCGATAGTGGAAACTGAAGACGGTCCAGCACCCGATCATATAGGACAGCAGTACTCCATTTTCCGTCTGATCTAGCTTTTGTCTTTACAGCAGGAAATATTTAATACTTCCTCGAGAGTTATAGGAGACCGACCATTTTCCTAGCATCTTAATGATAGATTGTATGTACGAGTCACACTTTAGGTCTGGGTCGATACGCGCTCAAGGTAAGGAACCTCCAAGAGGGAACATCTGCTCATCAAGATTTGTGAAGTTTCTGTTTACAAAGTTTCTGATCTTATATTAGATTTAGGCGTATCAATTACTTAATTTAATACCAACATATTCTTTTCTTAGTAGCATTAGTAATTTTTTTATATTTTTATCAAGTATGTATTGATGTGATTTTTTTTTTTCAAAAATATATTGTTGGCAATATTTTTTATGCATTCCCGGAAACATGGGTCTTTTTTCAAAAATGTATTTTTGGTAATATTTTTTTGTTTCTTTTAATGAATATCTATTTTATTTTTTTTTTTTTTTTGATTATTTTAACTGTATTGCTGGTAATTTTGCGATAAAGATATATATTTTATTCTGTCATATACTTTTGACGCCAATCTGGGTTTTTGCTAGTTGCCCATAGTTGGGACCTTAACAGGTGCAACCACCTTGGGTTAGGGTAGAGCTTGAAAAAACCGCAATGAAGAGGTGGTTCCACCCTCCTCTAAAACTTCCAACTGGATGTAGTTGATCCTCATACACAGGGTTATCTTATATAAGCTTTGACAGAATATCTCTATTGAAAATTAAAAGAAAACTTAATTTTAAACTTATTATTTTCCTACGATAGGCCGGGCATGAAACAAGAATGCCTATTTGAAGACTTGTAGAAATTTTGGCGTCGTCAGCTTCTTGACTGTCAGGGTAATTTTAGAAATTCTTTGTTATATTCGAAACTTATCTTAAGATCAATGAAATCTTGAAAGTGATAATAACAAACCGTGAAAACTGGAGAAAATATTGCAATTCAGGAATCAATAAATTTGCGAAATCTACGATGGAATATCTAGGTAGCCTGAGGCAATCAATGAGTCCAAGAGAATTTAGTTATATATGAAAATGTGTGTTATTTTGTAAAAGCCGTTTAAGATATTTGGCGATGTTTTACATTGAATCGGAAGAATACAACCACACTTTTAAAGGTGAAAGAAGTTTTGATTGCAGTCGGTGCCGAGATGTTAATTAGTCGGCGATCATAGCTCTCCTTATTTCCTATCCAGCTCCGATTAATTATCCTTTCTTTTCCGACGTTGACCCTCTTCTGTCGTCCATAGCGAGATGTTCATCAACTAGTTGACTCTGTTTCACTCTAACACAACTTCCTTCATTTTTTTTATCTGAGTGTCACATTCTCCAAGCATTCTTTCCATTATATGTGTACCAAAATTTCTAACTGTTAGTTGGTATTTCAGAACAGTGGCATTATTGCTTTTCCACTTTTCTTAAAACTTCGTCTATAGTCTCAGGGCCAGTCCATATTATTCCCAACTTCCATGTGCAGAACTAGACCATGGTTGGGTAAACGAGTGAGCCTGAGAAGGGGCTGAGTGGGAGGCATTGTCGGGTGGCCTATTTGAGATCAGGAGTTTGGTTGCATTATGGCGATCAGAACTCCGCACTAAGTCTGGCATCAATAGGGCTAGATGGAGGGTGTTTACGCTGATCAGGTTGTCTAACGAGGGCGGGCCCAGTCGAAATAGGAAACGTAACAAACGAAATTCCCCATCTCAAGCAGTAGTAGGTTTGTTCAATATAATTGAACCACGACCAAGAAACCAACTCGCTCAATTACAGCAGGTCGTCACCACATATAATATGCACTATTATTTTTTTATTGACATAATCTAACTTTTTTAATTGAATAGAAAGGAATATTTGCTATTCGTTATGAGTTATACTATTCATAAGTGATTTCCGTATCATATTTTCCATAAATTATCGTAATATCCTAGATCACTGGTGATTATCAAATGAGCCACTACTGAATAATCCTAAATCATCAATGCTGAGTGACAGAGAGAAAATAACGCGAGTTTTTTTTTTTCTATTCTGATATTTTTAACATTGACGGTCACGAATTACAAAAATATATTTCTCTTTCTAATATAATATGATTCTGAAAATTATTTAAAGAAATGTAATGAAAAAGGAACATTGAACAAGGGAAAAATAAACAATCTGTATAGCACTGGTCAAGGAATTTTGAACAAAGGAAACTCAACAGGAGTTTTAGCGAAAACATCTTTTCACATAAAAATAAAAGTTGGATAATTGCAAGATATTCTTTGGAAATTCGCCATTGTCCCAGCATGGAAATAGCAAATTAACTGTTATAAAAATAAATCGCAATTGTTTCTTACATCTAAATTAAATGTTTCCATTATTCAACCTCTATATTTAATTTGTCGTCTCCCACATTTTCTATTCTCAGACCTGTCACGATGTCTGTCTGTCTATCGATCTACCTATCTCTCTATCTCTGTCTGTCTGTCTCTCTCTCTCTCTCTCTCTCTCTCTATATATATATATATATATATATATATATATATATATATATATATATATATACACACATATACGCACATATTAACGTATACACATCTCACTCTCTCTCTCTCTCTCTCTATATATATATATATATGTGTGTGTGTGTGTATGAGTGTAGATGTAGATATGATTATATATGTATATATATATATATATATATATATATATATATATACATATTTATTTACACACACATATACCCACACCCATACGTAAACACATCTCTCTCTTTCTCGCTCTCTCTCTCTCTCTCTCTCTATATATATATATATATATATATATATATATATATATACATATATATATATATATATATATATACATATATATATATATATATATATATATATATATATATATATATATATATATATATATATGTGCGTCTGTCTGTGCATGTATTGGTGTAGATTTATATATGATATATATATATATATATATATATATATATATATATATATATGACGAGAGAGAGAGAGAGGGAGACTACATCGGCATTTTTATCAATAGTGCACGGTGGCTCTTATAGTCAAGCCTCCATGCGTTTTTTACCACGTTTGCAACTCTCACTCTATGTACGCTATGTTTTATAAAATTTGCTCACATTAGCGATTCTAGTATATATATATATATATATATATATATATATATATATATGAAGTAATATAGTCTTAAGGGATGTTATAATTGTGGGATAAAGTGCTCAATATCAGAGATAGAGCTTGTGTAAATATAAAAGTGAACATAAAAGTCAACACTCAGAGGCGACAGACTATTTTATGTTAGACGCAATCGTCAAGCCACGAGTGCCGTTATTTTATACCGGTCAGTGGTGCATTGTGGGTAGTCTATTTTAGCGGTTATTTTACCGGAAGTCGTTTATTTGTTTATTTATTTAGGTTAAAAATTTTTCTTGTTTTTCTTTATTTTTATTTTTTATTTTTATTTCTTGTCTTAGATATTTATTTTTTTATTTTCATTTTAATCGGTGTTTATATCGCTTATTTAATAGTTTTGTTTGGGAAGATAATTAAAGCTATTTATTCTATTTTGGGGTTGATTGATGTAGTTTATTCTAACTATTATTTTGGCAGGAGCAGTTTTTAATTTTTTTATTATTTCATGTATTTATTTGGATTGAGTATCTTTATTTGTTTTTTTTTTCTTTTTCTAACGGTTAATTTATCGGGGTCGTTTTTTTAGTTTATTTAATATTTCGATGATTGTTTTTTAAATTTATTTTACTTGTTTTTTGTTATTTATTTATTATACTCTATGTTTTTATTTACTCTTTTCAACTAACGGTTTTAAGTAACGTAGTATTTTTTTCTTTTCTCGTTATACATAAATAACCGAGAAAAATAACAGCATTCGCGGCCTGACGATTGCGTCTCGCATGAAACAGACTGTCGCCTCTAAGTGTTGATTTCTATATTCATTTTTTTATATTTATATATATATATATATATGTGTGTGTGTGTGTGTGTATGTGTGTGTTTGTGTGGAGATAGGGTACAAGGCTGCATGCTAATGTTATAATCGAGCTTCCATATGATCTACAATGCAATGTTTGATAATCGCAATATTTGGACTGAGTTTTGAAATCAATGTCTCCCCTATTCTGATGAACAATTTTACTCTTTCAAGCTACATTCCGTCTTTGTTTGATTCCCAATACATTTTTCAGATGGATTACCTTTTGTAACTCTGACCATTTTTCTCCTCGGCTCTTATTATGTCGACATTGTGTATTCTCTATGCTCAAACCATTTCAGTTTGTTTTCTCCGTTTTGTTTCTCATTTCTTTTTACCAATTTGCAATTCGTTATTCTCCAAAGTTTAGAATCTGTTCTTGATTTCTGCCTGAATTCCGATAATGATTTTATTCGGACACATTTTATCTTTATTTTTTTTAATCATTTTCTTTCGCTCTATTTTAAAGCAAAAGAATTATTCTAAAAATCACTATTCTATGATTGATTCCTAAATATATATTTTTTTATCATGCCTACACCTCAAGCAGGCCATATTTTGTTCCTATGGCCCTTTATACTGAAAACTGTTACCACAGAAACCATTTCTTAACGATAATTTAGACGCAAGCAAGGCGTTAAGACCAATATATCATAAGGGGATTACTTGAAGTTGGAGAGAATACATTTTTGCGAAGAAAAAGATAATAAAAGAGCCGGCCTGATGAAGACAGATGATGACGATTGATGTTGCATTTAATTTTTGAGGATTGTAATGGTAATGGAAGCAAGAAATAGAAGAACAGGGTTCAGGAGACAACGAATGATATTCAATTTAAATAATTGACGATTTTAGGTGAACGGAAAGCAAGAAACCGGAAGATAATTTCAGAAATGTTTTGTGCGGGAAAATAACCTATTGAAATTGTTGGTTGAAAAATAATTAATCAGCCACAAGACCGCGATTTTATTCTGTTGAGTTTTGATTCATAAAGTTATATTTGTGAATCTGTGAATGTAATGTTTATTGTCCTTTTCATCATATCATTAGCAAAACAAAAATGATTTAGATAATAATTTTTATAAAAATTATTTTTGATTAATATGGAGAAACGGAGATGTTTCTGTGGGTCGATTCGTTAGCACTGCACAAGAGAGTGTATTGCAATAATTAACAACATATTTTTAAATCAAGAAATAGCAAGATTTAAAATATATTGTATTGGCCCAAATATTTATTCGTATTATTGACTAAATTTTTTTCTTAAACAACAAGCGATATTTTTACAGCGCAATAGATCCCAATCAATCTAATTATTCTATTTTGGCAAAGCGTTCAGAAACTATTCCTTTTGAGTAAGACAGCTTAAGATTAGAAATAACAGTGCGAAAATATTTTTGGACAATTAAATCCAATTAATTTAAAGAGCAGTACTCCGTTATATGTAATATGAAAAATCATATTCAGTTAATATGTTGCTGATATTTTCAAAATTAAATTTTAGTTAAATATAATTTGCACTGTAAAATATATTTAAAGTACAGTAAGGGAAGTCTCAGGATAAATTTAATTACCTGAAATTTCAAATGAAATTTTGATCGCAGTTCAAGGAAATTTGCCTTCGCTCTCAGTATTTTTTTTGAATTAGAATCTGTACAATATCGTACAATTCCTTATTTGAATATTTTTAACACTTCTAAAATTGTTATTAAATTGACTTTTTTTTTAACACGGATGTCTTCTTCTATGTGACTTGTCTTTCAGGCAGGTGCAATCATGTCTCTCCATCACTTTCTGTCGCTTGTAGCTTCTCGAAGGTTTTGTCTTATCACTATCCCTTCTAATCCCTCTTACATCAACCAGTTATAAAAGACCTTGATGTAGCTTATTCATCGCTTTCGTATGCCGTTTTGCAAATCAATATATCCTTTGTGAACATTTCCAAAACTTTCTCCTCATTATACGCGCTAGAAATTTAAATTGTCAAATTCCCGATTCTAACAGTAATTGTTCTGTGTGTTTCCATTTCCAGGAAAACGATGATTTTTTTTTTTTTCCTCTCATGTTCATTCCATTGTATTCGAAGCATCCTTCTGTAGAACAAAATTTATCTTGCCTGAAGACTCTTCACCATCTGTAATTCTATCCAGTATTCAATGTCGTATATGAGGATCAAAATTACCTTGCATTTCTTAACGTTTTCTTTGTCTCTTATTAGTTTTATTGTTGCTGTTGCTAGCAGATCTTCTGCCGTAATGAGAAACTGATCAAAAGAAATATCTTTGTCATTCACCTCTCTTCAAGGATAAAATCTTTTGTAGAATTCCAGCTTTCCCATGTAGTATGGTCTTGAAAAGAATGTTAGTTTGAATCACGGTTAACCAAATGCTATGTCTACCGCAAGAAAATTCGGTTCACTGTGTCGTGCTAGAAAATTCTCCTCTCTAGAATCTATCTGAACAGATTTCTAAGTCTTCCATTCGTCAATGCTTCGATTATTTCTACCAGAGATTGTCTCGTTTTCCTGCTATATATTTTGTGATTCTTGTTAAAAACCAAAGAAGATTCAGTAATGTTGTTTGTCATGACATCTTGGCTTCAGTCTCTTTCCCACGGCCGTAATATAGCTTCCTGATAAGAAAGTTTAATTCATTTACAGTTTAAAAGGATAGATGTTACCTTAATTTCTATTGTAGCAGTTTTCTCGCAGTTGAACTCTTCTTGCTCTCCATCCAAATTTGACCTTCAAAAATGTAATCATTTCTAATCGTTAGCTACTATGTTTTTGATTCCTTTATTTTTCTTGCTCTCACTCCTTAATAAAACCTTAATTTTTTTTGTCCTTCAATACTCAGCAACCCATTGTGTCTTAGTGACTTTATTTCCTTGTGTGAGATGAAATGATTAAAAAATAATCACAAGTTTAGCTAAATTCCAAAATTAAATGTCATAGAAATATATATTTGGATAAATATGGGATTGCAAAAAAGGCATTTTACCGATATTTATTGCAACTAATGGTGACATTAGGCAAGCGTAAATGTTTCCAGCTTGGCATTCCCATTATAGACATTATTATATCCATAGTATACGAACCCATTAATATAAAGGAAAACAGGAACAGATAAACTAAAATGAATCGCAAATGTGGATTTTTTACAAATATATTTTAGATTTCACTCTCATCCAAGATATTACATGCTAATATGCACTCACGCACACACACACACACACGCACACACACACACACACACACACACACACACATATATATATATATATATATATATATATATATATATATATATATATATACAAGTTTCCTTGTAAATTATTGGTAGGCTGCTGTTTATACGTAATCTATAACTAGATACCTAAGACAAATCACATATTCTTTTACAATTTTTTAAAATAATAATCTTTGATAATGCTTAAAAGTATAGCCCAAACAATGCAAGAAAACGTACGCACCATTTTATATAATTTATATCCAGAAAAGAAAAAATGAAATATACGAACAAACGAGAAATTACATAAAAATCTTAACCATATCAACTTGTCAGTCATTTTCAACGAAACTTGCATAAAACTGGAAATACTGCACAAATAAACAATATATATATATATATATATATATATATATATATATATATATATATATATATATATATATATATATATATATATATATATATATATATATATATATAACAAAGATGAGTAGAGCCCGACAGTCGATCTCTTTTCTGACCTATCTCTAATAGCTCATTGTGGAAAAACCCCGTGTTCCACATTCAATGCCTACAAAATAAAACTAGTGATGATCCAACATCAACGATCGATGACTTATTTTTTTTTCTTGAACTTACATCTTTAATAGACGTCATCAGATATCTCCTGTTAATTCCGCTCTGCAAGTTCTCCACTACCTTAACCGGGTATTGAACTCACACTCAAGTTCACATGGCACAGTGGATAAATGCGTTGGTTAGATCCAGTGACAGGACACAAAGAGAATGTCCGGTTAAGGTAGTGGAAAACTTGCAGAGAGGAAGTATCTGATAACTGGGATCCATTAATCATAGCACGTGGAACTAAAACAGTCTACCACAGTGAGCGAAATAAATGGTTCAGTTCAACATTCCAACCCCATGAAAATGGCTTAAACGTATAACAGCCGAAACGTTGTAATAAATATGGCGACAAAGTTGAGGACAATAGCCAAATAATGTAAATAGTGAATGAGAAATGTACATTCAGCATAAAGTTTCATACCCAATAACAATAAAGTACAAATTACGCAAAGTCGTCAAAACATTCTCTGTGATTGTCGTGACAATTTCATCAACTTCAAAAGAAAGGTAATTTTACAGTCTTAAATCATTACAAACCTTCCCCATCTATGTCTGTTTGCTGTTATCATGAATAGGCCAATGTGTACCGTCATTATAAACCAGAGGAATCCGAAAATGGATACTAGATTCTCACGAATGACAGACGATCTTTTCCATCTCACATTGCTGTTTATATATCTCGTGTTATCCACTTTATTTCAGTTGTAAATATCCTGGGGCCATGGAGGTTTACAACCTATTTATATCTCGCCGGCTGCCACTGACATCAGCTAAAGACGCGGAAATGTACCTGGAGGCTAGGAGGTAATGCCTGTGATCAAAATGCACCAGTCTTCTACGATGTACACTGATTGCAAAGACTAATGAGTGATAACCTTTTAAACTCGCGCTGAGATAACACTTGTATTCAATGTAACAACATGTAATGTTGTATTCAGCAACAAAAAATAATTTTTAGAAATCACAATTTTCAATTAAGGTGATATTTAAGTTCATTTTCTAGTTTGGTTGACCTCATGTCTGTAGCCAGTTTTCCTAATATGCATCATAAAGCCAAGTTGCATAATTTCACAGAAATAGTTTCTTTTAAATGTTTTCTTGCTGATCTACCAAGATGAGACGATAATTACACTTTAAAGCTTTTATCAAGTTCAATTATGTAACAATCTGGAGGCCAATAAGTTCTTAAGCTTACATTAAAACGTTTCCAAATGTCTCTTATCCATTCACTGACCTCTGTGTAACTTTTCACACATTACAACGGGAATTACACGATAATTGTACATATATTTATCTCCTTTGAGTACAGATTGTTCTCACAACTAATACTAGAAATTGCATACCTGAAATTAAAAAATTACGATGAATGTATTATATTAAACATGTCTTCCTGTGACGTCAAAAGTAGAGCTTTTATTTAATCCGTCGCTGTTATCTTGTTGATAACTGAATTTTGTGAAGATTATTTACTCGTTGAACTTTGGATTATAAATTTCTTGCATTACACATGGCGCCAGTATTCTCGTTCCTCCTCCTCTTGCTCTTCAGTTTCTGGTCGAACATGTTATTCCATTTTTGATCATTTATTTTCTCTTCTTGCTTTACATTCGTCCTGTATTTCATTTTGAATCTTTTCTGCTACTCGTTCTCTCAAAGTTAATATTCTTTCATTAGCTTGTTCCTCTGTTTCATTTTGTCGTTTTTTCTCTGTTCTATCTAGAAGGTCTACTCTCCTTCAGTAACTCTCTTCTTCTTTCTCATTACTTCTTCTCTGCGTCTCCTGACTTGTGCTCTTATTCCTTGACGGCGTTTCTCCGATTTCAACCAGCCTCCCTCCGTGCTTGTATCCGATCCTGAGATAGACGTCATCGCTGCCTTCGTTTTCGATCTTATTGTAATTCCCACCTTCACTGAATGGAATTTTTCCATTTTATGATAAAATTATGGACATTTTTTCTTAAATGCTCGAAACAATTTAAAACTTATTAATTATTTAAATATAATTCTTACTCTATAAAGCAGGTTATTTTCGTATCTTCTTGGTTCCAATGTAATACGAAAATATATTTAAATAATATGATAATAATTCACCTACCTACAAAATTTATCTCGTATAGTTAATGAATTTTATATTTAGAGGGTAACAGTGTGTTTAATCTTGGATACCATAATTGACATATTTAGATGAATCATATAGTCACTGATGCGTGCTTACGGCAACGTGTCAAAAAAGTAATATATTTGTATAAAATCGCTGTTTTTGAATAAATGCTTATAAATACTGATTGTACTTCAGTGTGGTTTGTTAGGTTATCAGATGTGGCAGGAAATATTTAAATTAATGCATATTGATAGTTAGTATATTGTTTGCTGACGTTCGATGAAGATTTTTTTTTATTATCTAACGTTATGAAGAAAATATAATGTTATCATCATTTGTCAAATTAGGCTGTAAATACATAAAAAAATATCCATTCTTGGTGACACACGACCAATCAGAACACACATACATATATATATATATATATATATATATATATATATATATATATTATAAGTTAATAGACTTAAAATATTTTTTTTTCGCTACACAGTTCTAACCATGTTTCAAAAATGGAAGCTAAAAGCCCCTAATTTAATTTTGTACTTAAATTAAAGACATCACTTTCATTTCATCCTCAAGCGAATTTTGGAGTAACTTTAAAAATTACATGGTTTTAAATACACAGCCAAAACAAAATTCATGTTTCCAAGGTTACAGATAAATCTATTTTGCTAGACTAGGGGTGTCAGTATGTTCAATATATTTATATTTTAATGTATCAGTTATTGTTACGTTTTGGTAGTGGGTAGGGATGTATTTTTCAATGAAATCTAACATCCGTTAAAAGCGTGTCGTCTGGATTTTTTTTTTTTTTTTTTTTTTTTTAACGGCTAAAATTCTAACTGCATTTTTTTCTTTCAATATTTAAAGATTTTTGGGAGGTATCTACGTCAGATTAATACTTTTTTTTTTAACTACGATTTGAAATATTTTTACTTTTAATTTTTAATATACTATATTTCTATCAAGAACAATTAAATGTAATTAGAATCCCTTACATTTATATATATATATATAAAACGTTCAATGGGAAAATTGCCGACATTTTATATATTTAAGTTCGCGCATGTGTGTTGCTTTTGATTTTGGCAGTGCAAATTATAGTAGGGGTAGTTGGGCATAGTCAGTCAAAAATTGAGCACCCTGACGTAATTTACTCCGAGAGAAATTTTGAAACGACATGCTGTACATCTTGGGATTCACGCTGGAAATTCCAATAGAAACATTTCAGTGTGGTTGGGTGTGAATCTGAGGAGAGGAGAGTTCAGAGGATTTGAAAAGAGTTGAATTAGTCTGATAGTAATTAGAAAGGTACCAAAGCTCAGAAAAACCACACCGATCGTTCCTGTAAGAAAAGAACACACGAAAGTTTTAGGACTGCGTCAGACTTAACAAGGTGGCCTACATCAAGTGCCTTGAAGAAGTAGTGTTGCCTTGGGTTAAGAGGATAGTTGATCGAAGAACATATATCTAACTACAAGATTTTGCACCATGCCACACAAAAAGGAGAACCAAATCGACATCTGTGACAGCATCACCACTTACATCTGGCCGCACAACTCCTCGGACTGCAATTCCTTTGATAATTATGTGTGAGGCGCAGTTGTTGAAAGACCCACAAAATTCTTCGTAACACCAAAGATTAAATGAAGGCTAGGGTTATGACAGCACTCAACAATTTAAATAAAGAAACCATTAGGAAGAGTTGCAAGAGATTCCGAAGTCATCTGAATTCAGTAGTTGAAGTCAATGTCGATTTTATTTAATAAATGTACTCTTTAATATTCCATGATATTTTGTGTAATTCTGGTAAATATATCTGTTAAGATGAGATGTCAGTATCATTTTCATTTTTACGTAAATAAAACGACAGTTTATTCATCGCACCCTCACTGTGTCTGTATATATATATATATATATATATATATATATATATATATATATATATATATATATATATATGCTTTAAAACACACAAATAATCGGCAATACACATGCATAAATTTATAGCATGTAGATATAGAAAATGCACACTGGTAAATATACACATGTACATATATACGTCCTAAAGGATGAGACTAATGAATTGCTGCCGGACTCAATACTTTGATAGTTTATATAATCACAAGCTCCGTCAGATGTCTCCATATTGCAAAGTGACCAACATTCCACAGAAGCAGACGAGACCAGTCCTTCAATACTGAAATAAGAGGCTGAATTTGGTAGTAAGGAGCTTGAAACCCGGCAAATCGCCAGTCGTGGATGATATTCCCTCTGAGATTATATAGGTAAAAGAACCATCAAATCAAAACAGCACTATTCCAGAAGATTTGAAAAAAAAAAGAAATTGGCCTAACGAGTAGACTCAGTCATTGTTAATTCCCCTGGCACAGAAAAGTAGACTCAGGCAGTGTTGAAATTAAAAGACAATATGCCTGATCAGTTTTCCTAGTAAAGTCATCCTCCGTATCATTTTGAATCGTTATAAACATAAGGGTTGGTCCTTTTTGTTACCCTGATAGTAGGTACTCAAACTACTGTCAGAAGAGCAAGCAAGTTTCTGAACCGGACTAAATACAATGGAAGTAGTTTTCAATTGTAGGATCCACGTAGAAAAACACCGGTTCTATAATTCTCCAAGTCATCCAGATCCTATTTAAAAATGTCACTATGCTTTTCCCTCTGGGAAAACAAATGGGAATTATTCTCCTGGACAAGTTTCGGCGTAAAACAGAGATGTGGACTTTCACCCAGATTGTTCAATGTATTTCTAGAGAGAATCATGTGAAAAACTTTGAAAGGCCGTGATGCTCCATTCTCTATCGTCGTTAGACCTGTCTATAACATCCGTATGTAGATGGCATTGACGTCATAGCAGGGAGTAACAGTGCACCCTAGGACAAGCTTTTTGAAAGAGCAGGAGCATATGGAATGGAGGACAGCTCCAAGAAATCCAAAGTAATAAGGAATAACACAAACAATCAAACCTGAATGGAAATTCAGTTTTAAATATTTGGAAGCCATATTGTCTAAAGATTGTACATGCAACTTCACATGCCACGTCTTACGGTTGCCATTTAACAGTTATCATCTGGTAATTCCCCTCTCTACGTTTTCCACCGCCGTAACCAGATATTGAACTCACAATGGTTAAGTTAGAGGGGAATTAACAGGAGATAACTGATAACTGACATCCATTACACATAGTACGTGGAACTAGAAGAGTCTACTACATTCAGCGAAATAAAGGTTTCAGTTCGACATTCCAACCACTTGAAGAAAACCGGAGCGAACAACGGCGGAATCGATGTAATAAATATGGTGAGAAAGATTATGACAATAGTCCGAATAATATAAATAGTCTAGATAATACCTCATCTCATAAATATAGACAGATACTGGGAAAAATTAGCTTTCAAATGAAGTACAGCTATCAAAAATGCTGGTAGTCTCCATTCTCTTATATGTGTCTGAAATGTGGACCATGTTGAAGGAAACAGTGAATAGGATCCAAGCTTTTGAGAAAAATGCATGAGAAAACTATCGGAATCTTCTAATGGGAACATAAAACCAATTGAGTGGAAATGGGTTAAATGTTTTGTGAGCGATCAGGTAATTTTTCACGATACTGTCAAACGGTAAAAAATGGCGTGGTTTGGAGATTTTACAACTCATGAAAGCCTGTACAAGGTCATCATGCAAGGCACCGTTAAAGGTGGACGTAGGAGAGGACGCCAACTTAAAATAAAAAAAATGTTTCGGCAATTTTTAACAATGGACAAGTACGTCTATATCAGAATGGCTGATGGCCGCCGTTGATAAACCGTTGCGGAAGAGATTTAGTGTGGGTTCTACATTTCGATCAGCCCTACGATTACAAAAGTTAAGGGGATGATGAGGATGATGTTATTTTAAGAGAGAGAGGTACACGTATAGTAATAGCTGAAGGTACGGAAAATCTAATCGATCTTTTCAGTTCATATTCTTCGTACAAATATTTCTTGTAAAACATATTATTCCATTCTTTGTTCCGCTCTCATGCATGTGTAAAACATTTGATCATGTGATCTTTAGTCTTTGCTACTAATCTTAAAATATTAAACTTCTAAATTCTAAGTATATTCTTCCCAAACTAAGGAAACAGATAGTATTATCATTAATATTATATAGTATTTTTATAATCTTTTAACCCAAGCAAGGTACAAAAGTCACTAGGACCCAAGAGATTACTATATGTGAAATAATAATTCTAAAGAGAAACATTATTAATGAAGAAGAAAAAAAAAAGGATGAACCAAAAAGACAGTACATAAGGATTGTCAGTGCATTTCAAGTTGGCAGGAAGGCATGAAACCGGAAGAACGTTCCACAAGGGAGAAGTATAAGAGAAGAAGCTGTTAGTATAAAATTTACGGTTGTATCTATCAAATTCAACATGAGTATTGTGAGACCGTAACATACCTACAACATGGACACTTCCAGGACTATATAAAGTATGCGACATAACACTTTAGGATAGAAGAAGAAGAGGGGGAGAGAGAGTATTCTAATACCGTAGTATCAGCCGCGTAGGACTACCAATATTGGACTAGCACATAGTAAGCTCCGCCTACACTTACACTATCTTTGTAACCTTTTGTTTAATATAAATTTCTTACCTCTAATCTGTGTTTTCCTTCTGTGGTCCCGACTTTGGGCCCACATCAGTGGCGACGGAGGATTCGAGAAAGGCACTCACGCCGAAACCTCAATACCTTACCAGTCTCACATCTGTGTTGACGAAGAATTCGAGAAACGCATTCACGTCGAAAACCGCAATACCTTGCCAGTCCCACATCAGTGGCGACAGAAAGATTCGAGAATTTCATTCTCACCATATGAAAAGCGATAGAGTACTCGAAAAATACACAGAAACTCCACGCGTTCCCACAGAAGTGTTGAACATTAGCGATTTAAAAGCAAAACCCAGCGTCTACATATAAAAAAAAATATTCCGATACCAAACAGCAGTGACGAACTAGCGATTTGACATCTACGGAATATTAAAGTCTGTCCAAATAACTTTACGAGAACGATTTCTTTTTGTACCTCTATAAAAAAAAATACATAATAAGTGTGGTGAAAATTGATACAATTACGTTAAAATTAACGGAACCACGGAATCTCAAAAAAGCTAAACACATAATTAGTTTAGTTTAATTGTCTGTCCATATATTTTTTTTGTTTTTTGTAAAAAAAAAATATATATCAAGATTTTTTGGTGTACCTCCCCTTGCTACACGGGTTTCAAAGCAAAAAAAAATCGCTGTCATTTTTGTTTCTCTAAAAATGGAAGATCTTCAAAAAGTAGTCGTTCAAATGCTAAAAGTCCATTTTGATCAGCAACAAAAATCAGAAGAAAGACAACAACAATTTTTGGAATTACGTAAGTAACAAATCTAATTTCAACAAATTACGCTTCAGAATGCTAAACTATAACAGAAACAACTTAAAGAATTACTCGTAATTGCATTAAAAGGCTCAAACTCTGAAAAAGATACAATATTATCCCAGAGTACAATCTACAAGTCAATGGAAACGTTTGAATACGTACCAGAGAACGACAAAACGTTCGAGGCTTTTTACAGGTGCTACGAAGATATTTTCAACGTAGACTGTGAATAATGGCCCAGTAAAAAAAGGGACGTCTACTATTGAGAAAACTGGGAACTACAGAACATAGTAGGTTCGTAGACTTCATACTACCCAAGAAATCCACTAACTTGGATTTTTCAGAGACTATTAAGCTCCTATCGGAACTATTCGGGCCTAACACAACCTTGTTCCACAAACGTTGGAAATGCCTGAACACAATCAAATACAACTAGCAAGATTTTCTAACGTTTGCAGCATCGGTAAACAAACACTGTAATGATTTTAAACTAGCCGAACTGAATGCCGATGATTTCAAGTGCTTAATTTTCGCACAATCTCTTGTATCAGCAGAAGACGCCCAAGTCAGACGACAGTTACTGACCAAGTTTGAGAAGGAACAAGGATTGACTCTCAAAAACTGGCAGAGGACTGTCAAAAAGTAATATCTGTAAAGTGTGACTCAAACACTATCGAGGAATCATGTGTGGCTCATATTAATAAAATCAGAAGCATGTCTACCTCCTATTCCCCTCAAAAAGACAAAAGGCAAATCTCATGTCCTAAATTCCGTAGTAACCAAAACCCAAATAGGTTAAAGAAACCGCTTGGACCATGTTACCATTGTGGTAAATGGCATTGTATGAAATTCTGTCCAGTTAAGAACAAAAAATATTGAAAAACTTGCAATAAAAGTGGGCATACTTTAACTCGGTGCTGGTACGCCAACAGAACGAGAAAACCCAAAAATAAAATTAGGCAAGCTCAATCTGACAATATTGTCGATAGGAATTTAAGGAAAAATGTAACTGTGGATATTTTCAATAATTCCATTGAATTCCAGCTTGACTCGGGTTCCGATCTTTCAACCATTAACTGGCGTACTTGGCGAAATTTAAACAAGCCGACCTTATTAAAAAGGGATAAAACAGCAAAATCCGTAACTGGCGAAAAGATTAGCATTTTAGGCCGGATAATACTTACAGTAACATCAAATGGAGTTACCAAAAATCTCAAAGCCTAAGTATTGAAAACTTCAGATAAATTATTTGGAACAGATTGGATAGAAAAATTCAATGTTTGGGATTTCCCAATGAGTACATTTTGTCGCAAGATACAAAGTACAGCGTCCACTTTCGTAAAATTCACAAAGGCGAACTTGGGAAATGTACTAAAATGAAAGCTAAGTTCAAGGTGAAGGACGGTGCACAACCGGTATTCAAAAAGAAACGTAATGTTCTTTTCGCTGCTCTAGAGCAAATGAACAAAGAGTTAGATAGACTCGAACAAGCAGGTATTCTGTCAAAAACAGATTTCAGCGAGTGGGCAGCACCTACGGTCTACGTAAAGAAGAAGTCCAATCAAATACGAGTATGCGCAGATTTTTCCACATGGTTAAACGATGCCTTGCAAGATAAACACTATCCTCTACCAAGCCCTGAAGAAATTTTCAATAAACTCAATTGTGGAAAATTCTTTTCTAAAATTGACCTCTCGGACGCATACCTTCAGATAGAGGTGGAAGAAGAAATTTCCAAATTGATCTGCATAAACACCCATAGAGGGTTGTACAAATACAATAGACTGGCTTTTGGAGTAAAGGTTGCGCCTGCAATTTTCCAGCAGGTCATAGACGCCATGCTGGGCGATCTTGACTACGCAACAGCCTATAGGGATGATATACTGGTCACTAGTAAAACTACGACAGATTACCGGATCCATATAATAAACGTATTCGAAAATATATAAGAATACGCATTTAAGGTTAAGGAAGCAAAGTGTTACCAGAGATTAAATACTTAGGGCACATCATAAATAAAGACGGTCGTCGCCCGGATCCAGAAAGAGCCAACGTGATCAGAAACAGGCCGGCCCCAGATAACGTTCAAGCGTTATAAAGCTTTCTCGGCCTAGCAAACTTTTACCAATAGTTCATTAAGAACATGCGATATTTGAGAGGGCCTCTCAACATACTCTTAAAAAAGGACAAAGCATGATCATGGACCCCGGAATGCCAAGATGCATTCGAGAAGATCAAGAAAGCTCTCAATTCAGACCTCTCCCTCACCCATTACGACCCTGGTCTCGATATCATAGTCGCAAGTGATGCAAGCTCGTACGGCATTGGTGCTTGCATTCTGCATAAACTGCCAGATGGTTCGCGAAAAGCTGTGGCTCACGCATCAAGATCTCTACTTCCAGCTGAGAAACAATATTCCCAAATAGAGAAAGAGGCTCTAGGGTTAATAATATCTGTGATAAAGTTTCACAGATATCTACATGGTAGACAGTTCACACCGCAGACGGACCATAATCTAATTACAATTTTTGGTTCTAAAAAAAGTCTGCCAGTCTATAATGCAAATAGACTACTTCGTTGGGGAACGATTCTCTTAAACTATAATTTCAAGTTCCTGACATCCAAAAATATTTGCTATGCAGACAGTTTATCGCGGCTCATTCCAAAAAATACTCAAGTCATCATTGCTACTCTAAGGACAAATTGTAAAATCAAAAACATGATCGAGAGTACCATAAGAGAGCTCCCAGTTACTTTGGCCGACATAAAAAGGGAGTCTCGAGAGGATGAATTCATTCAATCCATAAAAAGCAAAATTCGCAACAAAGAACCCAATGTGCCTAAAGTTTTCTCCCTCTGCGATGATGTCCTACTATACAATGACCACGTAGTTATACCAACCAGTCTGCAAAGAAATATTCTCAGGGATTTTCACATGGGATATCCGGGGAAGAACAGTACGAAAAGCCTCATGCGCTGCTATGTTTAATGGCCAAACATGGACAAGGACATAACAGACATGATAGAATCATGCAAAGAATGCGCGCTTGCAGCAAAAGCTCCAACCACGACGTGCAAACCATGGCCCAAAACAGATCATACATGGCAAAGAATTCATGTCGATTTTGCTGGGCCTATAGACAACATGTACTACGTCATTGTTGTGGATAGCCACTCAAAATTGCCTGAGGTCCTACAATGCAAAAGACCAACCACAAACTGCACGATCGGATTTCTACACGAGCTATTCATGCGTTTTGGCGTGGTAGATTGTGTAGTTACAGATAATGGCACTCAATTCTCATCAAGTGAATTTAGAGACTTCTGCAACTCATATCAGGTGGACCACATTACAACGCCTCAGTACCACCCTAGTTCGAATGGCCAGGCCGAAAGTTTCGTGGACACTCTAAAAAGGGCTTTTAAAAAGGCACTAGGCACACAGACATATAGAGCATTGCAACAGTTTCTGCAGGTGTATCGGATAACCCTTAATCCGAACACGACAATGGGAAGCTCGCCTTCAGAAACAATGTTCGCAAGGAATATCAAGTCTGTCTTCGACAAACTTATTCCACGACAAGCAAAGTTAAAAAAAAATGTATCGTCTCATAAGAAATATTTCAATTCTGGCGATAAAGTCTTTTTCAAGGCTTACAAAAACAACATAACATTCTGGGAATTGGCGAACTGGTCTATATTGTCCAATACCGAGAAACACTCACAAACGCCATTGGAACCAGCTCAGAAATTCCCGTTTGAAGGAATCGGAGGAATCACTACAAAATAACTGAAGAGCCGATCGATGTTATTTTCGATCACTTCGATCTCGACACGCCCCAAGTCACTCCTGAAGTGCGACGCTCAGAAGGAAAAGGAAATTTACTCAACCGCTCGACGTAAATCCCAAGAGAAAAAAGTATTAACTGTTTTATGTTTTTTTTCTTTTTTTTAAAGAGAAAAAAAAAGAAAACACTTATTGTGAGAACGTAACATACCTACAACATGGAATCTTCCAGGACTATATAAAGTATGTGAAATAAAACTTTAGGCTAGAAGAAGAAGTGGGGGAGAGAGAGTATTGTAATAGCGTAGTATCAGCCGCGTACGATAAAGCTTGGTTCAAACGCTCTAATTGCTGACAGTATATTTGAGCATTAATTGTTGCATTAGGTGGTAGGAATTCAAAATGGATTATCCCACCAGATTGAAAGAAGAAACTTTTGCCCATGAAGTTCCCTTCTCGGCTGTGGCTGTGGTCCTTCCCCTTTACCAAGCCACTGTATACGATGCTTAACATTTCAATAAAAGATCCATTTTCAACGCCAGTCACAAGTCTATCCAAAAAAATGTGAAACAAGTAGGCGAGAATGGAGAAAAGAGTAAATGTCAACTCGAGATTTGAGGTTGTTTTCAGACAATTCATGAGGCCCCCAGTTTCCAAGTTTAATAACTTTTCCAAGTTGTTGAGGATGACGATGAACAGTTGTATGGTTTGAACTGAGAATCACTGCCAATTCCTCAACTGATAAAGCAGGCTTTTCTTCATGTATTGCTTCAAGAAGCTTTTCATCAAACTCAACTGGACGTCCGGTTCGATCATCATCTTCAAGGGTGAAATCTCCACCTCTGAATTTTGCAAACCATTTTCTGCAAGTTCTTTCATTCACACATTCCTCTCCATAAACTGAGTGAATGTTTCTAGCCGCTTCGGCTGCTGAGTTTCCATTCTTGAACTCATAAAGCATTATGTGCCTGAAATGATTCTTGGGTGCTTCCATGTTAACAGGGTTTTAATGAAACAAAATTTAATTTTATTGTTCTCTGAAATCAAATTTCATCGGTTTAAATGCATCTAAACATAAAAATAATGTTCAGCTCCATTAGGCATTATAAATAATTTTAAATTTCGTTCATTTTAAAAAAAGGTAAAATTCGGATATAAATTATGAAATGACCTGATATATAGTGCCAGACAATATTTGACAGCAATATTGAAAGCATAGACTTATAAATGTGTAAGATGGATTCTGAAGAGAATGAAACATTGTCTAACACAAAACAGCGAAGCAACGTTCTTGCCAGGATTGATTCAATAGATTGTTTCCACGGTCAGCAAGGAATGCTTCTCCGAAAAGACGCAACAAATCACTCTCCGGAGGTTTAGCATCAGTTGTGCGGATAAATGACATATAGGGAACTTTTAGATGTTTAATAGATAGAATTTTTATTATCGAGACGTTGAAAATAACATGCCATTCCTTCACCAAGTTAACACATCTATACTGTTTATGTAAACCGCATGATTAAGCATTAAATAACCCCAATTGCTTTCCGTGAAGCAAAGGAAAGGACGTTGAATGTAAAAGATTTTACATTCAACGTAGTCACTTGATAAGACACCGAGGGTGTTGAAACAAAATGGCTATTTTTGTAGTGATTTTATAACATATTTATGTTATAAATTTTTTAAAAATAAATAATTATATTTGTTCTACTTTGTATTGAGCACTATTTTAAGAATAGTAATTGTTGGTTATTTGAATTCATTCCATATACACCATTCATATACTTGTATATATATATATATATATATATATATATATATTCCTTTATATATAAATATATATTTCATTTTCTTAGATATATATATATATACATTTACTTTTCTTAGATATATATATATATATATATCCACATATATATATATCTATATATATATAAATATATATATATATATGCATATATATATATATATATATATATATATATATATATATACAGATGAGTATTGTTTGATTCTCTTCCAATGACTTTCCTTAGATATATGTTTCATCACGTATGTTTCAAAATGTCATCAGCTTCGTTCAATTTCAACTGACAATGTAATGTAAAATTTCACTGAAGAAATTTTCTACTGAAATTTGTGGAATTTTGTAGTACCCCGAAAATGATTTCTAATGTTTGATTTCATACAATCCACTGGAATTTCATTTTATCATCAGGTATTTTCCTGAATTGTAATTTTTATTCTAAGCCTGAGAATATCCACAAGAATCGATATTGATCGCTAATGTGAGTAATTTTTTATAAAACTTACCATTTAAGGAATCACTTTTTGTATCGTATAGAATGATCAACAGTTGGCTGGGGAATTAATACAGTGGAAGAATGTACAGGAGAAAAAGTTGAAAAAACCTTATTGATAAGGTGAATTGTGCGTAGCGAGGTGTACCATTGTTAATACTGGGAGTCATGGTACTTTACGAGAAATAATTGCTGTTTCGATTGTTCTATATGCAATCACTTTTAAACTATGACACTGTGAGGGGTAAAAAGTTCTTCTGAAATCATTAAACCAATAACGCTTGACTATTCTAAGAACAATTAACTTTCAACTTGGTTTCCCCTATCTGTCACGACATGGACTAATGGATCTCTGTATTTTTTTATCCATATATTTCGCAAAATTCAATCGGTGATTTCGATGTAATTACAAGTAAAATGGTCTCTACACGTTAAAAAAAATAGGTAATTTATGAATTGACCTTCCAGTGTTTGTATGACAGAATAAGAAATATTTAGTGGAAGTATTATGCAATAATTTATTAATTCCTATAGATAAGAAACATAATATATACAAAAGATTTTTTTAAACATAAATAAATAATTGATCGTTTTTCCCTGTATTTAACAATTTTCTTTTAATATCAGATCGAACTGCTGAAGTAGATTGTACGATAATAGATTTAATGTAAGTAGAACAGTTATGAAATCCTAAAATCTTCTACGAAGTCTTCCAAGAAATTGGTCTCGAATATTATTTAAATTATAAATAACGCAATGATAGCATGGGCCCTTAATCCATCATAAAAATTCAAGATCTTGAATTACTTTACACGAAACACATGAATTGGTGTATGGATCAGTCGTATAAAATCTAGGACGTGTGATAAGGAAATAGAACATAAAATATAATTCGCTAACAGTAATTTCGTCAACAATGGAAATTATTACAAAAGCAAAGCATTAATCTGAAACTTCAGGTAAGTTTTAAATACCCTCGTCAGATTGGGACTTTCATATGGATATCATATATGGCGACAAACCTGTTAAGAAATAGTTAGACGGTACAACTGATTTCTAAGAGAAATGAATTGACATTGTTTTGAGACAATGAAGCATGTGGACCTTGGCGAAGATCACTGAAGTTTGAACATTGTGGCCTGGCACTATTGGATCAAAAATAAAGACTTGCGAGAATTAAGAAAAAGCACATGAGTTTTTTTTAACAAAAAAAACTGTAAAAGATATCACCTGTAACTGGAAGGGAAAACAATGGCATAATCAAGATGCTGAATTTCCACACTACTTCGAATAAAAGGTTAAGAAGCAAACACCCATCAACAATATAAATAACATACCAGCTTCTAGGCTTGAGAAATCTACATATTTACCTGGAGAATTATTTCAAATGGAATATGTTATAAATTAAAGGCGACAGCAATACTGGAATCTCGGTAAAAAAAACGCCAAATATTTTATTATAATTTAATGGCTAATATTAACATTACCATATAATATTCTAGAATGCTTAGTTTTCATTGAAAAAAATCTTAAAGTTCAATATAATATTCCAAGAAATTGTGCTCGAAGCTTATCGTTCCTAAAGCAGAAACAAGCATCTAAATTATAACTAACGCAATGATAGGAAAGAACCGTAATCCATCATAATATTTCAAGATCTTGAATTACTTTACACGAAACACTTCAAATGAATTGGTGTATGGATTAGTCATATCAAATCTAGCATGTGTGATAAAGAAATAGAACATAAAATAAAACTCTACAGAATGTCGAATATTTCCTTATAAAGAAAAGGCTTATATTAACATTACCATATACTATTTTAGTATGCTTAGTTGTCATAAAAAACAAAAAAAAAAACTTTAATACAATATCTTATTCGTTAACGCGAAGACAAGTATTCTCAAAGAGTTTAACAGATTTTATTTGCTGCAGTTATATTCATTGTTAGGAATCTCAATAAAACTCATTTTCTTGAACGTCTATAGAGACTCAAGTCCGCTCCAGATATCAAGTAGAACTCATGTATATGATCATTCAGTAAAGATAAAATTAAACTCTTTTTAGAATCATTTAAGTTAGTTACCCTTTTGTAATGATTTTCATTTTTTTATTTTAGTTTAACCCCCTTTGCGTTATTATGGGCTATTTAAAGCCGAAATAGATTTTGAAATATAAGAAGTGTTCTATTTTTGCGTGTGGATACGGCATTAACATTTTTCTTACAAATACTAGCCCTACTATTTAACCCATAGTTATGCAGAGAAGATGGATTGATACATTTCCGAAGGGTATTTGCGTGTAAGTGAATGTTATGGACAGATATGGAGTTCGATCTCAGTCCTCATATTTCACATGGCCAGCCACTTTCATTTAAAACAGGCGCATATCCTCTGTCCGTATAGAAGTGTTGTAAATGCGTTCAGGTCGTTCAGGTCATCTGGTAGAAACACAAGAATCTCAAGTTTCAAATGTATCTTATAGTCTGGAAATCTTAGTCTAGAGATGTCACATCTATCTGTCTTCATACCTTCTCTATCACTGTGTAGGCGTATCAGGTGTCTGTCTGATTGCGACTGTTATACAGCAACGAAAATGCAACATTCTACCAGCTGTTATTAAGTGACGTCCAGGTAATTTCTAGTTTAGACACCTTCATGAGCCGTATTTATTTCCTCAGGGAAGACAACTGCACTACTTGATACTACGAGACAAGTCAAGATATTTAGATACTTTGAAATAAAGAGTCATGTAAATAAAATTATTTAATAATAATTTAGTTTATTATAATGTTTTTCTTTCTGAAAATATTTACATCATTTGCATTTAATAACGTGAGCCCATGTTGATACAAATATGCATTGTATATTATTAAATAATACGTTTAATTTTTATGCTATGGGATAACTTTATTGCGAACAAGGTTCGACACTCTATTTCGAATATCGCAGTTGTCTATTTTTCAGGAAGAGGATTTACAGAGGAAACGCGATTCCAACGTGTGACAAGGTTGGAAAGTAACAGCAAATGTTATGATGGGTTTTCCATTTCTTCTGATTCAATTTTGGTAAAAGAAAAAGTTCATAACCCATCGATTGCCGGGAGCTATCAGGAAACCACAGGTAATTGTGACTGACGGTGTGAATACACTAGCCCCTTGATAAATTATTGATCACGCCAGATTATTCTCCATTCCCAGAAACTGAAAAACATATATATGCAACATGAGTGCAATAGCAGCAGTTTAAACATGTGGGTATGTAATAAATAAACATATGACGGAGCAAGTGTCTGCTAGCCCACCTAAATAATAGTTGTACACGGAAACGAGTAATCAGTTCTCCGAATTTATTATGATTAGTATTCTTCTCATTCTTCTTCTTCATCATCTTCTTCTTCTTCATCTTCTTCTTCTTCTTCTTCTTCTTCTTCTTCTTCTTCTTCTTATTATTATTATTATTATTATTATTATTATTATTATTATTATTATTCATTTTGTTGTTGTTGTTTTTATTTCCTTTGATTTCTGGCGTTTACACATTTCTTTGCGGGTCCCGCCCAGGGACCTAAGGTTAGATATGGCATCATGACACTTTCCACTGACATTTGGGGTGTCGTATGACATCTCCTTCGCTAATTCCTAGGTACTTATAAGCTTCATCATGCTGCACTTCCATAATCTTTGTGACAAAATCGAAATCAATTAAGGGTGTTTCAGTAATTCAAATTTCTTGAATGTTATGTTGCACATTTATCTACTCCGAAGTCTATAAATATGTCGTCACTGAAGTATTGTACAATATTGAGAAGACTTTCAACTCATTGTCGTTTTTAGCAATGAGTTTGAGATCATCTATGTAGAGTAGGTGATTGAATATTTTCTTATTTATTTTGTGACCATAGCTACTTTTGTTCAGTTCATGCGTAATGTAAATTAAGGACAAAAAAAAAACAAAAACAGGAGGGGTGACAGAGAGTCTCCTTGAAAGATTCCACGACGAATATTTAGACGGTTGGGTATGGCAGTGCCTCTGGTGTGACTAAGGTATAGTTTGGTGTTCCATATTCCCATGCTGTGCTTAAGGAAATTTAATACCACAGGGGAGACTTTATCTATTTGTAAAGTCTTAAGGTCCAAGAATATGGAACACTTTCAAAGGCTTTACGATAATCAATCCATTCTGCGCTAAGATTTCTACATCGTCTCTTGCAATTGCCCAGGTCATTTTATTTATCAGTAGTTGACCTTTTCAGAGATATGAACCTCTCCTGCATCCTTTCTGTTTCAGGTGAAGAATGTTGTTTGTTTCGCAAAAAGATGAAGTACGGTTCTTCAGAACAGACATCAACAACTTATACGTTGTGGAGAGACGTGTTATCGGTCGTTTTTCGGGTCGTTTGTTTGGTATGATGTATGTAATACCTTCAGTAATCAATTCCGGGATTTTATTGGGATTATTTACAAGCGTTGATAATGTTTTGCTAGGATTTTCTGAGAGATGATAAAGACAGAAATTTTCCACCCTGTCATTTCCGTGGTATTTCGATTTTTGGGATTTCGTTAGAGTTTGCCTAAAATCATCTGTGCATATATTTTCCCATTTTTGCAGAGGTGTATCCAACATTCCTTCTTCTTCACGTCGGATCCATTCTGCATTTGGGTTATATTCCTTTGGGCTGCTCCAAATATTTTCCCAAAATGTCTGTACATTATCAATCGATGGTGGCCTTTCGACATGTATAGGTGTTTTTCCATTTTCCTTGTAAAATTTCTTAAGGTCCGTTTGGAATATTTTCTTTTGGCGATAGAACCAAAAGCGTTTTTCGTGTCGTCAGGTTCTCTGTGCTTTTGGCTGAAGTTTCTGCTTTAGTATTTCTGTGATTGATGGAATGTCACTTAGGAATTTAATTTTATATTTCCGCTTGATCTTTTTGCACTTGCGTGTGGAAATACTAGGATTTCTAGTGAGCTCATATAATATAGAAAGCTCACATCGGATTTGTTTTATTTCTTGTATCAGATTTGCTTTCCAAGCTGGCTTTCTATGTCTGTTAGTTTTATTTATTTTCTTTACCCCAAGCTTCCGAGTCGCTGCTAGAGCTATTGCGTATATGACGTTGTTAAATTCTATGATGTTTCCCGGTGGTTTATCTGTTAACAGTGTCTCCAGAGAAGCGTTCTATATTTTCACAATGTGCTTGTTATAATTTGTCATATGGATTTTTGGAAGCTGGTCTCTGTCTGACAATTGTGTGAAAGTTACTCTGATGAATACTTGGATGACGTCTTTTTTTCGGTGATTTCAGCTTTGCAGTTTTCACGGAATTCTAACTTAATATACCTGGAGTCAACTTCAGTGACATTATCTGGAGAACTGCAGGTTGTATCTAAATTAGAGTCTTTCATTTTATTTCCTGGGAGATTATTTCGTATTTCATTTGTTTCAGTTTTTGCCTCATCCTCTGTCACATTCCTTATTTCTACATTCATCTCATTAGAGTTTGAGTGATGGGTCATAGTATTTTGTCTTATATCTAATTTTATCTTATCTATTTCTGTCTTTGAGAGTCTGTTGTTACGCATAATGTCCCTACGACACATTGGCAAGCATGTTTGAACTGAGGTTAGGCCTTATATCATTTCCCACCATAGTTATCTATTATTATTATTATTATTATTATTATTATTATTATTAATAATAATAATAATGATATACATTTAAACACACGCAGACGGACATGCACAGATATATACACACATGCACACACACAAACACACACATGCATATTTATATATGTGTATATGTATGTATGTATATTATGAATAACCATCGAGATACATATGAAAATATCAATTACGTTAGGTTTGTTAATGTTGTTGTTATTGATGTTCTATATTTTCTTTTAGTGTAGTAGTGTCCCTTCAGCGCTTAGGCGATAACAGCTCTCCACAATTTCCTGTATTTTATAGATTTTTGTAAGTGTGTTATCTCTCCTCATGCCTGTATTAACATAAATTTACACAAACTCGCTTGGTAAATAGGCACTGCTTTTTTCTGTCGTTCCTGCCTTCAATATGTTTTCTGAGTGTCAAATATCGAAGCCATCCCCTACTCAGAAAGTGCCCAATATATTTCACCTTTAACTTTCTGATTCAGCGTAAAAGTATTCATTTTCTTTCCCTTTTCCAAAAACCTCGTTGTTGGTCACATATTCAATCCACACTATTCAAACATCCATCAAACATCCATCTGTCGATCTACAATTCGGCATTTCTTTGATCGTGAGACATTCTAAGATTCATAATGTCGAATTATTTTCTGTAGAGAATAAAGACAAAAACTTTCTAACATTTCGGTATTTTTTTTTATAATACTTTCCCTCGATCTAAGCTTTCGGTTTTCATGAGTGTGTTTATATGGAGATTCCGACAAAGATATTACCCATCAAAAACTGACGAACTGCCTCTGCTAACCGATTTCGTCTCATAACAAACACACACACGCGAGAGCCCGCGTGTTTGTGTGTGTGTAACTATGTTTGAATGTATCTATGTATATGAAGTTACAGAAATTCAAATATATATTTTCTATATAAAATGAAATTTTTTCATAGCGAAGCACATGAAAATTTGATAAAATCCGTTTAAATAAATAAAATAGAACAGTTAAAAGAGAGATACATTTTTGCAAAAAGTCGCGCTTGTAAAATAGGCTAAATCAAACGAATAGAAAGAAAATAACGAAATAAAAAAAACACATATTTTTCTTCTTCTAAAATTCATACAAAAATGTTGAATTGAAATTTAACATCAGGACACATAATCAAGAAATAGTTAAAGTTAATCTCAAAGGAAAGAATGAAAGAAAAGAATATTAAACCACACTACTAAACAAAAACTGGAAAAATCGGCGCCGAAAAATACGAAAAACATTAAAAGAAAACTGAAATAATGTTTTTCAAATAAAATATAACAAAACAAATATTAAACCGCAGAACGAAGTTCAGATGAAAAAGAAAGAAACACTAAAATCTTTAAAAAAAAAAACTTAAAAAAGATAAAAATAAGTAGATACGAGAGAAATTTGCAAATTAGGATTGTCTTGAATTTTTCCGATACTTGATAGCAATGCGTAGCCATAAGAGAATTAATGGCCACTCCAATGTCACAAAGTGAAAACAAAGAAGAGATGCGATAAAATGCAAATCGATAGTCGCAGTTCGTTGTTGGAGATAAAACGAATCTTGGCAAGACAGACTATGATAAGACAGACTAGTATGCGACGTGCGGGGCCAGTTTTGGGTCGGCTAGATCAAATGTTACGTAATTGCAGCAATCATCTTGGAGCCTGCTGGATTTCTGTAAGACACAAAAGCCTACCAGCGTTCGGATTTCAGCCGTACTTTGCCAATGAACGAAACGTTTGTTTTTGATTAATTTACAATGTTTTTATTTCCGTCATACCCTTAATGTTTTAGCCAAGTTTGGGGTTGTCCGTGCGATTAGAAAGGGAAACTGTGCTCAGTATAGGAGATAAAGCTTATATATACCAGAATTTTGTACATTTGTATTGGCGGTACAGTGCAACTGTTAGTTTCAGGATTTAACGCAATTTTTTATATACCGGTTCCCAGTTTGCAAACATGTAGCAGACACAAACACTCTCACAAACAAATATACACACATACACGCGCCCTTATATATATATATATATATATATATATATATATAAATTTATGCTGCGTGATACATATATATATATATATATATATATATATATATATATATATATATATATATAGTTAATGCAAAAAAATCCGTGTCGGTAGACCCAAGGAGGATTATATCTGAAGAGCTCAATGTAAGTTAAGAGCAAATATGTTTGAATAAAAAGCAGACACGTTAAGCTTCCGTGTAATAAATTATTTCACCACAGCCCTTTTAAAGTGCTCTGGATCATCAGACTTTACTACAAAATGTTGAAATGAAAAATGAACAGAAATTTACACATTTTTGACGGGCCGTATTAAGCATACGTAAATTAACGAAGTGAGTAAGTGAGGGGGGAGAGAAGACATGAGTGAGTTAGATGTATCATTTCAATACTTTATCCCTAACCCCACTTGGTGTGGGCCACACAAACGCTTCACTTAGCTTATTTTATCTTTAGATATGGATGGGTAATGGGTGAAGAGGAAAACCGACATAAAAGGAAGAAGATACAATAAAATAATCCTGATGAGAGAAGGTTTCACTTGATTTCTTGGACGCTGTTATTTCACATTAATTTAAAGGTTAAAGTTAAAGGGGGTTAAAGTTTGATATTCAGACCTGGCACTTCATCTCCAATCCTTTTTCCATTCTCTTACCGTAGCTTCTTTCTACGTTTTATAAATACTTTCATCGTAATTTGTATGATTAAATTTTCGCTATGGTAACAATACTTTATGAAGTTAAGCGCAGTGATTTTTATATTAAATGGGAGAGAAATTTTCTAGAATTTCATAAAAGTATAGCTTGATGAGTGGCAACAAATAATTGAAAGTGATGGCGGCTCTCTAAATGAATAAAACGTAATATATGTTTTTAATTATTACAACACAAGCAAGACAATAAAGCCACTAGGACGCAAGGCGTTAGTAAGTGTCAGAGAATATGAGAGAAATTACTATTAAAGAGGACGATAAAATAACATGAATTAAGAAGACATCAGTTAACGATGGACATTGTATTTAAATTTTTGACATCAAAGTTGACTGGGATACAAGAATACGGAAAAGAGTTTAAGAAGCGAGAAATGCAAGAAAAGAAACTGTTATAATTGAACTTACCGTTACATTCAGGTATTTCCACTGAAAATAATATATATATATATGTGTGTACGTGTGACTGTGTGTGTGTGTCTCTGTGTAAATGAAGAGTGTGACAGAGAAGTAGATACAGAGATATGTACAGTGAGATAGTGAGAGGCAGATAAACCAGACAAATAAAATCAGAAGGTTACATCAGAAAAATGAGTAATTCCTGTTTTTAAGACAGTTCGTAAGAAAATACAATAAAATGTAAGCAAGTGAACAACTGAAAGTGTACTTTGCTTCTATTCCACAACAACAAGCTTTTAGTGCAATCTTTCACTTCAATCTGAAAGGCCCAAATCTACTAATCGCGGTTCTTTTCCAACTTTCAGACAGAGTGGCACCAATCCGCACCGACCTTTCTACTGATTGGTCCCATCTATTGTGATTTATTTAATCAATATTTGATAATACCATGTTAGGGAATTCTTCCCACGGGCTTCTAGTTTTGTCGCCCGACAAAACGGCCTGATGCATCATATGATGTGTTTTCAAGCAAGTCCAAATTTTTTAACTCTTGTGCGATTGATCTTCAAAATAGTAAAGTCTGTTTGATTGTACGTTTTCGTTATCTTATATTACCGCTGTTTATTCGAATAGTCTTGCTTTAAGTGTTTTACATTATAAGCAGCGCCTGTAGAAGTCAAAAATTAGACTGATGATTCATTATAAATGTACCTTTAAATATTTTTCAGTCATTTTAAGATTTTACTCGAAAATGATTCACAGTCATATATAAACCATCAAGTTAAAATCGAGATGAAATACTAAAGGCGAGTTAAAAAACAGGAAAAATTTACGATATTCTATACAACGTACATACAATATAGAATATCCATTTGAATGAGGTCTCTAATAATATTCAATTGAGAACCACGCGGTATAAAGTAATTCTCTTCAGATAATTTAGTTGTCGTTTCATATACATTCTAGTGCATATACCTCTTAATTGTAATGGTGATAATATTAGTCGTTTCATTATAGAGAAGCATGTCAAAAGAAGTAGACATTTTGTAATGTCGCAGATCAATTTCTAACTTGAAATAGTAAGTATTCTTCTGTGCTAGGTAGCTTCCAGATTAATTGATAGATTCATTGTGTGCTGTATACGAGAACTGTACAGATATCACGACTGAAGTCTCCTCCATCTTCTGCGTTCTCCAAAATTGCAGTTTACGCTTCTTATGTGTGTAGCTCTTTTATTTTTCTTCTTTTTTTTACCGCTATCAACACCTCAAAGGTTTATTTAATGAGGGCAGATTTTTAAGGATAGATTCGTATGAATAGAATATGTATTCATTGCTGGGGATTTTTTTCTTTTCAAATATGTATTGCGATTAATATTGTTTTCAAAATGTATTACTGTACATTTTAATATCAGAATAAATTCTGATACTTTTATAGCCTCTTCACACCAGTCCGGGGATTACCTATTTATCCATAGTTGGGACCCTAACAAACGCTACCAACCTGGCTCAAGCGGAACTGAGAACAAGCCTCAATTAAAAAGGGGTTCAACGCTCATCAAAACTTCCCGAGCAGAGGCCGTTCTGTTGGATGTTGTCTATCGTCATATTTATGACTGCCGTTTATTATAACTTGCGAATATTTTTCCATCGACCCTAGAGCTAAACTTTGATTTATCAATAATCAGGTTAAATCAAAAATCGAATATACTTTTAATTCACAGATTTTCTTCTTTTTTGTAAAAGTTGTAATTAATCTGAATAAGCTGGCAAATTTTCTCTCTCGAATGTCAGTAATGTGACGGCAATGACAAAACAACCTGTACAAATTATTCGTGATTGTGACTTTGAAGACGAGAGAAATGGTCATCCAAAAATGTTTGAAAATTAATCCTAGATTCTCAACACAAACCACTTGAAGCTAATATTTTAATTTAACGACTTTGTCAACGGTGATTGCATACGTAGCTAACATTTATGTCTATCATTTGTCCATACGTTGGATATTGCTGTGATAACTGGTTAAGTGTTTCTGCTAAGTAATTATTTGATTTAATGTTTCTTGCTAGAAAACTTTTCTCACGAGAATTTACCTTACATATTTAGAAGTCTACAATTCGTCTGTCTATGAATATTTGTGCTATATGCGGTCTTATTCTCCTGCTATATATTTATAGATTCTTGATAAAATCCAAAGAAGAATTTGAAATGTTAATGGTTCTAGACTAACTTTTCGATTTCAGTTGCTCTCAAACCAACCTAACGTAGCTTCCATGTGCCTTTAAAATAAATATATTCATGTCAATTTTTATGATGTGCTTTCGTCTTTGGTATGGAGGCGTTATAACATTTAAGTGTACTACTGGATTGTCCTTAAGGTCTCATCATTTTATAATTGAAACGGCTAAATATAATCGTAGTTCTATGCTAATCGATATTTCTCTGGTATTTATCACTATAATAATTCTTTTCTGATTTCCTTCTTTCCAGGCAACATTCATCTTGAAAAATATAGAAACTATGACATTCGTTTTCTTCTGTTTTCTTAATTCCTGCTATTTTTGTTCTCTCTCACTGATGCTTAACTTACTCAAATTCGCTCTTACTCAGTAAATCATTGCGTCACATTTGCTTTATTGCCTTGCCTGAGGTGAAATGATAAAAATGAACAATTTCCAGAAACCCATTACTTTACAGATTCTGCTGAATTTTAATTTATTTTGCGGCATGAGAGAATTTGATACTAATCTCTCAACGCATTCTGTCATAATATGTCTGGATCTGTTTCGTGTGTATATTTCAATGAGTGCCTTTAAGTGAGTGTAACTGGACCTAATAGTTGCTAGAATTCCCAGTATCAGTTCCCATTATCAAAATGAATTTGTTTTACTTTTGTTTGTTTCCCGCCATATAAACTCCTCACGAAATATGTTTTTTGTGTTCTTTGAAGTAATAAAAATATGCTGTTCTGTTTTCACAAATGAATACAATGTAGATGATACTCTGCTTTTGTGCCTACACATATTTGTGCGGGCATAATTAATGAAGGCGTTGATATGTATGTTTTAAGTTGTAGTTTTGTTGAAGGTATATTTTGCAATACAGATGAATTTCTTCAAGAAAATGTAGTATATTATCTGGATTAATATCATAAAAGAGTTCTTTCCTCTTGTTGTTTATTCGTTTACCTGATTTTATTTAATGGCATATCAACACCTCTATGGGCCATGTAAACGACAAATCATAATATTTTGGGCAAAATCCCATGCCATCAGCTAAAGTTCTTTGAACGCAAATGCATGGATTTAACTATAGATAAAAATTATTGATGGTCATTTTCCTTTAAATATATATTGCTCATAATTTTGCTATTAATTGGTACGTTGGTAGATTTACTATAAAATGTATTTTTTATACCTTCATAATACTTTGGTTTTGTTTGGGGTTTCGATCTTTGCCAATAGCTGAGATACTGATAGGTTTTACCCTTTCGCATCCGATGGACCTGCGGACAAAAGCAATTAAGAGTTGGATCAACTCTTATCAAAACCTTCAATCACGCGAGCAGAGGCTTATCTGCCGAGTGTAGTTTATCTTCATACAGGAATATGAAGACGAAGGCTTCAGATATATTTTTGTTTTGATTTTTGTGCTGTAACTCCTCATAACATTGAATTTCATGGTTCACCACAACTTTGTCACTTTTATAGCTCTAAATTATATTATCTCCTAATTAACACGCCTGGCCAACACCGTTGTGCAAATTAATTGAAACAACCACTTGAGTTTTCCTTTCTTTCACCATACGCTCATTTTTAGACCCACTGAATTGACAGTGTGTAATTGATTTCTATTTTTTCCTCAGATTAAGTCATTTTCAATGGTGTGCTGTAATATGAATCTTTTTTCGGGATGTATGATGAAATTTGTTTGGCCTTGAAAAATATTGTGTCATCCGTGATTGCATCAGATTTTTATCACGCAAATACACTGTTGTCTCGATTGGCGATTAATTGTCCTACGGTCATTGTCTGCGATGGACGTTACTCCAAGGAAGCGTACAAAAATTGTAACGCTGCACGGACACACTGACAATGCATTAACAGTGAGCAAATCAAACTACTAGAGACTAGCATGGAAACTCTCCTGATTTATATCCAATCGTGGATCAGTGGTCAATTTTCAAGGAAAGACTTGGTGGAATGGACATACGAAGTACTAACATCTGCTCTGAGTTATGTACCATCGGAAAAATACGAAAAAATAATATCCGAATTATTCGTTTTTCTTCAATAAATCTGCGCAGGGGTGTATACACTGTAAACTAGTAACATAAGCTTTTTAACTAGATAACTCAATGGTTTCCTCTGTCCCTGTTGCCTTCAATATGTCCTTTGACTGTCAATATCGCCAATCTTGATTTTATTATAACATGTCTTAGAAATTTCAAGCTGATTCTAATTGTTTGCCAACGTTTAATTTCCATTTCTCTTGAAATTTCTCTGTTGCTCACATTTCCCTTCCTCGGGATTCTCACCATTTTAAAAAAAACAAAAACAAACAACAAACACAACTCGTATCGAAAATACGTGCTTACAGTGCCCATTACTCTAATACCTCTTCCCTTAAAGGGGGCGGATCCAGGTGTCGGTTCAGAATGCACACATACCTAAAATTTATGCAGAAATATTTTATGTTGCAAAGTAGATAGTGCATGCTATAATGAGTGAAGATAGATACAAATTTTTCAGAACGTCCAAGATATTTCGTAGAAAATATGTGTCCTCTAAAAGAAATCGAACCTACAGTGGTAAAAATGCTATATTACGTCAGGTTAAATGACGGTTCTGTGTAAGATAAAGTTCGATTCCTATCTGAGGACGCGTATTTCTTACGAAATTTCTCGGACATCCAGGCCGGAAATCATAATTTCAGCAGTTTGTTATAAACAGAGAATTTACTTAAATAATTTTATCTATAAAAATGACGTATGAACAGAAAAACTATTTAAAATAATTTTTGACTTACTCCATGCAATTATATATATATATATATATATATATATATATATATATATATATATATATATATATATATATATATATATATATATATACATAAGAACACTCTCTACTCATTTCTATAAGATAATGTATATGATGACAGAATTTAAAATTTTAAATTGAGATTTCTACTGTGGAATATGGCCCCTCTAACTGAAAATGCTGGATCCACCTCTGAAAATCACTTTTTGATTGTAAATAAAAGCGTACACTTTGATTCTATTTTCCCTAATTGTTCCGTGTTGACATTATATTAAGTTGGTGCAAAAATAATGTCGTTTTCGTACATGCGTTACTATGGGAAAAACGACATTATTTTTGCACCAACCTAATATTACCTCCATATATTATCATTATTATTATTATTATTATTATTATTATTATTATTATTATTATTATTATTATTATAAACCTCCTACATTTAATCTTGCCTCAGAATTTCGCTTCGTCTTTGAGAAAATTTTGCAGTTGTCATTGCTATATCGAAGGATTTATATTGAGTATAAATTCGGAAATATTTCTAACGGAAATTACTTATTTTTAATATATCGTTTAGCTTCTTTAATATATATTCCTCTATTCCAATATGGCTTACCATTTATATTTTCCTTTATTCTAGTGTCTGTTATAAGATGGAGCGCGTTTTAAATTATAGAAATTTAATAGTCTACGGCGAATGTATGCATCTTGGATATAAACATAATCCGTCCTTCAGCAGATTAAACTATTTCATGATTAATAGAAGGGATTGGTGCATCGGTTTGTGAAGTTGAAGTTCGATGGTTTCCATCTATCCATATGATCCATTGTGGTTTCACTTTCTTAGTATTCACTCCTTTATCCACTTGAAATGTAATTGGCAAGTGTTTCTTACTACAAATTAATATGTTCCCTAACATTAAAAAACATTGAGCTTAATCGTTGTAAATAAAGTGGTATTAAAGTCGCGCTGAGTTTTTTTTTAGATATATGCGACATACGTTTTCGAAAATAGAAACTTATCTGACATATATTCTGTATATTCTCCCGATATATTCAATTTAAAATATGTATCTAAATGCAAAATGCCTAATAATTCATTATACTAAATTACTTAGTGTCCAGTAAAACAGCTTCGAGAAGATACACCAGCACTATGTGGTCCATTTCAGCGTCCCTCTAAAATCTCAGATCTGAATTCTATGTATTATTTTATCTGGCGTACAATACTAACTCACTTGCAATACGGTGTCGTTTGTTATCGTCGATATTGACTTATTGAAGGGGAACATAATTGAAGCATGGAATGACAATGCTCTTGACAATATCTGCAAAGATACTTCCTCGTAGTTATCACGCTTTGAACTTTGTTTTAAATATTCAGGCAAATATTTCGATCTACCTTGAGTGTTCAGTTTTGGCATGAATCATGATAGCTAAAAAAAAAATATTTTTGATTTATTGATTTTTTCATGGCCACACTCTAGATCAATGTTTCCCCGGATGTTGGCATTAGGTGTGGGATGTAATGATAGCCCGAATGTTATTAGCAGTTAGAGGCATCTCCACGTAAAATGGACCGTTCTTAAAACATTGAAAATATGTTGTATTTTTGTTGGGTGATTAGTAACGTTGTGGCGAAGACTCTGTAATATTATTAATATTTTCATTACGTAAATCTGTCACATCTTTAAAGTAACGTTTACTCGTGGTGTATGCAAAAATTCTACACTAGCCAATTATATGATCAGAATATCTTTTCTTCATTTTACAATATACGTATAATAATAATAATAATAATAATAATAATAATAATAATGATAATAATAATAATAATAATAATAATAATAATAATAATAATAATAATAATAGTAAGGACCTTGAAATCCAAATCTCAAAATTTGGCACATGGGAGCATCAACAACCCCGTTGTAGTTGGAGCCATCGGACTGGTTGGAAAATATTCCAGTAGACTAATTGAACGGATTACTGGAAGCCCATGCCTTAAAGAAATAAAAAAAAATTATTCTTACGAGTACAGCCCACGCCTTACGAAGGGCTTTATCTATGTAAAATATTTTTGTGGTTCTTTTTTTTTCAGTGGAATATGTCATGATGCCATTTCTAACCTTAGGTACTTGGGGGGTGGGTCCCGGAAAGGAAATGAGTACATATCAGGAAATCAAAGGAAATAAATAAATAAATAAATAATAATAATAATAATAATAATAATAATAATAATAATTCTGCATATAAAATTGAAAATATCTATTTTATATTATTAATGCTCGTTCTGATATCTTCTTGTGATTTTCTATTAATTTAACGTTACGAGACAAATGCATTTGTAAGTCTACAAGATAATGCTGGAGGCGTGTTGTGTGGCCTCTACAGTAAAACGTTTCTAAAATGTCTACTAACGTCGCAGAACGGTATACCAATTTTTTTTCATAGTTATCTTATCAGTTTCGCTGGCTGTATGTATATAAGCACTGCCATTTATTTCAATTTTAATGGTAACTGTACTACTAGACATTTTTTTTTATGAGGGAACATTTCACATTCATAGACTTAGTATCAGGTACTAATGACGTTTCAACTCTATAAATCCTTTTATGTGAAAACTTTTTGTTTAGGAAAATAGGACACTCATGTCCAGTAGCTGTTAAATTTTTCCAGTATTCATAGAGGTTTACTTCCAGATATTTTTCTGTGAGGTACTGTGTCACGTCAACAATGATCATAGGATTATTTTCCCTTCGAGTTATCAGCACCATCTATTATAGTTTTAGTTGCTGTTGAATGTCCCCAGGTGGTATGGTTTCTGTTATTTGGAAGAGTACTTGTCTGTAATTCTCTAGCACCCGTCCAAAAGATTTGAAGTAGGATGACCTTCGACATGACCAACAGGCTTCATTAACATGAAGTCATTTTAACCATTGATCTTAGAACGCTGTTGTATACAACTGACAGTTTAGTTATTTCTAAGCAGGTTTGATCCTTTAAACGTATGAAGGTCCCGATCTGATGAAGCCGTTTACAGCATGACTTGATTTTTCATTTTATTGGGATGGGGAGCTTTGCATTAAATTAATAGTTTGGTGAAAATTATTTTAGGTGTTTAATTTTTCTCCTCGAGTAAGTGTGTTATAACTCTTCCATACACCGGGGAATTCTATGTGTTTAGTATTTACTAATTCCACTTCCTGATTTTGCCATCAATGCATTCATTCCAAATACATATAATAGTTTCTGTTATCGAAAGATTTATCTTGAGTTGTATCTAGGTAATCATGCGACACCCTTGTGCAAATTAATTGAAACAACAGCTTTAGTTTCCTTTCTTTCATGATATGGTTAGTTTTAGACCGACTAGAGTGAAAGAGTGCAATCGATTTCTATTCTTCCCTCATATGCAACGGTGTGCAGCAATATGTGAGCAATTCATATGCAACGGTGTGCAGCAATATGAATCTATTTAGGGGTATATGATGAAAATTGTTTGGCCTTGAAAAATATTGCGTCATCCGTGGTTGCATCAGATTTTCATCGCGAACAGACACTATTATCTCTACTGTAGATTAGTTGTCCTACGGAAATTGTCTGCAATGGACGTTGCTCCAACGAAGCGTACGAAAATTTGTAACGTCAACGAGCAAGCCTTACCAGAGAGCAAATCAAGGTAGTATCGATTGGCACGAAAACTCTCCTGATTTAAGTCCAATCGAAAATCTGCGATCAATCTGCAAGGAAAGTGGAACGGACATACTAACATATACATTGGGTCATGTTTCATTGGAAAAATTCGAAGAAAAATTAAATAACGGATTTATTCTTTTTTTTTTTTTCATAAGGCTGAATATGATTTTGATTTTGTGCTATGATTGTTTTTATCCCAAGTATGAGTAAAATGTCGTCAGCATTATCTCTCACATCTTCAGTATATGGAAGAGACTTCAGACAAGTCATATCTATTCATTCTCTGGAAACAAAATACTGTTATTTATATTTGCATAGAGCCCCAACATTTAATTTACCTTCTATTTCCTAAATCTACTTGCCACAGCATATAACGCTTATTCCAAGTATGAAATGCTAATACTTCAATACAATGCTGCCGATGTTATTATTTTCTCCTATAGGGAAAAAAGCTAATATTACTATTATTATTAACACTCATGTAGACTAGAATGCATGGGAAATGACAACGAAATTCTCTCAAGAGATGATCTTTGTAACGTGTTGTTTGCAACTGAATATCGTCAGTATTTCAGCCTCAGGCAGGTTTATCAGAAGATATATTTTATATTTCTCGTAGATCGATATATCTCAAGATTAATATAAGCGTGATAGTCCGTCAGAAAAAAAAGTATTCTACAGCACTACATAGCGATCATAAACGAAGTGGCATCTAACGTCGGCCATATTGTGAATATCCGTTTGCATTTACATTTGCATTCTTTTATCATGAGAAGATTTTAGGTGTTATTTCGGAACACGATGCATTTTCCATATTAAAAATATGAAGAATAGCTACAGAGTTAACTTATGCTTTTATTAACAAGCTCATATCATTTAGATGTTTTTTTCATCCAGAATTTATGATAAAAATCTTTGAATCTACCCAAACCACAAAAAAACTGTTCTGCAGTGAAAATGGATAAATTACTGAAGGTTTATTACGGATACGTGCGGAACACTTCCATTAATTGCAGTATTTCAACTCAATGTTTTCATTTGATTCAGTCTTTGTTCTCGCGTAATTAAAGTTGTCTTGAATGTCGTCCTCTAGGTGATTCTTGACGTTGTAAGTTTTGCTTTTCCTACGTAACTCTCGCCATTTTCAGGAGTAGTAATTTTTTTGTTTTAAAAATTCAAGCAGATTTTCGTAAAAACATAATTGCCAACCACTGTTAAAAAATAAATAATATGTATCTACTGGGAATTCCATTTAAGAGATGTGGGGCCAATTAAAGCAATCAAAAGTAATCATTACAAAAAACAAAAGTGTAATTGACCAAAACCGCTCATACACGCTTTGAGCATTCTTACATATAACTCAGCAACTTCAATATTTAAACAGCCTGATGAGACTATGCAAACGTATAAAAAATGCTAAAAGCCGAGAACATTATTTTCATGAAGGATTATTTTCATCCCTATATCGGCATAAATTAGAAAAAGGAAACCATTTGCATATAAAAAGAAATGAATATTAGGTTACTAAATTTAATAATTACTGAAACAGAATGATATTCCTTGGAGTATTGCATTCACAGGGAAGTTATCCTTTCTTTCACTAAACGGTCACCATTTTACGGCTATTTTCACATCGGAAAATATGCAAGCAGTCATGGAATTGTCTTCCTCCAATGCAAGCTTCCGGGAATGACGTAGCATCATGAATCCTAATAAATGGTTACCACATGATTTCTACATCCCACAAACTTTTGATAGTTCTAAAGAAAAGCCAAATTTTAACAGATAATAGGAAAGTTTCCTTGTAAGCCACTCAAAGTAACCTGTAAAGAATATCGTTAATAACTTGCAGAGAGAATTATATTGGTAAATAAACCAACGTACGGTGTAAATACGTATTTACACGCCTATAAATGAGGAAGACATTTGCACAGATAAGTGAATGTCAAACAACTTTATAATTAAAACGTTCCTTTTTCAGTGAAATACCATTTATTACATATGGAACAAGACTTTCCACTTAACATTGGCTAATGGACATTATTTTCCATGAACTGTATTCGTCAATATTAGGATAAGAATACATTCTTTAAAAGACTCTAAAAGGATTGTCAAGAAACATCTATATAAACCTGATTTATTACGTTCTTTTTCAACGATGCGAGTTATACAGCACTCAATTCTGCTTGCAAAGCAGTAACTTTTCAAAAAGGTATATGTACTTAAATTGATTCCAACAGTTTTTAACGAGATTCCTCTCATAGACGCTACTTCTTACTTTTTATGATTTACGATTTGTGAGTAAGGAAATCAAAGCCGCCAAAAACCTGGATTCATTCGACAAAATTAGTTTTATGAGAACGAATAAAGATGAACTAATAAATGAGAACAAGCAACTATTTTCCCCCAACACAGATGATTGCTAAAGAATTAAGACATTAAATCTAGAGTAATCTATTTAATAGCATAAGTTGTAAATGATCCCATTGCTGATAAACTACTTCAGAAAAAACATGAACATTCCGCTTTATACTTTTTTTGATCGATGGTCAAATTTACTTCGACTGGGTCATCGGTTTTTAGAGCCTTGAAGATTGGCGCTACTGAATCAAAATAACTGCACCAAATAACAGGAATCACATCAGCTGCGGCCATTCAATTCATCCACAAACAAAATTTGATGTCACATGTTAACTGAAGAAAAACTGGTATAATGCAGCACTTGGCGTTTCACATTACGTACAACAAAATGTTAGGCGGAACATGTGTATGAATACTGTAAATAGCATTAACTGCTATCGGGTCTCTAAGATTATTTTCATTAAACAGAGATATTTTATAAATTTTAACAAGGAATAACACTGATTGTGTAATAAATAAATATTGAATGTTTCCTTATAAGATTTTCCTCTTGAAATAATTGCTCGTTTAGCTTAAATATAATTAATTACTATGGAAAATTATGAACGAAACAGTAAGGGATTTATGAAGTACAAACAGTCCTGTTAGCTTTGATATTATTAAATTAGTACCTACAATCTGCTGCTAACTTGAATTTCTTGTTAATTTTAACACCTCCAAATCAAAACTTCTTTCTATTAAACATCCTAAAGATCCCTATATACCATACATCAGCAAGACCGATGCTAACATACGCGCGAATGACTTTCTGCGTTTCTCGGATATGTATTTTCTGCTGACAGTAAGCAGAAAGAATATATTGAATCAATTGCTAGTCGGGCTGCCAAGAAAGTTGGTTCGCTGTTTTGTGTTAGACAATGATTCTTTCCAGAATCTATCTGACATATTTATAAGTCTATGCTTTGAATATTACTCTCTTATATAATCTGCTGCTGCTGCTGTATATTTAAAGTTATTTGTTATGTCGTTGCACCTCGGATTCATTCACTTTCCCTACTGTCGTAATGTAGATTCCCTATGCTTTTTCTATAAATTCATTCGTGGTAAATGTTGTGATGAACTCTTAATTATTCTACCGAAACTATAATAATTTAAATGAAGTAATACATTAGAACCAAGTTGAATTTGCTATTTTACCGTAAGTTCTATGCTAACAGATTCTTCTCTCATACTTCTCGCTTCCGAATTTATGATTTCTGCCAAATTTGATATTACAAAATTTAAAAGCCGTGATTAATCGTTCCGTACTGTCTTTTTGCTTCCGCTTCTCTATTAGTATTGCTCCTTGATAATTTTTCTCTTTTAACTTATTATTTCACACTCAGTAATCCCTTCGGTCTTAGTGACTTGTGTACCTTGTTTGGGGTGAAAGAATTATAAAAACCCCATGTGATAATAATAATAATAATAATAATAATAATAATAATAATAATAATAGTATCCGTTTTCTCAGTTAGGGAAGAATATACTTTTAAATTGGATTTTTTAATTTCTCAAGACTGAGAGCAAACAAAAAGTAAAGATCACACGATACACTGTTTTACACATTCATGAGAAGGAAAGAAAGAATAGGTTATTGGCTTTTAGAAAAACGTATACTTAAGAAATAAAAACAGTTTACCTAAAAAATGAATGTAAACTCCACAGGGTGATTAGATTCTTCGAAAATTTGGCCTTTACTGAACGCGGACCTCTCACTCACTTTCAATGTATATTTGGATGTATGCGTAGATTTAAGAGTGTGCGTTTTCTATACCATCATGCTATAGAATAATTATATGCGTGTGCACTACCATTTATTCATAGGTTTTAAAGGGTATGTATTAGGTTGGTGCAAAAATAATGACGTAATAATGTCGTTTTTTATGGATTTTTAACGTCAAAAAACGACATTATTACGTCATTATTTTTGCACCAAACTAATAGAAATATATATCCCTGTGTTTGTCTGTCTCTTTCTGTCTCTTTATATATATATATATATATATATATATATATATATATATATATATATATATATATATATATATAGTGTGTGTGTGTGGCTTTGTTTGGACCTGTGATAAAATGACTTAAATGTAATATTTTCTCAAATGAATTATCAGTTACAATATGTAGAAAGGTCTCAAATATATCATTTCTTTCCATACGATCATCATCAGACCGCATGAAAATATGAGGAAATCCTTAACAGTTTTGCTATCTACCGCAAGCAATGATGCCATGTCAACCATTTTAAATATCCTTCGTGTCCTTCTTCAGATGTTCGAAAGCAACAACCTATTTTGTCCTCGTTGAGAAGGACTTATCCATAATTTGCAAAAATTCATAATCGAGACAAAATGAATGTTTTCTTAACATTATTTGCAACAAAAAAGATTTGATTCCTAAATGTACAAAATTATATTTATATGTACATAAATCAATGAGGAAGATACTATTTTTGTTTAGGATCAATTTCAACACGATTATTCTGTAGAGAGCAATAATTCGTCCTTATTGATCAAAGTAGAGTACAGCAGTGTTATAAAAAAAAAAAAAAACACGGAGAAGTCCAGTTAGACATCATTAATCATTTCTAAGATAGAATTTCTCAAAGCTCAAAATAACAATTGAAATACAGGTAATCTGTGTTTTGTTTTACAAGTTTGCGGAGGGATAAATTAGTGCCACTTTGAACAATGCCAGTACACTCAAATCATCGTTCACGATGACATGTGACATCATGCTATACCAACTATTGACAACTTCAAACAAATTGCGTCTACCAATTTCACTCCCAACGTCTTGGGAAAACCAACATTTCCAAAGTCGCAACAAATAGGCCCTGGTTAGATTCGAGAAAGCCGGTTCATATATATATATATATATATATATATATATATATATATATATATATATATATATATATATATATATATATATATATATATATTCTGAACATCGCTTAAGAATGAAACTGCGCTCTAAATTTGAAGTTTACTTTTGAAATTAAACTTTTGAACTTGAGTTCATTTTCGAAGCAGTAATTTCTGTAGCGCGATGAAAACATATATAAAAATAATTATAATTTAAGGTCTACTACTGTACCGATCACCGTTTTATTTTTAAAATAAAAGCATAAATACTAAAGAACATTGGATTATCAATCTGACTGTTCATTCATATTACCTCAATACACGCACACACACACACACACACAGACATATATATATATATATATATATATATATATATATATATATATATATATATTATATATGATAAAGCTGAGAAATCTGTATATAATCAAAATAGATCCTAAAAATATTAAAATAATTAAAACTGATCCACAAAAAAACTCTCAATGTATTTATTATGACAGAGCACATAAATTACACAATTGAGAAATCCAAAGTTACCTCATGGGTTTAGTCTATTTAAGCTGACGCCAAGTTCATCAGGTTTATTCAATTCGGACGGTGGACTGTATTCACTGCCGGAATTAAATCTATAGTTGCGAAATTAAATACAGTCCAGCTTTTGGGTTGAATAAACCTATGTACACGTATATATATATATATATATATATATATATATATATATATATATATATATATAGATAGATAGATAGATAGATAGATAGATAGATAGATAGATAAAATGTTATACAATCTACATAAAATAATTGTCATATCACGTGTAAGTGACGTTTGATGTACTTGTGCAGTTGTTTGTCGATAATGTGCAGTCTATTTCGCCTTGTGTCTTATATGCGCATATAAATCTGTCTTGTATTCCTTTGTGTGTCTATGTGTTCTGCGAAGGAATGAAAGGTATTGATGTGAGTAAATAACAGAGTAGTCTCCAAGGACGAAAAAATAATAAAGAATTTTCGATTCTCTTCAAGAGAAAGGAGAATGTTTCTAATCATCCGCTCGGAAAGGCAAACAATGATGCGCTGGGTTGCTTGCCCATAAGAAAGAGCCCGAGGCAGTGTTCTCACTTTCTTTTGCTGTCTGTTTGATTTTTCTATTGATTTCTCTCCATTTTAAACGCGTATGTCTCTCTTTCTATCAAAGGCTTTCATTTTTTTTTTATATCTTTCCAGTCTCAAGAGAGATTAATATCCATCACGAAACTATCACTGTCTTAGACAAACATCTATAAAAGGAGGATGATAAACAGCAACAAGACGATGAAAAATGATTGAGAGAGAATATTCTATGGAGACGCGTTTTTAATAAATCCATATATTTTACTGGACAAGCATAGATAGATAGATAGATAGATAGATAGATAGATAGATAGATAGATAGATAGATAGATGTATTGAAGGAATGATCGAAACAGAGATAGATAGATAGATAGATAGATAGATAGATAGATACATACATACATACATACATACATATATTGATACATACATACATAGGATGGGATAGTATTGGAATAGATAGATAGATAGATAGATAGATAGATAGATGACGAAATATATACAGATAGTTATGAAGGAAAGATCGAGGTAGACAGATAGATAGATGGATAGATAGATAGATAGATACAGAGATACAGAGATACAGTGATAGATAGATACAGAGATATGTATAAGAAATATGTAAATATGTACAAAGGTAGCATTAATGATTGAACAAGATAAATAGCTAGCTATATATTAGTCTGAGATTGTTAAATGGATACGAATGTAGAACATATAGATGGGTACCCAAATATATAACCGCTTCTCCCTCTGTCTTTATATATATATATATATATATATATATATATATATATATATATATTAATCAAACTCGTTTGGTAGGAAACCTCAGCTCAACTTGTGTCAATATATATATATATATATATATATATATATATATATATATGTGTGTGTGTGTGTGTGTATTTAGGCAGCAAACTTTCTTTCATGCACATTTCATTGAATACGACAGATAAGTTGCTTTTATTTAATATTTTTTTTATATATAATTTCTCATTCGATCTAATATTTTTTTTCTTTTCAGATGATTAATTATATAAAAACTGTCGGAATGTTCATTTCATCCGGTCAATTTTGGCCATAAATTTAGCTACTTTCAAGGATTAAATATTTTAATTGTTAAAAGAAATAGTTTGTTGAATGTAAGTTTTATAACATGCTTTAATTGTTCACAATATTGTCAAGATATTTTGTCCATGTTCAAAGTTAATATTATTAAATGTTATTTTTTTGTTTTTATTAATAAAGCTTCCATTATTTTAGCCTGTTTTTGCTTGTGGATGATGCTATAATATTAGTTTTGTCAACAATTATGTTACGAATAGTGTCCGTCAGGTCTCCATGAATATTTAAATGAGATGTAATTGAGCTAGTGTCAGAAATATGTAGAGTGATTCTGCGTGTTTAACATGTTGTAGTGTGGCCTATATAATTATTTACGAATTTGAATACAATTTCTTTAATGGGCATTTAAATTCGTAAATATTATTTGCCCTATTTAATTTTGTTCTAGGAAGTGAATTATTATTTTTAACTATAAGTTTAGAGGTTTTAAATTTTTGTAATAAATAATTAATGTAATTTTTTTGCAATTGTCAGCTGGTGTTATGCATTGATTTATAATGTTCGTAATTCTGCATTCATCCTGTTTATAATTTTCGTTCATCTGATTTTGACAAAAAATATCAATATTGCTTATGTTACTTTTCTCGCCGATTCTATTAGCTACATTAGACAGAAAATACCTAATGTGGAAATCCAACGATTGATTAGGAAATCCGTTATTAATCAGTGTTTTTCTTTTTTTTACATTGTTTAAGTCGTTAAGGAAAAGCATGCGATCTCGTGAGGAAATTTCTTAATAAAACCTATGTTATATCTAAGATGGCATTCACTAGAGAAATTAAAATTGCAAGAGACTCTACTAGTTGTTTTTTTTTTTTTTTTATAAACAGAAGTTTTAAATGTATTATTACTAAAATCAACGAGAACATCTAAGAAAGGAAGTTTATCTTTTTCACTAAGTTATTAAGTAAAAATTGGGACTTAATTTTGTTGAAATACAGGTTCCATGTTTACTCTTTCTTTCTTGTTTTCTCTTTCTTTCTTGTTTTCTCTTTCTTTCTTGTTTTCTCTTTCTTTCTTGTTTTCAGCTAAAGAAGAACATTCCGAGAGTTTTTATGCAATTTATGAGCCGAAAAGAAAACCAAATTGTTATCTCGCATGAGAAAATGTATAAAAGCTAAATAAATACAACTTCTCTGTCATAATCAATGAAATCTGCATATATATATATATATATATATATATATATATATATTATATATATATATATATTATATATATATATATATATATATATATATATATATATATATATATATATATATATATTATATATATATATATATATATATATATGTCAGGTTTCAGATTTTACAAACAGTTGATATTTTATATATAGTGCTCAATATTATAATAATATTACAAATAGAGCGTTAATATTATCTGAAATGACTACACACAATAACTTAAATATCAACTTTTATCACTAATTGTAAATTGTTAATTGATATTTAAAAGATAAGTAATCATTTCATATACCATTGTATGTGCATGATTGTGTGCGTGTGTGTGATAAAATATAGGAATGAGATATATAAAGGTTAATGTGTTCAATATCAGGGATAGTTCTTTATAAATGAGAAAGTGGTCATTGAAGTCAACATCCAGATACGAGTGTCTATATCATGCTAAATGCAATCGTCATGCCATATACGTTGCCTTTTTGCTCGGTTTATACATGCAGGTCAGTGAGGGATTGTAGGTTGTCTATTGTCTAATTCAATCGATCATTTTAGTGGGCGGTGACGGTCATGTTGATAATTATTCTAGGGACTATTGCGTAGGAGTAATTTTGATTCCGGTTATTTAGCTATTTACAATTTTGCTTGTTTCTTTTTTGTTTATTATTGATTATTTTATTATTGTTTGTTGTGATTACTTTTACTTGTGTTTATTTGTGCGTTTCTTATGCTGTTTATTCATTATTTATTGTTTTGGATTAGTTGATTTTTTTATTTGTTTATTTTATTTTATTTATTCTGTTTATTCTTGTTCGTTTTCAGTTTTCAATTTTTAAATATAGTAAAAATATTTATTCGTGTCCGCATTTTCAGATGAGTTCTGCTCGTTTATTTAGGAAATTGTATTGGTCTTGGAAGGTAATTAGAGCTAGTTTCTCCTCCATAGAGGATTTATTATTGTAGACAAATGTTTTTTTTTCGGATTGTCCATGATATTTCTGGAGTGACTGTTCTAGTCTTCCATATATTTTTAGAAAGCATTGTGTTGTTTGCGTATTTAATGTTTGTAAAGTATGTTTGTCTCGTGCAGTTTTTTTTCCAGTGCCCTTCATTTACTCCTATATATATTTTTCTCTGTTAACTTCTGATTTTACAGTGGCTTGATATATCACGCTCTTCTGAAGGCAACTGCTGTTTAAGGGACTTTTGTTCTTGAGTTAAATACGAGTTTGATTTGTTTAGATTGTGTCTTGTCTTTTTTTCTGTTGTGCCATTTTTAATTATTTTTTTTTGTTTTCGTTTAAGCTATTTACTAAGATTTGTTGAATAACATTCGTAGACTTGTTAATTTATTGAACAGACTTCCGAGTGGATACTTCCTAGATAATTACACACAAACTATATATATATATATATATATATATATATATATATATATATATATATATATATATATCCTACATATTCTTATAATGGGAACTTCTTAATCTGTCCTTCTACGTCCCTTGCTCAGTAACTCTCTACATCTCATGACCCGTGGTATTTGTATTGAATGAAGTCACCATATAAGAGAAATTTTACGACCGCACTAGTATCTATTCCTGCAGAAGCATATAAATAATCATGATTTATTACATTCTTCCTCAACAAAGTGAGTTAAGTGAACCAATTTCAAACAGGTAATCTTTTCTAAATTGTATAATTTGTACCAAAACTAGTTTTGACTGATTCGGGCGTAATTCGCTTGATTTAACGTCGTTTGTTGCTCGTATTTGGTATTCGACTTGTTGATAAACAAATCAAAGCCACGGATGTCATATATTTATGGTACTATACAGTTATTGAAGACTAATGTTTATGGTTAAATTATTTTCCTCATTTGTTCTTGCTTTTGAATTTAGGATGCCGAGCGTCCACAGAATCCGGAGCAACCTCTTCTAATATAATGATACGCGTAAGTACCATTAAATCACACACACACACACACACACACACACATATATATATATATATATATATATATATATATATATATATATATATATATATATATATATATATATATATATATAGGTAGGTAGGTAGGTAGATAGATATAGACATATATCCATGATGAACTGATATCTCGTCGGTGAGTGACATTTCAGTGAAAGACTAACGGGCCTTAATATCACACCTGACTTAATGTAGAAGTCATGCATTCGAGACTTCGTTAAATATACAGATTAAATGTTCGATTCCCCGTATGTCGCCAGTACGTAGCTGCAATCCTCTATCTATGCAAGAGCAGTATCAGACGAAACATGGAGTACTCATATTTGGTTTGAAGCTACCCACATCTCACTCCTCAGTCTCCACATAGTCCAAACGCGTCTCCCAGTACTTGTTGGTGAAAAAGTGTTTTCTACCCTCGAAATTCTCTCTAACATGCGAGCTGAGTCAAGTCTTTGCTTCTCTATTTCTACTTCCATGGAAGGAAATATATTCCTCGTTTCCGAAGGTCCTAACTTTCACGGCAAGGATGATACGTGACACTTATATTGTTGTAAAACCTCTCACAAACAAACACCCAAGATCACATTTCCGTGCTCACTAATATCTTAACCTGTTGCGGTGTAATATTTAGCAATATTGTCTCGGTAGATCATTTACGACTGATATTCAGTTTGATATTCATGAGTTCTCTATAGATTTAGCCGTTTGTCACGTCAAAGCTACGTTGAGAAAATAGGTATCTCGGCATGGAGTAATGGTTAGCAAACGTATATCATTAGAACAATTACGACTGGGTAGTGAGTACGATCCTAACTGTGTGCTGTTGACCATGTTCACCATAGTCTATGAATATAGAATACAGCGCAGTATGTAATCTGTTCAATGAAACGACGTTAATGATTAACACTCACAAACAAAGGTTGGCACTGAGTATTTGGGAAAAAACATGGCCGCCTTTATACACGTCGCATTGAATATTTTGAGCATTCTGATTGGTTAATCCTTATATTGCTGAACTATAAAATGAGTCAGCTCATTTTGGCTGGCTCACTAGTACACCAAGGTACCCCAAAACTCCAAAATGTGCCCCATATTTTTGGCCTGGTGCCACATCTGAGCTACGCTTAGAAAATTAGGTGGTCAGTTCTAGTTAATCGATATATTTCCCTCCTACACGTACAACATTTTAACGTAACCTCTGCCTCAAGTGGCTCAGGTTTAACCGTATAAATGAAGAGGTTAAGACTGTAGTGACAGGAAGAATTTGTTCGCGGAAAGACCCATACAAGTGGAATTAACTTATCATCGAACTAATACGGGAGGAATATGGTCATTCCCTACTATGTACGAAAAATGGTGGAGCCTAGACATGAAGGTGAACAACGCAATGTAGATTGTCCGAGCACTGTCCATGGTAGTAGCGATAAAGTAGCGACAGGCTAGCTGCATCCAGGCACTGAGAGTGAGGTTGGAATATATATATATATATATATATATATATATATATATATATATATATATATATATATATATATATATGCTAGCAGCATGGCCTGGCGTTGCCCGTGCTTGATTCAAAAATTGTACGACTCATACAGCAATCGATATCACTTGACGTGTCAGTCAGCTGTTGGCTCTCACGCTGGCCAATAGAATCTTCCTGCCTATTCGTGGCAGCCAGCTATTGGCTCTCATTCTGGCCAGTACAAAACGGCCGCAAACTACATGAAAACTGCCGTAGAAGCATGAAAAAACGATTATTTCCACTATCGATGGGAGTTGGGAAATACAAAGTCGGTCTTGGCTTTTCCGCTAACTTGGAGCATGTGTATGCAAATATTGGTGCAAATCCGTCGAAAATTGCGCCGTGCATTCGTTACACACACATGCATTTGCATTAACCTGCTACCGCTTTTCTTTCAGTATTACTTCTCTATTGAATTCCTTTTTTTATTCTTTCTTCTTCAAAATCCTTTTTCTATTACACCACTCTCTGTCTTCACCTTCTCTCACATATTTTTTTTTCGCTTGAATATATATTCATCTGACTGTTTTGTTGCTTTGTCTCTTCAACAAATTGTCTTGACCGACAAAAGCCTCTTACCTTCACTTATCATCAGCGATATTGCTTTTTTTACAATAAACGCGAATTTCTCCCTCTTTATGCCCGGAAGGATGAAGATGAGAATACAAAAGAAACAAGAATTTAGAGTAAGGAATGCGGTTGAAGGATGTGTTTTTGCATTCAATAATCCGTAACCGAGTGTGAAAAGTAATATTTTAAAGTCGGCAAAATATACTATTGACGTAAAGAGATTGTCTGTCGATTGCTTTGGGGACATCAGAGAAGAGTGCTGTAGGATCAGGAAGTCTGTAAATATCGTCACAAAATGGTTCATTATTCCATCTCAGTATGTCTACGCGAACATACTCATAGAGATTCATATATATATCACTGTTTGTAAAACTATCGTTGGAGATTAGTAAAAAGAAAAATTAGATTCTGTGCAATAGTGGGGATATTTTTTTCGTTTGTCTGGAGGTAAAAAAAGAGGGAAATGAAAATTAGGATTTTCGCTTAATTTCCTCCGTCTTATGTCGGAAAGCAGCAATAGACAATTTAGGAACGCGTTTTTTTTTTATAATACTCGCAGGAATGTAAGATTATTACCTTTAACAGAATCGCCTCAGCTTTTCTTCAATCAAACCTTTGTCTCCAAAATAAATATCCAAGAGGAAGACAGTACATTTATTGATATATATTATCACTCTATATCGAGTCAAAATAACGCAGTGTATGTATTGCTTCCATGCTTCCGAATGTTTGATGTGTTTTTTCGTATTTGGTTTTATCTTTTTTTTATATTGCCATACTTTATTTTGTAAGCGTAAACTAATATAAAAATCCGTCTCCCAATACACGAAAAAAACCCAGACATGCAAAGATACACTCACTGAAACATAGCCACACACATATACACACACACTCTTTTATATATAGATACATACATATATATATATATATATATATATATATATATATATATATATTTATATATTTATATATATATATATATTTATATATATATATATATATATATATATATATATATATATATATATATATATATATTTATATATATATGTTTATATATATATTTATATATATTTGTATGTATATATTTATATATATATGGGTGTGTGTGTGTGTGACTTTCACTAATATCGTGAATTTCAGGGTCACAAACTCATATCAATCCATATATATATATATATATATATATATATATATATATATATATATATATATATATATATACTTTATTATATTATACAATCGACCATATTTATCCAGTCCTATTTTTGAATTAATATATTATCTCGTTTGAATTCAAATTTAATTCGTTCTCATCTCGTTTGCGTGTGTGTGTGGGTATATATATATATATATATATATATATATATATATATATATATATATATATATATATATATATATATATATATATATTCTGTATGTGCGTGTGTCAGTGTGCGAACGTAACCGAGTGTTTATATCTCATCATGTCCAAGTTGACAGGTAGGAGACTTCCCCATATTTCGGTCTGGACCGGGCGATTCAAGCGTTCGGCACATTTGGAATGTGACTGACCATCATACTACGGTGAAATTGGGTATATGGTTCCCTTGGGGGGCGTCAATATCTTTGGTAGCGCGCACATCACACCCACACAGAGTAAAGCAAAGCAAAGCAAATGAGAACGAATAAAATTGGAATTCAAACGATCATACATTAATTTAAAAATAGGAATCGATGGAATAAGTTTAGACTCTATGATACGCATCAAAACGTGGGAGCATTGATATAGCCGGTACATATGTTCCATCCTAGATAACAAAAATTCTCCATGAATCTGTAACTTCGATCCTCACAGCATAGTTGCAGAATAAACCGCAGTTTGGTTCTTTGGGTGTTGAACACACACGAATGTATACAAGTGGGCGTCTACAATAGAGATTGCTAGAAGCTGTAGTAGACGTTTATCCGCGAATACGAGTGTTAAACAATATATATATATATATATATATATATATATATATTATGTTGGTGCAAAAATAATGATAACAGTGTCGTTTTTTGACGTATTTTTAACGTCAAAAAACGACATTACTACGTTCTTATTTTTGCACCAACCTAATATATATATATATATATATATATATATATATATATATATATAGATGTAGATAGATAGATAGATATGTGTGTGTATATCTGTGTATGCATATATATATATATATATATATATATATATATATATGTGTGTGATTGTGTGGATATATATATATATATATATATATATATATATCAGTTAGAATTGTTTTTTTGTTTTCAATTCTTCACAGTATTTTCTTACATCTGTTTGAGAAAAAACTCGTTTAGTTGGTTATTCACTTTCAACCATTGTTCCATTTGTCTTCAATGTGTGTTCGGTGTATCAAATTTACTAAGTTTTCTTTCCTCGTTATATTTCCTAGAAACACTCTCGTCCAGTTTCTATCTTTGAATTCCCTTTTTATTGCAATTCTCATTATGGCTTTTCCGTTACTCACACTTCATGGGATTAACAGCAATATTCAGCTGAAAAAATCAGTTCTGTTTCCTCAACAGTATTCTTCATCCGTTAGGCTGTTTGTCCGTCATTCACCGTCACGGAGAATGGCCGATAATACTTAACATTCCAGCATTATTTTCTTTGTTTCTAATGATGTTTTCTTTTTTATCAATAATTTGCTGAGAATTTTGTAAACATCTATTCAAAGGAACAATCGCATTTCAATGTCATGTTTTTGTCCTCTGATAAATATCCTATTGGATATTTAAATATCCGTAATTGCTTGATTTTGAAGACTCCTATTTCGAGTACCCATCTGTCCCGGAAAGTATCTTATGTGGAAATGTTATGTTTGGGAGATTTTTTGATCGGTTTAGTCATAAATTTGCGTGTTTTTGCAATATACGCAAGGATTTCAGTTAAACGTAGAATTATTTAAATGAGGAAACATGATGAAAATTACAGAAAAATGAATATAAACATTATTGTATTCCTATTAGATTGGTGCAAAAATAATGACGTAATAAATTCGTTTTTGACGTTAAAAAATACGTAAAATAAACGACATTATTAGGTCGTAATTTTGCACCAACCAAATAAAATTCGTACTTTATTGTTACGTGGAAATATCAAATACTTTATTTAAAAAATAAAACATATAAAGGGCCTTGGTAAAAAATAGTTCAAAATACACCGCGGAACGGGAAATATTAGTAACTTTTGCGGTGAAAAACACATTGATTTGGAAATCTAGCAAAAATCCTATTGCTGTCGGACTTTAATGAAACTTCCAGTTCTTATTCACAGACGACTTAAATTATTTTTAAAATATATCGTTTGAGAATACTTTAGTAAACATCTTTTCTTTTTACATTTGTTTTACCCACATATTTATTACTATGGTCAGGAAGGTAAATTTAGTAAATATTTTTGATAATAAATGGCACTAGTTCCAGGAAATCTGTTCTTAATTGTAAAATACAAAATGCAAAAAATGAGATTATTTAATCGCAAAATTATATTGCAGTTATGAATAAAATATATAATCGTCTTTCCAGTCCGAATACAATACATAATGGCGTCTCCAATTTTTAATTCCTATTTATTGTCTTACAAAGAAATTACGATTTTAAAATAATTATTTTCATTTCTTTTATTTTGATTAGAATAATTTAGCAACTTATAATTTTTTAATCAGATTGTATTTATTTTTATCCGTCAAGTGATATTGTTATTAATTTAAAACTGTATTTACTAAACATAAATGAAATATATTACTGCAATTCAAAGACCCCAGCATTTAAAAAAAATTAATTTTAATTCATATTTTTTGTAATAAAGACGTCTAAACATGATATGATCAAAAAATAACACCGGTACCTATCGTAAATTAAATATGTATTCATAATTTTCTAGCATTCTTAAAAAAAAAATGATTTTCGTGAGTAAGATTTTACAGCCAAAGAAACATATATTAAATAAAATGTTAGAATAGTTAAAATATTTTTTTACGATTATTAGGTAGGGAAAAATTTATAAAGAATCTGTTTGGATTGTACTAGTGTAGTATTATCTATTATGTCCCATTTGTTTAAATTTTCCGTTGTCAATAACTCGATCAAAATGTCACAACACATCGGTCAGAAAGAATATAATTTACTGCGATAATTTAACGTAACTCTAAGTGATATTGGCTTCAATGCAGGTTTATTGAACTTTAAATCAGCTATTTTTCACAAATAACATTACAAAAATATATATGAATTTTGAATCTTTATGAAAGATGCTGTGTTGAGAGATCACTCAATATGGACGAATTTATAGATATTAGTGATAAAGAAAAAGATTACAATTAAATTTAATTCGATTTTAAGTGCTCTAAATTATGATTAATTTTTGGGAATTGAATACAATCCATTAACTTGGATTTAAATCTAAAATTAAACATCCATGAAAACATCGCTTTTTGAAACACATTTTATACTTAGCTATCGCTTTGTATTGGAGGTGTCTAAATTAACGCAACGCCTATTTTGACTGAAAGGATGCAAGTGTGCAAGAGAATTAAAATCATCGAGCTGATTTTATCGCAAGAATATTGGATATACTTACTGCGTTAAATATATAAAAAAGTTAATATGAAATCTAAGCAAAGATGTATAAGTAAAAAACAAACGGAGACAAGAAGAAATACACCTGCATGAATAAGAGAAGTGACAGACTTTAATTTTGCAAAGTTCATTTCTTTTGTGAATGCTACTAAAATAGCCGAAAACAATGAGAATAAGAAACACGAAAATATTCAGAGATGGGTGAATAATATAGAAAAATTATGACGGATTACAATATGAATAGCGTTAAAAACAAGTTAGAGTCATCACAGCAAATTCAGAAATTATCCGTTAGCCATCTTGACTACTGCAGAAGCCCTCATTGTGCATACGTGTCACCAATTGTAAATTTCCGTTTTCCAGAATGTGGGTCAAACGTACAAATGCCGTTTAGAGAATAACTGAAAATTTTAAATTAAGTTTACACATTATATGGCTATTTATAGGAAAGCAAAAATGCCATTTATATATAACCGAAAAATGTTAAAAAATGCTATAAAATCTGTGTTAAGATATTACAACATAGGCAATATAATTGTATTTGTGTCGATTAATAAGTAAAATGTTAGTTTTTCATTAATCTTTGTATTCATTGCTCATGCATCATTTATTATAACACAAAAACACACACATACATACATACATATATATATATATATATATATATATATATATATATATATATATATATATATATATATATATACATACATATATATATATATATGGAAAATATTATACATGTTCCAACGAGATAAAAGTGTACAATTTTAGAAAGAAGATAACAGCAAACGTATTTGGTTGAAATGTGGATTTTTTATTTTAAAATATATATTGTACACTATTTTCCATAATTCTCTTACACGAGTTCCTGTTTCCTCGAATTCTTCAAGCAAAAAGTAGATATTTCTACATATTATAATTCGTTTTCTTATTATATATATATATATATATATATATATATATATATATATATATATATATATATATATATGTGTGTGTGTGTGTGTGTACGGATAATTGGATAATGAAATAAAAATAGAGTATTGTTGTCATATTTGGATGGTAGCTGCCCTGACTTCATTTTCCAGACTTGCTAGATTTCAAAAGATTCTCCTAGCTCTTGTCGGTGACGAATTAGTGTCCACTTTTCAACCTCTCTCTCATGGGCGGGACATGGGAAACATCTCGGTTTTCTACCGCCAAATCCACGCATTCTTTGGACCTGCCGACGCATACCTTCTCAGTACGAAGAAGTCATGCCTCTTTCAAAGGTGGAAACTATAGACATTCCCTTCGAATAGTGAAACTCACTGTAATATATATATATATATATATATATATATATATATATATATATATATATATATATATATATGCATTTAAAAAAAATTGCGTGATGCGTTTCGTCCGTCACCATGGGGCTATATTTATTACGTAGGTGCGTTACAAATTTAGTCCGATGTAGTGAATTAATGTGTATACGCTTTAACGTAACAAAATTAGTCCGCTAATATATATATATATATATATATATATATATATATATATATATATATATATATATATATATCTGTGTGTGTGTCAGAAACAATGTTTGGGAAAAATGTATAACTAAGTGGGAACAAGCCTTTGACCGATGTGTTTCGTCCGTTAGGTCATCATCGCGCTCAATTTGTTGTATCATTCTTCGCAACTGCATCTTTTTTATAAATCTATACAAATCATATTCACTTATTTAACTCCACTCTGTCGTCATGAAGCCGTTCATAAAAACCTGTTAGTTAGGTGAGTCTTTTTCTCTGTTCCTCGTGCCATGAATATTACTTGTATATTTTAAATTTTCTTCGCCGTTTATCCAAATTATATATCACCCAGATTTCAGCTCTTACTAATTCTACATACTAATCTCTGTTTCGCCATTTCCCTTAATGGTCCTTGGCTCGTATATCACGCCAATGTGTTTCTCATTTTGATTCTATAGAACCTTGTATCATTTGCTTCGAGACTGTTCTTTAAATGTGTGAAAGTTGTCCAATATTTCTTACCATATACAAGGATTTCTGTTACGTAGCGTTTCAGCTCCATATTTCTTAATACTTTAGGTAGAATTTAGAATTCAAGTTGGGCCATTCCAATACGTGATCAGATTGCGGTGTCATATTTTATGACCTCATTTATAGCAATTTATAATTCATTTCTTCTTTTGCTTGGCTATCAAGTCTCCATTACCTAATTCCTCTCTTCTTAATGTACTTGCATTCTGTCATTTTACATTTTCTCTCCATTTTATGCTCAGCATCCTTCTATAAATCGACATCTATGTGGCCTGAGGATTTATGTGAGAAAATGTTTCAGCATACAACGTTCTATAGGTGGGTTGATATTACTTGATAATTTAGTACTTTGTTTATTTCTAGATAGAATTTTGCCTTTGTTTTTAATAATTTATTCAACCAAACAAATTCGTAGCTGTAGATGGTTGAGCCTAACTTAAAGCAAAACTATGTCACAGAAGAAAGCGTAGTAAACATTCATGCCATCTTCACTACTAGTAATTATTTAAGCTAAACATCAAAACTTTGATGACAACAATTGCGCTTAATGACCTCTTAACATCACAAAGAAAGCTGAAATGCGTTTCGAATCATAATTATTTAAGTGCGCAACACGAAGTGAATCTGTTTGTTATTTTATGAATGTTTTTTAAGCAATTTTTGTCTTCGTACAATGTGTTCAATATTCGTTTGTGCCTCATTTTGTGTGTATTTGCGTCTTTGTGTTTGTGCGTAATTGTGCATATTTGTCATTTTCGTGTGTATTTGTGTATTGCTTGTTCGTGTTTTTTGTTTTTTTGTTTTGACTGTGTTGTGTGTGTGTTTGAGTGAGTGTGTTGTGTGTGTGCGTGCGGGCGCGCATATTGCTACTTTCTATTCCCGAACATGCCATCTCTCCAACCCGGTCTGTGATTTAGTTTTGCGTGATCACGAGATTTTCAGTGGTAGCCACATTGCGAGAATCACGACTCAGGATCATGCGTCTTCTCGAAGCCAAACAGTTTAGCAAAAGGTGTTCTGCTGTCTGTAAAAAAAAACAAAAAACAAAGCAGAAAGCGAAAATAAGACGAAATATCAGAACCGAATTGTTTCATTCGACGAGAACAACAGGAAAAAGAAAAAATAATAATATAGTAGAATTTAAAAGACAATGTCGATATTACCTCCAAACCATTTCGTATACAGCGTTTACGGATGAAGTCAAACAAAATAATTAAAAGTTTGGTTGTTCACTCACAGTATCCTTTTAGAGCGTACAGCTACACCCAAGGGATATATCCGTAATACATTGATTTCTGTAGAGAAAATTGTTATCACACGAAAACAATGACCAGGAACTTAATTTTAAAAAGCTAATTTATTTGCTAAATGGTTATATGATGTAGTTATCAGAAACAAACATTGATTATTGATCAGAAAAATCATTTACTAAATTTATCAGTGATGTACATTCACCTGAGTATGACAACGGTAATTGCATGTACAGGTAAACTGTGATTATCTGAAGATTTAAGCAAGCTGGTGCGAACCAATAGAAAAAATATACTTAATATTGGATATATACGCAATTGAAATGGCGTGGATAAATAATGGGGTATGTAGGGCTTGGAATGTTCACAACTCACAGGATATTTTGAAGGAAAGTGGGACAGAAGTCAGGAGAGAGTCACCTACCTAAGCAGCTTGTATAAATGGATGGGACAACAGATTTTTGAAGGAATATTAAAAAAGGCATTAACTGATTACAGCTACAAAGATACGAACTTTTGTGGTATCTGGATCATCCATGATTAAGGAACAAGGCCCATCGCTAAGGTCTCTCGTCCACACCCGAAACATTAATACAGGGCCTCCCACTAGCTTACATGTCGATTTCAAAATTTTCTCAACCTGGTGGCGACAAAACCTGGAAGGAAAATATGGGGGAAATGACAGCGATTTTTTAAATTACCAAAAATCACTGAATTAACCAAATAAATCGAAATTCCAGTGTATATTCGTAATTTATTTAATTTTATAATGAATATGTTTATATTTAAAAAATATCTGGGTATATGTTATTCCTTTTGTATTAACCACGAACATTTTCATGATTAAATTTTATTCGAAAAAAATATTTAATTCCCAATTTTTTAAATTTCCATAAAGATTAATCGCCAACGCATCTCTAATGAGAAAAAAAACCTGAGATTGCAAGACAACACATGAAAAAACATCCCCAATAAACTGAATTTTCTTCAGAAACCAAAAGCAAACAAAAAGAACGGTGCTAATGCATGAAAGGACTTGATGTATTTACCGTTTTGCCGAAACTTTGATGAAAAAATTAGGTTCAAATAGGGGTTTTATGGTTAGTGGAAGTTTAGTGGTAGATCATCTCTGTAAACGTTTGACGAATGAGATAATTTGCAATTTGCAATGCGACAAGGTTTAACGTCTAATACTAATGTCTCTTTAACGTGATCCTGCCCTGCACTGGCAGCAAAAAATCTCAAAAGTTGTTTCCTCTAATACGACTCATAACTAAATAAATGGATAAATTGATTTAAAAGAAATGTTGTGACAGAAAATTACAATTTATAAAATGAACGCTAGTGAAATTAGCAGTTCTACCCCCTCCCCATTAGGCATGGGGCCCCACACTGCTGAGATGTTCGGGGTAGTAAGCCCTGGCCCTGTCGAGTATAATACCTCATCTCTTCTTCATTGCCATATTGACAATGTTTCGGCCGTTGTACGCTCCAGCCTTCTTCAGAAAATTTTCCTCAAGGACACATGCCCCAGTGGATAAAGATGTTAGTTAGATCCAGTGACTAGACCCAACGAGTTGGAAGTTCAATACCAGACCACAACAGCGGTGAACCAAACATGGAGAGTTGAGTCAAAAGGAATTAGCTGTGACGTCTAAAAGAGGCATGTCACGTGGAACCATGACAATTCAAACCGGTAGACAGAATAAAGGGTTCGGTTCAAAATTCCAATCATCTGAAGAATGCCGAAGTGTACAACGAAACGTTGTTGATATGGCAATGAATATGAGGATAACAGTTTGAATAATGTAAGTAATAATAATAATAAGTGACAGTATAACTTAGGAAGAAAAAGTAAAAAGTACAAAAAGCAAAAAAAAAAAAAAGAAACAAAAAAAACGCTATTGAAAGTAGCCATTTTAAGGCTCCTACATCGTTGAGAGTTCCTATCTAGTACCCACGGCACTGGCCATGCAGATACACGATGTATATTATTAGTTCATGTCTGACAATATAATGTCAGTATAAAAATTATTTAAAAAGTGGCGGATGGAAATAAAACCGTGCTGAAAAAATGGCAGATGCCATAATAACCCCGCTCCGGTCGGGGGTTTCGAGGGTAACGCGCCAGACATGGAAGGAGCATAACACAAGGAAACAGACGAATGATAAGAATATTTTACGAATTATTATTTATAAATTGGTGAGAACAAAGATAGCGTTCTAAATTATATAGCAATATATACAGAGTGGCCAAAACGATATCATAAAATAAAATCGTAGATTCAAGCATCATATTCACTATTTCGCATATCATTTTTCTTTCATCGTGGCCCCAATTTTTTTTTCTTTCAGTGAGGTTGCCTGCATTGAACGCTTTTGTGGCTTAAACGCTACCGTGAACTTATATGGAACTCGTATATACGACTCATCACTAAAGATTCTGAAAAAAATGACAGTTACCTGCACTCTTCTAGTCAGTACCTGACAGTTATCGCGATCCTGTATTTTTACACGACCCCGTTCAAACCGAAAATATATTACGTATGCCATAGCCCACTTGCCAGTCTTGATAGAGCCTAAAATTTTCTACTCAATCCCGGTACTGCGCTTAAATTAATAAACAATTACAGTGAAATTATTCATATTAAACGCACAAAGAGGTTTTTTGCGGCGGTGGGAAAGTGACTGAAGCCGAAATTATCAGGAACAATGATACTGAAGATTCGTCTTTGTATTAAATCAAGAATATCGAAATATATTGCAGGAGCAATGAAATATATCTGACAGCAATATTCAAAGAAAAGACTTTGTAATATGTCTAAGCTTCTCCTCGAAGAAGCGAATTTATTGTTTGTTGATAGGGAGAAAGAACATATAGGCTCTCACAGATTCACTTCTAGAGATTATTGCCGGCTCTGCAAGTGTGTACTGAACAACAGAAAATCCTCAATCCCTCGTCTCTTCAATCAATTTGAAGTCCTGATATCTACAAGAGATAAAGTTGAATACTTAGCTCGGAAATGTTGTCCAAACTCCTTACTCGACTAATCTGGAGTACTTATAACTGACTTACCGCTAGAATGGAAACTCTACTGAGTGATATGCGCATAAACCCTTCACTGCTTTCAGATATCTTTTCCAAAATAGACTCCCACGAATCAAGCGAATGCAACGTGGCCCAAGTCGTCCTAAAGAAATTTGCTCCTGAGCTGGCTTCAGTTCTCTACAAATTCTATAGCAATTCGCACATCGCCTCCTGCTTCCCGTCTTGTTGAAAGTCTCCCTCTAAATTTTCTGTTTTCTGGACAACCCCCAAACACCACAAGTTATCACCCTATAATTCTCTTACCGCTTTTTTGTTAAAGTATTCAAGCCTGTAATCACTGCTGATGTGGTTAAGCATCTTCTGTTTCACGACCTCTTCTCGGATTAATACAACGGCATAAGTTTCGATTGGTTGACCCAGAATTTAAACAGCCATCACTGAATTTGTATATGAAGCCCTGGATAAGAACGTCGAAGCTTGAGCTGTGGATTTTTGACATGGCAAAGGTGATCCACATAGTTTGGAATTGTAGCCTTTTAGGCAATCTAATTGGCTAGTATCACATGCATATTGTTTGATTTAATCTAATCGTTCCGATCAAGTCGTGAAATGAAAGGCAGTTTTGAACGGGCTCTTGACCAGATACTTCCAAATAAACGCGGGTGTCTCTTAAGGCACAATGTTGTCTCTTACGCTGTTTCTTATCTTCATCAATGACCTCCCAGATGTCATCCGTTTTCAACTGCTTGTTTATACAAAAGACACTAGTTATTCCTATACCAATGGCAAATCCGTCAGATCTGACACAATAATCTTGCCAGCAGCTCTTGAAAACGACCTTCAATCAGAAGTTATCGAGGACATGCAATCAGAAGGGGCATTAGAACAGAGAAACATGCTTTTCAAACGCTAAGCAATACATTAAGAAACAGATACGTTTCGTTAGAAACGAAGAAAATAGTAACGGACTTTTATGTAATATTGCTTCTCCTATATATTAATGATTGTTGGAAAATCTCATCACAGAAAGTCACTGAGAATACTATGGATTAAACATGAGAGCAATAACCAATTTTTAGAGAAAATTGAAACAAAAAGGATTCTTGATATGTCTCAGAAAGAGACAGTTGAATGTTATAGCGCAGGTAATAAGGATAGAGGGAATGGAATATCTGACACTTACAGAGCATATAAAAGGCAAGAGTGACAGAGAAAAAGGGGGCATTAATTACCTAACGAGATTTTGTAAATGGGAGACACAACAGGATTTAGGAAGTATAGCAAAACGATCAAATTTTTACAGACGAATAAAGCAGAGGGAATTGTGTAAAACCATGATCAGCAATATCCTGAGGGGGCATATCACACAGAAGAGGAATAACTAAAGCAACAACAAAATAATGATAGAAACCGCACCTCATTATCTTATTACCGACTATATTTATTTACTGAATTAATTCACAATGGCGTCATATGATATATTTAGATTTAAAAAATCAAAACCATTTGCGGACTACATGCAATTCCGACTTCAACTAAAATTGCCTCTATTATAGATTTAGATACGTAACTATATCAGCCACGAGAAAATCCCAACACACACTACGACACCGTGAATGAGAATATGTCTGAGGCAAAGCACGATTTCTCACACTTTCGAATCTAACAGAACGAGAATTTGCACGTATGTGTCTTTTTCGTCTGAAACTATTACAGTGCAGAGACGAAGGTCGACATGATTCACCATGGGAACGAAGAGAAAGATGTTGTTTTTTTTTTTGAAAGCAAGAAATATTCGTTTGCCTGGGGATAACTAGTTACTTGATTACTACTCTTAAAGAGCGCTATGATTTTCTGTTTCATTGTAAATCAATTGTTATGTTTTAATGACATAACATGTTAAAATTAGCGAATGAAACTAAACAATTCTACGATATACAAACCTCATATTTACCGTATATCATATATACAATGATATTTATTTTGAAGGAAAAAAGCGTTGTCAATCATTTATAACAGTATGGCTGTTAAGCTACGTTTTTGTATTATGTAGAATCTTACAAGGTAGATTAAATGAAATATTACGCCTCACTTAAACAATGGCAGACGCGATAATATTACAAATGATAATTTCTAAAAGTAAAATAAATGGTGAAAACTTTCACGAGACCTACATTGAAAAACGTTAAGTTATATTCTATATTTTATAGACTTATTTCCACAATAATTGTGTACAATTACAGTTTTGATGAAATACATTTTAGAAATGTCTGAAAAAATGAATCCACTTTTTTCAGTGTACGGACTAGTTTTAATTTTAAAAGAAGTGAAATACCCCAAGGATATATATATATATATATATATATATATATATATATATATATATATATATATATATATATCTGTACAATCAGTAAAACCAATTTCAATTTTGGAATTCAGTCAATTATATTTCAAGAGAGAATTCCTTTTTTAATATCCTGATATTTATTTTATTTCCTCCATTGTTTAAAAGAAATATATTTTCCTTCTTTTTTTTTCAAATATCTAACATTTTAACACTATTCGTTTGGAATATTTACATATAGTCTTATTTTAAAATATGAATATTTTTAGACAAAACAGATAATACATTTTCATTCTTCTTCCTTAACGTTACTCTTTTTTTCGTTTCTAACGAAACGTATCTGTTTCTTAATGCATTGCTTAGCGTTTGAAAAGCATCTTTCTCTGTTCTAATGCCCCTTCTGAATTCATGTCCTCGATAACTACTGATTGAAGGTCGTTTTCAAGAGCTTCTGGCAAGGTTATTGTGTCAGATCTGACCGATTTGCCATTGCTATAGGAATTCGTCTCTTTCAATTGCGACAAAAACTTACCTGCTTTAGTCACAGATTAAATTAACTTCGACCTTTTGATCACATGACTGTGCAATGTCCATCAGCTTATTACCTATTTTAAAAAAATAAACAAAGCCACATCTCGTTGAAACACACGTTCACGTACGATCTCCGAAGTTAATCAAAGTCGAGCATGGTCACAACCTAGGTGGTGACTCCTTGAGAATACCAGGTTTTGTAAACATGAATATGTGGCAGGTGGGTAACGTCCCGAATGGAGACAATGGAGTTCCAATTCTAATCGGAATGGTTAAATTCACTAACGCGTAAATATTTTTAACGATCGTGAATTGATAAAGAAGACCGCCCCAGCGTATCACACGCACCCCTACCACTCGCATTTGACAAGCACATACAATAATGGCCCAGTCCTCTCCACATTTGGAACATAGCCTACGCTCAAGAAATGAACCCCCCGAAGCTAAGAAGAAGCAAAGAGACCAAGATTTAAGTGATTATATATCCAAATAGGTTGTCATCATTTACATGAAATGACAAAGCTAATTCTCATTGCCGATAAAGGTTGTCCCGAGCGTAAATATGAACATACTATTGAACTAAGGCCGTATCATGTTGAAATATCTATTCCCATACGAGCGCCGAAATTAAGCAAAGACGAGACTGGTCAATATTTAGATGGATGTCAGCTTGAGAATTCCAGGTGTTTTAATCTTGAATTTGCAAATTCTGTAAACAATAATGACTCAGAATTGTTAATATGGCAGCTGCAAATCCGTTTTGAAAACATTTGAATCCCCACCATCTCCTCCAGCTATGAGTTAATTAATAAGACTAGTATCAATAAACAATTTTTATCTCGAAAAAACTATTGAAATCTACAAATATTTTTCTGGCGTTAAATAACTTTCAAACATATGATAAATAATTGCATTCAAATATATCTTACGATTTCTATGTAGCTAAGATTACTGTAACAGCGAATATAAACGAGGCGACAAAAACTTGAACTCAATTTATTGTTTACCCTTGACGCGCCTATAATACGAAAAATCGTTAGTAATATTAAGGGTTGTTCTAGATTGTTTCGAAAATAATATGGCATTTTTAATCTGCATACTTCGAATTTTACAAGGAATGGCATGCGATGCTAAACAGTAAACCATTAGATTACATTTAATTGATCCTATGTTTTCATTTAGACGAAATGACAATACTGATTGTCATTTGAAACAATGATTTTAGCATTATTTCTGAATATATATATATATATATATATATATATATATATATATATATATATATATATATATATAAATATGTATATGTATATATATATATGTATATATATAAATATATATATATATAGATATATATATAAAAATATATATATATATATATATATAAATTTATATATAAATATATATATATATATATATAAATATATATATATATATATATATATATATATATATATATATATATATATATATATATAATATTAGTGGTAAATATACATATATATGCAAAATCCACAGGTGCATATACACACATGTATATTTTTAGAATAAAAAATTCCGAGAGGATAGAATCCAGGTAGAACTCAATGTCCAGGACAGAGTAAGGATATAATAAAAAAGACTTAAACACTAATATTCCATGGTCATATTTTATTCCATTGGAATTGTAAATACGATCCAATTCATCAGACCTACAAATTCAAAAAGAAAACAGAAAAAAAACTACTCCGGAAATAAAAATAGAATTTAGAGAGAGTGTAATTATGAGAGTGTGGGACGAATGTTAGTTCATAAGAGAGGGGTTTACCAGAGAGGGTTATTTAAAAACTAGGTGTGAGTGGAAGGGGGAAAAATGATTGTTGTCGGATGTCTAATACAATAAAGATACATTTCGTGGTGACATACACACACCATGGCCGATCAAATCTTAAAGAAGGAGGGAGAGGTAAGGAAAGAAGTGGTGGGGAAGAAAGATGGGGCGGGTGAAATTAAAATTGAAAGAGACGCTGTGTAATTGAGAAAATTTGACAAAAATAATATCGACTGCAGGTTACAAATCAAATATAAACAATAAATATGACGATTATCCAATCTAGCGAGGACCTATATTTTTATGTTCAAAACGCATGCAAATCCACACATACACAATAACTTATACACGTATATACATACACATCGCCGTGAGCCTATATACACACATACCTTATATCCATGTACACATACACATATATCCACATATTGACACATACATACACACATACATATACATACACACATATACATATATCTGATTCAATATCTCTGATACTAAGGGCTTTCTAATAATTACGGCGCATATGATATACAATAATTACACCTACATATATACATATACACATACACATACACACGAACCTCCATATATATATATATATATATATATATATATATATATATATATATATATATATATATATATGTATATATATATATATATATATATATATAAATATATATATATATAAATATGTAATAAATACATATAAATATATATATATATATATATATAAAATTTATATATATATATATATATAAATATGTATGTATATATATATAAATGCATCTATATATAAATATATATATATATATAGTTACATCTATATATATATATATATATATATATATATATATATATATATATATTCCACCTAGCGAAATAACTAGAGAAACTTTGTATTACTATGTTTATCGCGTCTATCTTTATTCAAGCAAAAATTAGGATCGTTACATTACAGAAGGCAGCGAATGCGACCAAAAGAACGGCCTAAAAAGCATGAACTACAGGAAGAAAAATGCATGGTTGTCACTAAAATGATGAGCCCGAAATGCGATTTGTACATCGGGTACGCTAAAATTAAGCAGGTGCGGAAAGTCTGCGAAGTGTTTTGACAGAAGACGACAATTGAGACACTGAAATCCGTAGATGCATTGGGATGGCCAACGACACATTCGAAAAGCTGGGAAGATTATTGCGAAACAAGAGGATCTCTTTGGTAACAAATAGAATATACTGATCTGTTACATGATATATATATATCCTTTACGGTAGAGAATGTTGGCCCGTCTTCACTAAGATGAAGAAGAGAGTCGACGGAGATGTGGTTCTACAGAAGGATTCTGAGGATATCATGGACCGAGCGTGTGAGAAACGATGAGACCATGGAGAGTATACAAACGTGGAGGATTCTTATACTTAATATCAGGAAGAGCCAGCTGAAGGAGAGCCTGGAGTATATGATACTCACAGGTCTAATAGAAGAAAAGAGATACAAGGGAAAGCAACGTACGATATACCTGGCGGGCTTGAGCAAGTGGATGACGGAACTTGGTCTGTAGGAGGTGTCAGAGGGACGAAACTTATTGAGGGCTACCAGAAATAGAAGGACGTGGAGAGTCATGAACGCCTACATCCTGAAAGATCACGCCACATAAAAAGAAAAGGAAGTATGAAATAATTAAAATAGTCATAAATAGTATGGTTCTAGGTTAAGTAAATATGCCTTTCTAAGTTAAAAGATAAAATCAGAAGTCAGTGTTATGATTTCAGTTGAGCTTAAGCACTTTGTTCTGCTTCTGTTAGAGATATGTAATTATTTCAGCCATAAGAAAAATGTATGACTTCCTACAACACAGCGGTTACATTAATTCTGAGGCGAAACAACGATTTCTTAAGCTTTTGAATTCTAACAAAAGGTGAACTCTCATGTATTTCTCTTTACCCACTTTAATTATTACAGCACAATGACGAACTTAGATAGGCTTTACCATGGGAATGGCGAGAAAGAGATCTTTATTTTTTAATAAAGCAAAGCATATACGTTGATTATGGACATAATTTCATCGGTGTTAATTAATGTTTGATTTTGAAATTTTGAAGATCGAAATATTCTCAGCCTGACCGTCTTTCCCAAATCAAAAAAAAAAAAAAAAAAAAAAAACCTGAACCCGTTTATGGAGGCTTACGGGACTTTTTTGGCCGAGCCTACGAGCTCAGATTGGCCCACATTAAATTCGGCCTTGTGCCACATCCTACCTCGTCGGGAGGCTGGTAAATATTGTCTAGTTGGGATCTGTTGAATACGACTAAGACTTATGCCAGAACTACCGACCCTCCAATAGTAACACTCACTACTCGATTGACTTGCGTCGACCTTGTGTATAATTGTTCCATTATTTTTTTGTACTGTTTTTTTACAGTAAAATCATACCTATTTTATCCACTTTCTTTTTCAAGTATATATTCCTCTTAGCACGGAATATAACATTGAGCAAGACTGTTGTAATTATGTAAACGCAGTTGTATAGTAACTAAGAAGTGAACATTATGAGGACCTGTAAGATATATATTGGATGACCTTACACGTGAAGAAGTTGTAGTTTTATTGTTCGGAGAAGCATCCCTTCGGTATCATATTCCCATATTCGACCTACTAGTTACAAAAAGATGACATAAGGATTTAGGGTGATTTTATGCTGTAAAAATGGCACGACGGGTCCTAGCTTAGAAGGTCTGAATAGGCGGAATGAATAATGTATGCGCGACAGGCAACGTTCCGTCTCTTGGATAAGAGGTACACAGTACAAAATAATTCATCACGTAGAAGGTTACACAATAGCTATTGAACTCCGTCAAGCCTGCTAGGTATGTCCTGTGCTTCAGCAGTCGACATATGGAATCAATACTCCATTCTTGGTCTGATCTGTGTCGTGTAAAGAAATCGTATTCCAGCAATAATTAGGTACTTTCTGGAGCGATACTAGGAACATGCCATTCTTCATGCATTATTAATGATGGTGAGAATACACGAGTCACATTTGTGGTCTGGAATGAGATTCAGTCTCACAGATTTCCGAGGCAAGTATCCTCATAAAAAAAATCACCGCTCATTACGAATGGGGAAGATCATTGTAACGATACCAGATTTGTTTTGGAGGTATTGAATGAAAGAAACAAGTCATTGTGGAAATCATTTCTCAAGTCGCGAGTACATTCAAATATATAAGAATTTGATATATTGTAAACAGTATTTTGCTTTGTGCCAATTGAGATATAATTCAATGTTTGCTTTCGGAGTTATTTTGACAGGTGCCATTGGAAGTCCAATAACAAAATCATAAATGGTATCTCCGCCATTATATAAAAAGGTGGGAAAAACAAAGTAACTATTCAGACGACCAAAAGGCTCGAGAGTGTGATGTCCATCCTTCAATGAACACTCCGTCCGAAAATGCCCGTACAAAGAATGTTAAAGATAATGCAGTCTCTTCCCATACATCTGATCGTATAGGCAAAAGGCAAAGACAGTTTTTGATGTCACCATAAATTTTCTAAAATAAACATCAATATTTATTTTCGAGGAATTCCACATGGTTGGTAGTAGGAATAATTTTGTCCATTATGACAGACGCTACATCAGTTAGCCCAATCATGTAATATTCTCAACATTAAAATCCCCTTTGATTTCCATAATTGCATACGTCTCATCGCTTTTGTTCTGATATTTCGTATGAACAGAACATGCATTCTTTGTAAGAAATCCGTTCGAAGATCGGGTTTCATCGGTGTATTCTTGAAAAGAGGGTTTCTGTCGAGAGTAAAATGTATTGCTTTTTTTTCAAAAATGTATTGCTGGTAATTTTACTATAAATATCTATTTGTCTAGTTTCGTAGTTTTTTTTTTTTTAGCCCTCTTTGGGGGCTCACTATTTGCCTATAGATGAAACCATAACTGGTGCTACCATCGCGGGTCAGGGTAGACCTGGGAACAACAGCAATTAAGCGGTGGTTCCACGCACCACAATCTTCCCAATCTGAGACCTTTCTGCCGGATTTAGTGTATCGTCATAAACAGGAGATCTCATGGTTTACGGTTTATCAACCCTTTGAAGAAACAGAACATATTTTGGGATTGAAAGAATAATAATTTGTGCGAGTGAATATTGTTTTAATATCAGTTTTTAGAATTACTTTTCAGACAAGTTTATGCATACCATTTAACCTATAGCTGAAGGGGACACACCCATTCTTACCTGTCTCACGGATAGCTATGTGGAACGGAATGTAACGAACCCGACCTGAATTTGAACTATCCCCTTTCCGATTTATATTTGCTAGCAACTAACAGCTACGCTACCCGTTCGCCGTAGAAAATTCTATAACACGAAGAACATGAAGAAATTATTTGCAAAAACTGAACCAAAAAATATATTGGATTTTCCAAAAAGAATTGGTCTCTTATCAAAGATGTAGACTGATGTATAAACAACATATCCTACCTTTTACCATTTTGCAAATAAATTGTTCTTATCAAATGGAAATTCTTGACTTAAACAAACATATCTAGGATTATTTTGCAGTGTGCAAGCAACTAAGCTCTAGCTTGCTAAAAATGTTCCATACAAAACTGGTATTTAAAATTAATATATTTAGCATATATATATATATATATATAAACTTGATTTAGCATTAAATAACCCACAGTGGTCGATATGCCATAAAACCCAACCAACCAACCAAGCTACCCGTTCGTCCTTTCCAATCGGCTCTCAGATTTTGCTCTCAATTTTTTTGGCCTTTATTAAAAGATTTGTTTAGATTCTTACGTAAAGTTATAGTTACCCTGAATGAACAATTATATATTAATCGCCTTAACAAAATATTAATTCCCAGACTCTAGACGAAACTGGAATGCGAACTCTTTTATATCATTTATTTCTAATTCTTGCTCTCACGCATAGTTCAACAGTACATATTTTTTTCTGAATCAGATGATTTGGACGTGTTGATCGATGAAGGTTCACATTGATCTTTTTTCACATAATTTGGATTTCACATAATAAACATCTTGCTTACATCTCCATTAATGTCCACTAAAACGCATTTCCGTTTCTCTAACTGCGTCAGTAATTTTTGGTAGGTTTGGGCACTTATTGCTTCTAACCGAAATCTAACGCTGTTCTCAATCTGAAACCAATATACAACCTACTCTTACAGCATTTTACTATGCCTGGCAGATCTTCTCATATCACAGCGTGAAATACGTACTTACAAAAGTGAAGGAAACAAAAAACACATTAAATGAAGTCGGCTTCAATAAAAGGGAAACAAAACACTTCTTAAATTCCTAGCACTGCTCTTTCGTGTGCATATATAGTCCTATAAACTTAAGCAAATTTGTTCGATGAAATCCTGAAGGACAAAACGTGCCACAAGTAAACATTTTCCACTTCGTCATAAAAGAGACCAATAGTCAGAAGATAAAAAACATAATATATTAACGAAGGACATAATCAAAATTTAATAGATTTCCTAATATGTCTACATATTTGTAATTAATCAACTGTAGCATCATTTTTGTTGATATTTGTATTCGATTAGACTTCGCGATTTTTTGATTGCTGTTTGATTTTTACGTATTTCGTTGAAAAAATCTATTCACATTTTAAATTTTAATTCTGCTTGACTCGATTGTATAAGTTGTAATCTTAAATAGTTTCTGTCTTTGTTCAAAAACTCGAATCATCAAAATATAAAGTACGTTTATATTTCATTCAGCTATACTCTCAACATATTACCACATTTTGAGTCGATTTACCATGGTTTTGATGTGTGAAAGCGTTCCACAAATACTTGAAACAGCTTTTTCCTCACAGAGAGTTTAAGAAGAATCTGTAAGTACAAGGTCAGTTTTGGGTTGATTAGAACAGAGCAGATGAATGTTGCACGCGTTATATGGAGCCTTGCGTTATCATGGAGAAAAAGTCTTTCCTTGAATTCACTGTGTACGCTATCACTGGCGTACAGGATCTAAAGCTATATCAAATATATTTTTAATTCATTATATGGTTAATAGTTTGTTTTATATATTAATCATTGCAAAAACGTCATCCCTCGAAGACCACCAACAGCAGGAATATTTAGAATGGATAGGGTATGTAACAGGAAGAAAAAAATACATAAGATGTTAAAACCCAAGACAATTTAAAATAAAAGGGTAGGAAAGAAAACTGCTTCAATCCTGGAAAGATTGATACTATCTACTGGACTTAAGAAATCTGTTTTCCAGAAATGTGTTTTAAAAGAAGGATTTTATAAATTTTAGACGAAATCAGTACTACCTGCTCGGTAAAAGAAACCCAAATCTTTCTGTATAGGGGGACAGCTAATATTAGCATTACAATCATAGCTAATTTGGTTAAATAAAAATGACTTATGACTCAATTGAATATTTATAAGCAAGATTATTACAGTGAAAACCGGATATGAGAGAGTTGTCTGGACCGGAGAAGAAGTCACTTATATCCGGGTTTCTCTTATATCAGGGTTTCTCTTATATCCGGGTTTGGTCTATTTTGTTTAGTTATGTATGGCTCTAATTTGGAACCAGAGAAAAGGTCTCTTATATACGGGTTTGTCTTATATCCGGGTTTGTCTTATATCCGGGTTACACTGTATGATAAAAAAAAAGACAACATAAAAACTGAATCACAATTCGGAAACGCAACATTGTAAAGTGCATTTTAATAGGTAAACAAACGTACTTTTGTACTAGGACTCTTATAAGGAATTATAAATGACAGTGAATCAGTGTGAGTGAAAAGGTTAGATATGAGAGATCAAAATTTGATTATGTTGACCAAGGGGGGGAAAGAAGAGAGAGAGAGAAAATGTGGCAGAATGATGGAAGGAATAAGTAAGGAAAGAAAAAGAGCTATTAGGTTGGTGCAAAAATAATGACCAAATAATGTCGTTTTTTGACGTTAAAAATACGTCAAAAAGCGACATTATTACTGTCTTTATTTTTGCACCAACCTAATCAATCAAGATTGAAGAATTAATAAAGAGAAAGTTTATATAAAGAAGAGAGAAAGAATTGTATGTAAAGGGAATGAGAGGGAAGTGAAGAGGAAAAAAGAAAAGGTAAGGAAATATAAAAGAATGAATAAAACTATAGTAAATAGAAAAGAAGGAAAGAAAGAACATGGTGACAAACAGAGAAGAAGACGACGACGAAGCAGATATGTTACACGCGGCAGTTAAAAATTGGCGGCTAAATGAAATTTAATAAATAAGAATAGATTTAAAAAAAAACAAAAAAAAAAACTAGCGATAGTTTAAAATATATTTGAAAAGAAAAAGAAAAGCCGTGGAAATCGCTAAAGTAGGATAGTGTGAGAAAAAAGAACGAGGTTTCCATATGAACGAAGAAAAAAAATGATTCAAAGAGAAGTCAATCTTGAAAGAGGGAAGGATTTCGAATAAAGAACGGCGAGGAAAAATTAAATGAAAGAAAAACACATGAATCAGAAAATAACGAAAAGCAACATCAAAATAAGCGGAAAAGAAAGGCAAATATTTGTCAAGAATTCCACTGGCGTTGAACAAGACAGAAGGCTTAATATGATTATGAAATTGATAAAGATTAATTGCTATTTTTATATTCCAAACCCTGAACAAATTGGTTGGGCTGTTCTCAACAACTTTCGAGTGGGTAATTACTAAAATTTCTGCTGCTTTTTCACTGGTCGACCGGAAACACATCGACTCGAGATTTATTTCATTTTTTTAAACATTTACTTCGATTTTAGTCGATTGGATGAATATTTTCCAAACTGAAAGATTTAAAAATAATTATAAAAACAAGAAAAATAGTTATTTGTTGCCTTTCTCTCAGGTTTATTCTAAATTTACTTCAGGTTAACTGCATGTGAAATTATTCATTGCTCAACTGGGATGGAGCTTATTGTTTTTGTTCTCTCTTATTTTGTTTTCGATGTTGAGACGGAAAAGCGAGCGAAATTTGAGCATTGTGGAAAAATCGAGATAAGAAGAGATATTAGGAAAGAGAGAAACAATAGTAAAAAAAAAAAAGATCATTTTTTAAGAAAGGAGGGAGAGACTACGAAATGTCACCAAAACAAATCCTTTTTGTTACGAAATAAATAGAGATAAAAAAAAATAAATAGATGCTGAAACAAAAAAATAGGGGAAAAAGTAATATAAAAAAAATCATTGAAAAGGAAGGAAGGGCGCCTCGTTATCGATATAGCATTAGCAAAGTTTTCACCCCTACCGATAAGATTAGAGTTTTTTTTTTGTTCCGCACTAGGGGCCACAAATTCGTGGTGTTCTATTGTACGAAAAGTGAACTTCGTCATTAATGAAGGGATGGTGTAAACTGAAAAAGTATAATATAATTTAATAATATTTATCTGTCTTATCCCTTTCAACTCGAGGCGGCTATGGATCTCCACAACATTATGTGACTTTCAAAGCAAAGCTGGTCTCGTTGATATCCCTTGTAGTCCCCAAATTTCCAGTGAGTATTATCGAGCAAGTACTATTAATGCGAGTGATATTCGAAGGGGTCTGACACAAATATTGTTCAACGGCGTTACTAGAGTTGTATCTGAGATTACAGAGGCTCTGATTCAACGAGCATTATGAACGTGACAACGGGCATTCGTTGTAATTAGAAAAATGTCAAATGAGTGTTCATCGACATCAAAAAACCATATTGAAATTTCCATAAGATAATCTTCCCTCCAATATAAACGCTCTGATTTTTTGTTTGTGCTTCATGAAACAATAAATTAAATATTCTTACATGCTGGTCAGATCATCCCGATATTATTTTTTTTGAGTTTAAAAGCTTCTACATCGAAATATATGAACTGTATTCAAATGTAGTTAACTGAAAAAATCATCTCCTTTATTTATTTTATTCTAGTTGTTCCTTCCTCTTGTGCTGTTAGGCGTCGAAGGGAGATATTCGTCTGTCAGAGAGAAGGCCTGGTGGTGAGATAAGTCGTGGGCTCTTAGTTTTCCACCTCGAGTAGTCCATTTGTATCTCCTTTTGGTTCCTTGAGCAATTTCTATCCACTGTCGGCCTGTTAAGCCTGTCAGAGCTTCCACAGTGCCCCAATGACCAGCATTTTATATCTACCAATACACGGACGAGGGGTTGGGCCTTGGAGATCAACTTCTAAGCGATAATGCAAAATTTTGTACATTTGAAGCAACCGACAAAATATCTTAGTTTCCCATTTCTCGACCTTGCTCCTACTGAATATTACCTATATATATATATATATATATATATATATATATCTGTGTGTGTGTGTGTGTGTGTGTGTGTGTGTGTGTGTGTGTGTGTGTGTGTGTGTGTGTGTGTGTGTGTGTGTGTGTGTGTGTGTGTGAAATTTAATTTCTTGCAGCCGAATAAAATATTTCGAGAAAAAGCGAATAATACAAAATATAATTTATTTGTTATTTGGGAGATGTAGAAGCACCCCTTTTTTTTTTAAATTTTAAGAGTATTTTTGGGCCTTGGAGCTAATATTAATTTTTCACCAACTACGTGAAAATTAAAGAAATTTCGGAGAAATAATTTTTGTCAATTACGAAATCAATATTTTCTTTTATAATGATCGATTACTCGTTTTACGGGGACACTTGTCTTTTTGGGCGACTAGCAAATCCCTACAGCAAACTAAGGTACATCTGCATTTGTTATAAACACACAAGGAGTTCATCTGTGGATTTCCTGCCAATGTGCTGAGCGAAGTTTATCTACCGTTTCTGGAAAAGATCCAATCACCTGGCAAGGTCAGTTGTTTAGACAATACTAGTACACTCATACCCTCGGTCAAGAAGACTTCACACATCGTGTTATAGATAGATAGATAGATAGATAGATAGATAGATAGATAGAATCCTCTTGTAAACACAGAAATGAACTTTAATTATTTGACATTATTTTATTATATCCATGATCAACTTGGCATGTTTGTTTGAGCACTCCTTTTGTGGCGTTTTTTTTTAAACTCTGGAAAACTTATAGTACAAATATATTTCTGTTTTATTAAACTCTCTTATTCTATTTTCATGTCCGTCCTGAGTATAATGATAACTACATCCGCGTCCAGGGTATGACGATGAACTACATCCAACAGCAAGGCCTCTGATCGGGAGATTTTGAGGAGCGTGTAACCACCTGTTAATTGCTGGTGTTCCCAGGTATAACCTGACCCGGCGTGGTAGCACCTGTTAGGATCCCAGCCGTGGGCAAATAGTTAACACTCATACATTTGTAAAAATAGCTTTTAATACCAGAAAAACTTTGTAATAAAAAATGGTTCAAATATATATGTATACATACTCACCTTTTATTACCAAACTATCGCTATGAATCTATTTCAAAATTTTGTTGGCATTAAATGACCAACTGCGGTTGATATGCCATAAAACAAAACAAACAACCAACCAAATCTATTTTCACGTTTACGAGGATGCTTGGCTGTCGTTATGTAACATTCTTTTGCTGAATCTGTTATCTGAACTGATATTATTTAATGTTTTGTTCTCTAGTTATACTTAACAGAAAGAATAGAGCAGAGCGCTCAATACTTTCTGTAGTGTAATGTAAACCACAGTTAGCAGGACTGATATTGGCTCCATTTTATTTTGAATGCCCCTCGAGGTTATCGATGGAGAAACTTAAGAAATTATTTGATATTTGTAAATGGGCCAGGTTACTTATATCTCTCACCGCAATGATATGTTGCTGCTAGAGGCTTTAGTGGACAATTTATCACTAATTGCAGTCGCTGAGCAACGACTTAATTTCCGTCTGTTTTCTCTAATTAAGTTGCCGTAAAGCAATCGCCGGCAGAGTTTGGGTGGACGTCGGCCAAATTCTCTATGTCGTCATCAACATCCAAGGCATAGACAAGATTTGTTCCAACTGGGAAAGCAAGGTAAGATGATGGGTGTGGGCCAATTGGTATCTAAGACTAAAAGAGATTACAAAGTTTACGCAAAAAAGGCAAGATGTTAAAAGTAAGAAAAGTTAGGATAGGGACGAAAATAAATAAGATCTAATATTTTTTTTCTTTTCGGATGATATATTATATAAAAACTGTCCGAATATTCTTTTTATCCGAGCGATTTCGGCTACACATTTAGTCATTTTCAAGGATTAAATATTTTAACCCTTGAATACGAAATAGTTTGTTGTATGTATGTTTTATAAAATGCTTTAATTTTTCAAAACACGGTCAAGATATTGTATCTATTTTCAAAGTTAATATTATTAAGAGTTGATTTTTTTTTTTTTTATTAATAAGGCTTCCATTTTTTTTAGCCTGTTTTTTAATGTAGATGATGCTATTATATTAATGTTGTCAAGAAGTATGTCAGGAATAGTGTCCGTTAGGTCTCCATGAATATTTAAATGAGATCTAATTCAGAAAGATGTAGAGTGAGTCTGCGTGTCAAACATGTTGTAGTGTGGCCTATATAATTATTTACGAATTTTGATTGATCAGGAAAACACTTCCTTAATGGACATTTAATTCGTAAATAATATTTGCCCTATTTAATTTTGTTCAAGGAAGTGAATTATCATTTTTTAACTATAAGGTTAGAGGTTTTAAATTTTTTCAATAATTAAATAATCTATTTTTTTTTTTTTTGCAATTGTCAACTGGTGTTATGTATTTTTTTATAATTTTGTTAATTCTGCTTCCATCCTGTTTATAATTTTCCTTCATTAGATTTTTATAAAAAAATATTAATGTTATTGTTTATGTTTCTATTATCGCTGTTGTTATTTGGTCAGGATTGACGCGATCGATTTATCTGGTTGACAGATGATATTCGCCTACAATTCTTTCCATATTCTATTTCACTGGTAGGAGTTAATAATAACTTCATTGATCTATTCTCACATTTCATGTTGATTATTAATTAGCAATGATAAAATTTGTCATTTTATGGATTCATTTTAAAAGAGAGAAGCAAATGTTGGGAGGCAATATCACTTTCATTTGATTTCTATTTTGAGGATTTTGTTATAGTTTCCCTAAAATAATTATTAGTTATATTTTTCAATTTTTGCGGACGTTTATACTTCATGTTTTCTTTTTCTTCTTTGATCAACTCGGCAGTGGAATTATATTCCTTTAGTTCGTTCCAAATATTCTCCCAAGACATTTGCACTTCTTGATTAGAAGGTGGCATTTTTACTCCCATAATTGTTATTCTAATTTCCCTGTTCAATTTCTCTAGGTTTGTTTGGAATATTCAGTTGTGTTGATAGAAACCACAACACTTTTCATTTCGTCTTGTTTTCTGTGCCTTTAAATAAATTTAATTATTTCGCTGATTGGTGGAATTTAATTTACTGCTTTAATTTTATATATCTACTTGATCTTCTTGCTTTTCCGTGTTGAAGCATTTGCATTTCTTGAAATCTCATCTACTATCGATAATTCACATCTGACTTCCTCAATTTCTCCTTTTAATTTTGCCTTCCAATTGTTTTTTTTTTATATTGCTTCATCTTTTGTTTTGAAAATTAAATTTTTTCAGTAGTATCCAAAGCTGTTGCATTGATGACAGTGTTCAATTCTCTGATATCTTCCATTGATGTATCCGTTAACAACGTTTGCAATGCAGCATTATACATATGAAGAATATGTTTAATAGACTTCGCCATATAGATTTTTAAAAGTTGGTTACTTTCTGAGGTTTGTGTGCGATTTACTTTGCTCATTATTTGAATGATGTGGCTTTACGCCTCAGTGATTTCCTCACTGTTGTTCTCAAGGAATTCTGCTATAATGCCGTTTCATTCATCTTAATTAGTGGCAGAATCTGAATCAGTACAGTTTTCTGTACTGCATCGAGATTCTTGTTTTACATCTCCCCAGAGATCATTATTTCGTATCTCATTTATTTTAGGTTGCATCTCATCATCTGTCATATTAGCTGATTCTACTCTTCCCTCATTTTCGTGTTGTTTACGTCTGATAATGTTTTGTCTTATATTTAAAATTATGTCATTTCCGTATTTGGGAGTATTTTTGTTTGGCATGATATTTCTGTGGACATTAACAAGAATATCTGGGCCGAGATATTTTAGTTTCTAGCATACCTTACCATATTTGGTGTATGTATATATATAGATATATATATAAGATTTTTATTGCAAGTAATATTATTTTTCACAAAGTATTTCTGGTAATAATTTTTTTCCTAAAATGTATTGCTGGTAATATTTGTTTTCAAAGATGTATCTCTGGTAATGTTTTTCCAAAAGAGTATTGCTAGTTATAATCTATTGCTGGTAGTATTTTTTTTCAAAAATATATTGCTAGTTGTAAAACCTATTTTTACACATTTTGACACCAGTTTGGTGGTTAAATATTCGCCCATTACTGTGTACCTAACAAGTGCTACCACCTTGGGCCAGAATGGACCTAGGATCACCAGCAAATAAGACAGGGTTCCACGCTCCTCAAAACCGCCTGACAGAGGTCTTGCTTTCAAATGTTGTTTATCGTCTTACCCTGTACGCGTAGAAAATTTGAAAAATAAATAATGGAAGTCCTCATTCTGATCTGAACCAAAATAAGTAAAAATATAAGCAAAATAAAATAACGCTACAACTCGAAACTCTGTCTTTATTTTCATCTTTTCATATTATTATTATTATTATTATTATTATTATTATTATTATTATTATTATTATTATTATTATTTCCTTTGATTTCTGGTGTATACACATTTCTTTCCGGATCTCACCCAGAGACATAAGTTTAAAAACGTCATTATGACATTTTCCACTGAACAATTAAAACACACACACATTTTACATGTTTTTTTTTAAATCCCTTCGTAAGGTGTGGGTTGTAATAATCAGAAAATGTTATTGTATTTCTTAAAGGAATGGACTTCCAAGGATCCCTTCACTGAATCTAACGGAAACTTTTCCCACCATTCCGAGGCCCCAGCTGAAATAGAGATTGTTGATTGTACCATGTGCCACAATTTTGAGATTTCAATTTCAAGGTCTTTGAATTTTGATAGCTTTTTGGGGTATCTTCAAAAATACATCGCAGTCTGCAGGAACTGACATATCAATAAGGAGGCACTTTGTTTTGTTTGCCGTCTCTAATAACAATGTCTGAGCGGTTAGTTTTGCTTGTACTGTCTGTATGTATTGTGTAGTCCCATAAAATTGTAACAGGTCCTATCTCCGTAACTGGATCTGTGTGGTGTTCATACCAATTTCTTTTTGTTTCCTTCCCGTAGAAGTTGCAGCTTTTCCAGTGCAGATATTCGCCCACTCTGTCGTGCCGGGATTTATATTCAGTGGGGGCCAATAGCGTGCAACTTGATACAAAATGATCACTTGTGACAGGATATTTATCACAGAATCTGCATTTTAGTCGAACTCTACATTTTAGTATGTGTGCTTGAAAATGTCTACTAAATAAACATTGATCCTGTACAGCAAATTTAAAACCTTCGGTTTCAACTTGCACTACGTAGCCACTGATTTGTTCGCGGTGTGTCTACATCACTTTGTTTGGTACGGGCCATGCAGCTATTTATCTTGCCATTTTTTTCTGTATCTGTTCGGTTGCATTTGTCTTTGCTTTCTTACTATGTATTTTGCATCTTCAGTCAGGATAGTGTGCTTTACTTGTATGTCCTCCATTTGAAACTCCATTTTGATCTTGTTGGCTTCCTTTATTAGGGAATAAAGACACTAACTACTTTCATGTTCTTAGACCCATATCATCAACCAGTTTTCTGTAGTTTCCAGATATCTTAGAAAGCTAATTTTTTGTAGTTTTGTATGACAGTTCTAGTTGAAGTAATCCTCTTCACCCTTCGGATCTGGGCGCATACATACCACCAACACCAGCTTTAGGATACTGCATGCTGTAGGAAGTGAAAAGAGTATTATTATTATTATTATTATTATTATTATTATTATTATTATTATTCTTGTACGTGTGTGATCATAACCTTCCAGAATTTTCAGAACTTTCTAGCGCTTAATAAAAAAATTGACGTTTCTCTAACTCTCCTAACCCCTGTTCTACCAGCCGTTTTCACAATCTCGTTATGTATGTTATGCGTTCCTTTATTCTCAATTTTTAGATTTCAATGTCATGTGAGAGAAAAATTCGTAATATCCCCTTTCGTAATGAGGTACCTTAGAAATTTCCATTTTTTTATGTCAAGTATAATTGTTATTTTGTTTCTCTTTTCTCGAAAACTTCGTCAGTCGATTGTATTAACAACATCTTTCTACGAAACATCATTTCTGGGGCTTCAAAACTCATCTTCATCTGTGAGCCGGTTATCAAGCTTTCTTTGGTTCTTAATACTTTCATTGCCTTATATCATATCACAACGCGCCTTCGGATTTCATTATCGAACATTTCGTCCGCTTTTAAACAATTCTCAGTTATGTACCTCGCTGTATTTATTTGCTCTCTTCAATTTAAAACTGTATGTTTGACTGTTTTTTTTTTCTTCTGGTAACCATGCATTCTGTCATCTTGCAAATGATTTTTTGTCCCTTCTTCTCGCTTTCATTCAATATATTCTGTGGGAAGTTCTTTAATTTCCTTTCTGTTTCTGGTATCAACATCTACATTTATTATTTTAAGATTGTGGCTGCCAATCATGAATCCTGGTAGGACTTCTAATTATCTCAGGATTGCCTCACTGTAGAGTTTGAACAATTCCAGTCAGAAGATTCATCCTTGTCAAACAGCCTTTTCAACTTTTGCATATTTAGGGAATTCCTTCTATAAAACTATGCAGTCAGTTTGTGAGTTTTTTATATCTATTTTCTCTAGAATGTTGCCATTCCTCCTCTCGTCTGTGATATTCTCAGCATCATTCTATACCCCTAAATTTATGTTACCACATGACTTCCCTTCATCTGACCAGCATTTACTACCATATATTAGGATCGATATTATATAAGGGGTTATCTGTCTATATTTTTGAGATGAGGTATTTTTGACTAAAGGTTTGAATGCACTAGTGTCATGTAAACAAATGTGCCTAACAGGTTATGTGATTTCTTCAAGAATCGGTGGATAAACATCGCTCAGTACATTGGCAGGAAAAATACACAGATGAACTCCTTGGGTGTTTATGACAACCACAGATGTACTTGAGCGTGCTGTAGGGATTTGCTAGTCGCCCGAGAAGACAAGTATCCCCGTAAAACGAGTAATCAAACATTATTAATGAAAATATTGCTTTCGAAATTGCCAAAAATTATTTCTCCGAAATTACTTTAATTTTCGCGTATTTGGTGAAAAATTAATACTACTTCCAGGGGCCCAAAATAGTCTTAAAATTTAAAAGAAGCGTGCTTCCACATCTCCCAAATAACACATAAATTATATTTTCTATTATACGCTTTTCTCGAAATATTTTATTCGGCGGCAAAAAATTAAATTTCGGTTGTCGACCATAAAATTTAAATACTATAACATGGGGCAAAGTGAAATTTAATGGAATCACCAGTAAAATCGATACAGTTTTGCCAACATACCGGCAGTGGAAAAAAAAAACAAAACAAAAAAAAAAAGCATAAATATCAGGGTTCCTGATTATTTGACAAAATCCCGGACCTATAGTTTCCCTTTCTTGCACTGGACATCCCCTGCTGGCGGATATATTGTATATAAGATTAGGTAAAATTCAGTAAGAGCAATTTTCACTATTTACGTTGTTCGAACTGTTATCTTAATCTTTGTTACCATATTCACCACTCTTCGGCCGTTGTACATTTCGGCCTTCTTCCGGTGAGTGGAATAAGAAGGATTCAACATGGAACATCTCTACGTTAAATACAAACCCTACCTAGGGCCATAAAAATGCAGTAGAAGTTGATCTGAAGTAGGTGTTAGAAATGTAAATGCCGTTCTAATACTTTTAGAGTTCAGAAAGAATTTCTGCTTTAACCATAGGGAAAATATGTGACATATTTTCCAAGCATATGGTAAACACACATAAGCAATCTGATTTTTTTATTCTTCTTCATTGGAATGCAAAAGCTAATGTTCTCGTCATCTGGTAGCAAGGCCTCTAATCGGGAGATTGTATTAGGTTGGTGCAAAAATAATGTCGTTTTCTCACATATGTTAGTATGGGAGAAAACGACATTATTTTTGCACCAACCTCATAGTTTTTGAGGACCGTATAAACACATCTTAATTACTCTTGTTCCTGGGTCCACACTGATTTGGGTGGTAGCAAATTTTAGGGTCCCTACTATTGGCAAACAGTTAACCCGCAAACTAAATTCCAATCACAATGAAAGGATAAATGTGCATTTTCATAGTAAAATACCAGCCATACATTAAAAATAGCAACAATCTATTTTTGGTGTGAATTAGCAGCAATTTATTTCTATTAAAAATTTTTCAAAAATACGTTTTAATAATAAAATTGCAAGCAATAGATCTTATAGTAAAATTCCCAACAACATATTTTCATAGTAAAATGAACAATGATAAATTTATATATGAAAATTGCCAAGAATGCATTTTTATATCACCCGGGTTGGTATTACCTGTTTGTCTCTCAGCTATGGCCGAATAGTGAACCACCAAATAAATATCAAAACACTCGGAAAGTAGAAAAGTGGATTGTGTAGAAAAATAACAGAAAGACATTTTTAAATAATATATTAGCAATAGTATTCTTTATAGTAAAATTACCAACAATATGTTTTATAGTAAAACTACCAAAATTATTTGCCATATATTTTCATAGCAAAGTGAATCAAAAACACATTTTATAGGAATATGACCAACAATACGTTTTTAGTATAATTAAAAACAATGCATTTTATTATATATTAACCTAGAAAACATTTATCTGTCTATATTTCTGAGATGAGGTATTATGTACACTGTTTACATTATTCGGGCTATTGTCCTCATATTTGTTGTCATATATATCAACGTTTCAGCCGTCGTACGATCCGGCCTTCTTCAGGTGGTTGGAATGTCGAACTGAACCCTTTATTTCAATCGCTGTCCTCAAAGTTACATGGAATAGTGGATAAAGGCGTTAGATCCAGTGACAAGACTCATAGAGTGTGAGTTCAATACATGGTTAAGGCGATGGAGATCTTGGAGAGGGGAATCAACAGGAGATAACTGATAACTGACATCCATTACACGTGGGACATGGAACTAGAACTGTCTACCCCAGTTAAGGTTAAATTTAACTACTAATAGCATTATTAGAATATTCTAAAATATTCCGCATGAATAATCTAGACTATTGAAGCAATTTAAATGTTTTGAAATTTGCATTGTACAAATACGTTTTTCCCCTTAAAATGGATAAATGTAATTTATTGCTATTAAATTATTTTTCTGTTTTCAATGAATATTTATTTGTTATGTGTCTCTGTACAAATAATTATGTGAGAAGTATGCTAAATCATTAGATGAAAATAAAATAAATTAAATATTTGTATGTGTACGAATATTTGTTATCCCTACTCTATATGTAGCTGAAGCACTAAAATTGAGTAGGAAATATTTAGATATCGGTATTAAATAACCCAAATGCCGCTAAACGAAATCAACGAACAAATCCAATGCTCGTTCCTTTGATCTGGATGTTGATTTCTTTTATACACTATTTTGTATCTTACAAGGGAAACACTATAACACTCTGCATATTCATCATCGGCTTAAATTACGTATTACGCAACAAAATTGATCTGCTCAAAGAACATGGTATTGAATTTAAGAACAAAGACGTCGCAGAAATCTCTCTAAATATTCCTAGTAAATGGAGTGATTAAGATATTTCACAGTTTAGAATAAGCAGCAGTTTGGATCGGTTGGTATATAAAAGCCAAGAAAACAGAATAGTTAAATATTTACGGTTCAAATAAATCTGTCTCTCTTATTCTATGACTATAATTATCTTACAATCTGCGTATCACTTCAGACACATCTATAGTAATATTTTTTCTACTGGAACCAGTGTAATGATAGAGAAATAGTTAATACATAGATCGCAATGAATCGGTAAATAAAATATCAGACACTAGAGATATTTCTTTCGTTCCGTAGTCGAGTCATTCATGTTCCACGTTTTATCTCCTCAGACTCTTATCAAAATACTTGAAAATGCATTATATTGTAACTATACATTTATGCTAAGAGATATGTGTGTATCACACGAGAAAATATCGAATATGTTAAACAAGCTTTCATATCAGATATAATAAAGGAATTGAGATATACTAATTGAGAGATACTAATTGAGAGTTAATGGAGAGTTTCTTTTTTCGTTTCATAATTCTTCAGTCCCTGGCCAATTAGAGCTCACCACTATTTCGTATCTGTTATAGACCTTATCATTTTCACCTTTTTTTCTATCAACCCCCTCCCTGTTCTGCCATCCATTTACGCAAACATGTTGGGAAGGTTATTCGGTGCACTACTCTGTTCATCTTTACTTCAATAAGTCTTGTGAATCTTAAATTTTCCAAGTCCACTTTCCTCATTATGCCCCCAGAAAAAAGTTACTGTCTGTTTTCTATTTTAAGTTTCTGAGAGATTCCCTGTTGATCACATGCAATGACCATGGTATCCACAACATTCGTGCGTAAAACCACACCCCACTGTGTCCTTGTCAATCCTGCCATTTCAGTAATTTTTTTCTTTTCTTCTAACGAAATTTTGTTGTATCCTAATATTTATTGTAACATTAGGAGTGCATTTTCAGCAGTTCGAACCTACATTCTGATATTTTTCACCATCTTTTAACACGGTTGTATTTAACAACTGACAACTCCCATTTGTAATGCTCATGTTGGGTTGCCCCTCTTGCTTAAACACATCCATTCTGTTTTCTCACAATTGATGTTTCGTACTTCCTTTGCTTCTTTGTCTAAGATTTTATGTTGTTTTCTCTATCTTCCACAGTGCCATCTGCGTATCATATGATGTTAAGATAGTGCCTACCTACGATAAATTCTAGTATAACTTTTACTTTTCTTTGCGATGCTACATGAAATACTGAGTAGTTATTCTGCAGCTGAGCAGTATCTTTGTATTTCGCCCCTTTCTATTTTCAGTGATTACTAAATTCATTTTCATTTTCTATTCAGTTGCCAATTTTCTCCTTCATATACGTTCTCTTATTCCTAAATAAATCAAGTTTTGTTAAGTGTTCAAATAGATCTTAATAACGTAACAGATAAAATGCTTTAACGTATTTTATTTTCTTTGGCATTTGTATTGCTCTCTTTTATATAACTATGTTTATAATACGTTTTTAATGAAGCCACACTGTACTTTGGCTGGTCTAATTCTTCTGTGCTTTCTCTTAATCTGAATTCGTTTTTTTAAGTGCTCAGTGGAGAATTTCATGATGCAGGAATGAAGTTTTTACACACCAGAAATAAAAGAAAATAAATCAATAATAATAATAATAATAATAATAATAATAATAATAATAATAATAATAATTCTTGCACTAATATTACTACTATTGCTACAACTACTATTGCTACAACTACTATAATAATAATAATAATAATAATAATAATAATAATAATAATAATAATAATAATTCTTGCACTAATATTACTACTATTGCTACAACTACTATTAATAATAATAATAATAATAATAATAATAATAATAATAATAATAATAATAATAATAATAATGAAAAACACGAAGGAAAATATAGATACAAAAACAAATATATAATTTGTGAAGGCATGGTTAGAATTAACGTAGTTAAATATGCAACTAAATCGAATCAATGATCCCAAGTCATATTATTTAGTGTACATACGGGGCTAGCAATTTCTAATACTTTTGGATCCAGTACCATCCTTTAAATATGATCTATCGCTATACACCGATTCAATTCCAAAAATAGTTCGGTAAATCTGCATGAAATTGAACAAAATCTCAGGCATATTTTCCTTCTTTTAATATTCACTGTGTGCCCGATAAGGTAGAATTTATCTCAGGAATATGCATAAAAATTATGCGAATTTAGGAATTCTTTCTTTTTTGCATTACAAGCATATAATTGATTTTTGTTTCTATATGACAAATATGAATACATTCTGAACTCATATCATTAGCAAAGTTTCGAGTTCAAAATAATTTATAATTAAAAGCTAAAAAAATCTAAGCCGTTCATATATTAAAGTTATTTTCGTAGAATTCATTTGCAAAGCTAATGCGTCATTTTAATAAAGCAGATACATGCAATGCCAAATATCTTAAATTATTAAAATATCCAAGCGTCCATCATCCTCCTCGTCGTTTCAAGCTAGCTCGAATTTGTTTGACATCATGTAACTATCTTCCCGGTAAACCATGAGATTTAATCTATTTTGCATCCATCATCATTTGTTGATTCGAGATGATTTTCAAAGACTCGCATCACTAAGGTACTGTACGGACTGTAGAATATTAAACAAAAGCAACAGAAACAAATGCTGGCAAGCAGAAGAAGAATGGTTCTATAAAAACATGTCTGAAGACGAAACGCTAGAACATGACCAATAATATTGCTGATTCTGACATATTATTGGGAGCATCATACCATATATGACCTCAATATTCTAAAGACGAACGAATGTTAGACTTATAGATCTGTAAGATTCGGGAGAGTAAATTTGTTAAGCAAGAAACAGTTAGCCTAATATCTTGTCAACTGTCCTAGCAATAGATTCAACATAATCTTTCTAATACATGTCGATCGAGAACGTTAGCCCGAGAAGGTGTGACGTGTCACTCTCCCGGTGGTTAGAATCAGCCATGCAGATGGAAGGCAGGAAGAGGTCTCTCAGATGATTAATAAAGAACAATTTAGTTTGGGAGGCGTTAAAATTATCAAGCCGTCCTTTATTCCATTTTACAACAGACTGAATGTCTTTTTTAACATCTACCCCAAATGTGACTTCATTTGAACGATCACACAAAGACAAGAGTAAATGGTTGCGTCCTCAGCAAATATAGCTAGTTTAGAGTTAAATATCATCTGGAAGGGCATTAAGGAAAAATGAAAAGAAAATAAGATCAAGGATAGAACGTTGGGTTTTCATCTGTGAAGTAAATGAAATCAAGAATGAAAGAAAAAGAACTATTTCTATACATGTAAGTGCATCAGGAGTAAATATAGGTTTAATAAGCCTGAATATTTTCTAGAGAAGTGAAATCAATTATCACTGTCTGCCCAACTATTATCACTCTTTGCTAAAGAAAGTCAGTACTGATAAATATCAAGTATGCCGCCGCTAGAAATGCGAGCCACAAACTCACCTTATCGATCAGTTGCAAATATAATGTTTTTTTTCGGTCAGTGCATAATGACTTTTCCCCTTTTCGCAGCCTGAGTTAACTTTACATATATATATATATATATATATATATATATATATATATATATATATATATATATATATATATATATATATATATATAATTAATGTGATTTTGTGACCCTGGTTTTCATCCTATATTTGTAATCGTCAGCTGACCAACGCAAATAGCGTGAAAACTAGTGTCACAAACTCACGTCAATACAACTAAATGTTAGCTATATCACTGATATTGAGCGCTTTCCAATAAGTAATATATATATATATATATATATATATATATATATATATATATATATATATGTGTGTGTGTGTGTGTGTGTATGTATGTATATGTATATGTATATGTATATATATATATATAATATACAATTATTAATATATATATATATATATATATATATATAGTATATATAAAAACTGCATATGTATATATACACGCATTTTACACATATATATATTATAAATAATATATATAAAAACAGCATATATATATATACATATTTATATAAGAAACATAATTTTATTATTGAAATAGATACACAAATATCACGTTTAAGATTTTAGGCGCATTTCGACCTATACATCTTCATAAGAAAATTAGTCGGCAAAATAAAACGAATAGTTGATAAGAAAAGTTTTTGCCAACATCTGATACGAAGACAAAAATTACCAAGCTGGAGGAGGCAATTGCGGTGAAGGAGAGAAAAATATTTATTATTTTTCTTCCCAGTCAGTCAATCGTTTCCCCGAATAGGGTCAACTTGTATTTCAAATCCCGTTGTTTACACCGGGCAGGACGTTTCATGTTAATAATGATAAGCTTCAGTATATCTAAATGTAGTCTCGTCCGTGCCCTGAGAAAGATAGAAAAGAAATCAGGAGAATAATTCATCCTGCAAGCAACTTAATGTAAAAGTGCTCACCGATCGTAGAATCATGAGCCTGCGAACGTGCGGATGTCACAGGTTCATGTCTACGTACTTGGCCCGGAGCATGCTGGATGATCGTAAACTCCAACCTCTGGATGGTGTTGCCCACATAGTCGATCTTATATCGACATTTATATTGACATATTACCAATAATTTTGATTGGAAGGCAAGTCATATTTACAGCAAGTGTTGGGGTGACTGGAGAATATTTTACTGCACTAATCCAGTATAATATATGCACTAAACTTATTTACGTATATCAAAATATTAGTGCACTAATCGAAAACGCATTAATCGATAGTCATTTGCATATTATATACTTATATATAATGGCATTGATACACACACACACACACACATATATATATATATATAATATATATATATATATATATATATATATATATATATATATATATATATATATATATATATATACACACACACATAGATAGATAGATAGATAGATAGATAGAGTGATAGATAAGAAATAGACAATAAAATTGGCATCTTTTTCTTTTACTCAAATAACATCAGAATTTTGGAAATGAGTTGAGAAAGAATGTTCCGCTACATTTGACTTTTGTGTTCTATGTCTTTCATTGATCGGGTAGATTTCATGTGTCTATGTCTCTTGGAGTCGGCGCTTGTTGGTGAGTGTAGATGTGCATACGCGCACGTATGTCCGGATACTAATGAGTATTTTTGGACTGTCCGTGTACTTAATTCCTCTAGCAGGCTGGAAGATGGCAGGGGTGTGCCTCTATGCGTACCCCTCTCTAATTTCTAGTTGATCTTGTGTGAGTTGGTGGTGGTCGTCGTTGTTATGACTGTAAGTTCTGAAACTTCAGGGGAATTCATATGATTGTTGAAACAATTGTGCGTACCACTATATTTGGAGATATACTGGGATGGTGGCTTTATGTTGATTTAATTATATTATAGATTTTACTATTGATATTGTTATTATATATAAATTTGTGTTTCGTGAGATATTTGTTGTGTTGGTTTGAAATACTTCGATTACATCGTCTTTTGGCATCTGGGATGTTCATTCTTTAAGTGTAGGTTTTGTAAATGTTAGCAACATGAAAATGTGTGTCTGGCATTTGTTTATCGATTGAAGTGTAGTAATATTCCTTTTATTTCTTTCGTAATGAATTCTCTTCTTTTTTAAAAAGAGACTTATTTTTTAAGTAAAAAATTATGGGGTTATTATTTCATAAAGATTTAACTGAGATGTCCCAAAGAATGTTTTTCTTATATCCATAGATGTGTGTTCATAAACGTGTTGAGATTTCGCATATATATATATATATGTGTGAGTGTGTGTGTGGGTGGGTGTTTATGATGTGCATATATATATATATATATATATATATATATATATATATATATATATATATATATATATATATATATGTGTGTGTGTGTGTGTGTGTTTGTGATGTGCATATATATATATGTGTGTGTGTGTGTGAGAGTTTGTCTGTGAGTTTTTCTGTGAGTGTGTTATACATATATATATATATATATATACACATGTGTTATACACATATATATATATATATATATGCGTGTGTGTGTTATAAATATATATATATATATATATATATATATATATATATATATGCTCTACTTTGTATTGAGCACTCTTTTAAGAATAGTAATTGTTGGTTATTGGAATTCATATATATATATATATATATATATATATATATATATATATATATTAAAACACAACAGAATGGCTATTTCAATCAGAGAAAAACACTAAAATTCTCCTATGAAGTAATGAAACTATTTCACACAAGATAGAAGTATTAATTTTTAAATGCTTTTTTATACATTTAGCATATGGAATCGAGGTAATATTGCTTCCGAGAAAGTATGAACTATATATTATGTATTCCTTATTTTTTTTTTTAGATGTTTTAAATAGTAGCTCGCTAGATTTTGAAAATCTGTATGGTTGACCAGTCAAAACACCTAATCAGAAATTTCTTCCTCCTTCAAATTGGAACTGAGAAACCCTATCGGAGAGCACATTTTTCATTATTTTTTTCGGATTCTCAGGGCAGTAGACTTAATACATACTGTTTAAAAAACAATTACAGAACGTTTATTTCGAGTTCAGCTCTTTACCAAAAACAATGTTTCAAGTGCTAAGTGCGTATGTATTATGTGTATTATTGTATGTTTATATTTATATACTAAGAGGAAAAAAAAATCATAGGTTGATCAATAGATTGATAGATTTATTACTGGTGTATTAATGGTTGTTTTTTCTTACATTTGCGAGAAAATTTATCACTGCAAAAATTACGACATGAATAGAAAATTTTGACCATAGCAAAAACGCTTGTATGTGCGTTGGCATTTGCTCGCCCCAAGTACAGTATTCTCTTATGATTAATGTTCCTTCATCTCCACAAGGAAACTTGGCGCGGTAAGGATTCATTGCGTATTATTACACAATGACACGAATCATATATTTGTTTCCTTTTTTGTTGAACATTTTTTCCGGAAGCAATTTAGTCAATGAAGCATGGATCAAATCACGGGGAATAATGTTCAAATGGTTGTTTATTTATTTCTTCGTTTTATAGATGGAAACCGACTTCTGCTTCGGAGAATAAGATACATCAAGCGAGGCAAATCGTTATACGATAAATGCTTTTCTCTAGGAAAATAGATTTTTAGTGTGATTAACAGAATTCAAAGCGCCATGACTTCACCATAATAAAAAACGAGAATGCCACTGGACATGAAGCGACCCTAGGCTATCCAATTAATTGATATTTATTAACACGTCTATTGACAAACTATATATATATATATATATATATATATATATATATATATATATATATATATATATATATATCACATTTTTTAGTTATTTTTACATGCAGGAGCTTACACATAAATGCGCAAAAACCTCAAGTGCAGCCACACACGCATCCATATATATATATATATATATATATATATATATATATATATATATATATATATATATATATATATATATATATATATTTATATATATATATCACATTTTTTAGTTATTTTTACATGCAGGAGCTTACACATAAATGCGCGAAAACCTCAAGTGCAGCCACACACGCATCCATATATATATATATATGTATATATATATATATATATATATATATATATATATATATATATAACATTAGTGGTAAATATACACCTTGAACATGCAATCATAAATCTAATATATATATAAATATATATACATACATATATACATACACATACATATATATTTGCATAAAAATAAATCCAAGAGCATAGAATCCAGGTAGAACTCAATGTCCAGGACGGAGTAAGGAGAAAAAAAAGACTTAAACACTAATATTCCAGGTCAACATTTATTCCATTGCAATCATAAGTACGATCCAATTCATCAGACGTACAAATTCAAAAAATTTACGACTCCAATGGAATAAATTATGACCTTGGAATATTAGTGTTTGAGCCTTTTTATTATTATTATTATTATTATTATTATATATATATATATATATATATATATATATATATATATATATATATATATATATATATATAGGAGGAGGACGCATATTTTCGATTAAATATGTGTATCTATAAAAAAAGAATCTATAAACATAAAAATGTCTTAAAATAATTCTCGGACTTTGTCCATTTCATAATGTGTCACGTTATTTGTTTACATTTGGATACGCATCGAGCTGATATGAATGTACGTTAGAAAATCAAGAAAAAATATAGTTTAAAAACAGTAAAATCGACCTTGCTAACGGAAACTCTCCTCTGTGGCTCAATCAGTAAGATCACGTCGGGCTATATGCAGGTTCCGTGTAGGATACAGGTTCGATACTTGTCGGTGGTCGCATATTTTCTTTGAAAATTTCTCGGAAATTCAGACCTGTTAATAATAAATAGAGCATTTACTTAAACATTTGTATCTATAAGAAAGAATGTCTAAACATAAAAATGCCTTAAAATAATTGTCTGTCATTGTCCATTTCATAATATATATATATTTTTACTTTTTTTTTTCCCTAGATGGGGTAGGGCTGCATTTATAACTTCCATAATAGTTGGTTGGTTGGATGGGTTTTATGGCATATCAACCATATTGGGTCATTTAATGCCAAATTAAGGTATATATATATATACATACACACACACATTGTATGTGTATATACATGCATACATACATACATACATACATATTAGATATACCGTACTATCGAACATATAGCTGGCAACATATTTTTTTCAAAAACGCATGGCTGGCAACATTATTTTTTTCCAAAAAACGTATAGCTGGCAACATTATTTTTCCGGAAACATTTTCTGAGGCCTTGTTGTTGGACGTAGTTTATCGTCATACCCAAGACGTGGATGTAGTTTATCGTCTTACCCAGGATGGGGATGTAGTTTATCGTCATACCCAGGACGCGGATGTAGTTTATCGTCATACCCAGGACGTTTCCCTAATAGTAATTAAGCGTAAATAAATATAACGAACAACAATGCAATTTGAACTTGGTGTTCCGTTTTCTTTTTCCGAGCTGCCATGTACCCGGTGTATCAAAAATAATTTAACAAATTTTGGGGGAGCGTTCCTGACACAATACAAGGTAAAATATCCATAGAAATATATAACCAACAGGCCATCGAATTCACCTCAACTCATTGTGAATATTCTAAATGTTCTCTGCTTGCTTCTACATATACATGCACCCGTCGGATCATTGATTGGCGGACCCTTTCAAATATATGCACACCGTGTCTAATGGTTTCGCAATCACCGATAACAAGTTGATGAAGCATCTCTTTATCATTAATGTCTGCTGTATAAACCATTTGTTTTACGTGACTTCGCTGATAAAAATCGAAATCATTGAAGTCGGAGGAACTTGCAGGCCATGGGACTAGCCCCCACTACCTATCCATAATAGCATTAAAATTATAAATACATCGAGATAATAATTATATTAAAGACTAAAGATTCGAAAACAGTATTTACACACATACCTCTCTTAGGTATTAATGACATCAGTTTGAATACTTCATAGTTTACTTTTCCATACTTCTTTCTTTCTATGTGCCCTGTATTTTCAGGACGTAGGCGGTCATGGCTCTCCACTTCCCCCTATCCCTTGTAGCTCTCAATAATTTTGGTCCCTCTGTCACGATCACAGACCACTTTCTGTCATTCACTTGTTCAAGCCCGCCAAGTATGTCATGCATTGCCTACTCTTGGCTCTGTTTCCCTCTATTCAACTTGTGAATATCAGAATTACTAGGTCCTACTTTCTTATTACTTGTCCCAGGAACTTCAGCTGCCTCTTCCTGTTATTAAGTATGAGCCTCCTCCTTGCTTGCATTCTCTACAAGGCCTCATCGCTGCTCACACGCTAGGTCTATGATATCCTCAGCATCCTTCCATAGTACCACATCTCTGTCACCTCGAGCCTCTTCTTCATCTTTCAGGAGACCGTCCAACATTCCCTGTTGTAAGGTAGGACAGATGTCACGTAACAGGTCAGTCCTTTTTACACTGTTACCAAAGAGATCCGCCTGCACGCAATGCACTTCCCATTTTCTTTTTTAAATTAAAAGGCAACATTCCCTGCCGTAATGTCGGACTGATGTCACGTAACAAGTCAGTACTCTTTTCTTTGTTACCGAAGATATCCTCCTGCCTAGCAATACACTCCCCAACTTTTGTAATGCGTCATTTTAAATACACATATGCCTTAAGCATGTTTTTAGAATATTCTTCAATTGCAAAATGAAACCTCTACAATATTTTGACTCAACGTTAATTCTTTGTATGATTACGAGTCGCGAAATGAAATATCTACATTTACATGAATGACGTGTTCGGTTATTATTCTTAACATCCTTATATTTAAATCTCTTGTTCGTCTGTGAGTAGATTGCCTAGTATTTACTGTCGTATACGAGTTCATATTACGTAAAATTTCAGTAATATTTTATTTGCTTCTAACGAATGTTTTCTGCTATTTAATACTTTGATCAGCATGCGTTAGACATATTTCGCTATACCAGTACGCACTTTCCGACCCCTACTAATACATTTCCGGCGTATTTAAATTGAGAACTACATCTTAGTCTATGTGTCGCATCCCATGTTAAATGCTCTTATTCTATGCATCGCATCCCATATAAATGTGGGAGATCTTTGCTTATTTGATATGATGCAGTCTTTTTACCACACATAGGGTATTCCATCAGAAGTCCTCTTGGACCAGGGCATCACACCCTCCTCAAGGTACTTGATGTAGGCCTCTGTGCAGAGTCAGAGGCCCTATAAGATGATGAATGGCGATATAACGTCGAAATCTCTATGATCACTCAAAACATTTGTAATCACCATTTCACTCATCTAACTTTTTCAGAATCCTCAGCATTTTCATCAGATTGACAAGCACACATTCTGAAATGTTAATTTTGGAGCTTCCGTGAGAATTTTAAGCCTTACAAATTTCTGGTCGAGTGAATTTCGTCATGGTGCACTTTTACTCACGGGATGTGGCAAACAAACAACGGGCATTATATATATATATATATATATATATATATATATATATATATATATATATATATATATATATATATATATATATATAATATGTCTTATAGGACATCATTTCTTATTATAAACCTTATTTTCAATGGGTAATTGAGTCGATCTCCTTGATTTGATTTTATTTTATTAAACAATGAAATTAATAATGACCATCATAAAATGAGAACTCTGATTACTCGACAAATTTAGAATTTAATATATATATATATATATATATATATATATATATATATATATATATATATATATATATATATAATTTGTTGCGTGTTTAATGTTATTTATATACAGTTTTATTTATTTTTAGTTTGAATGGTTTCATATTTTGCATCAATTCTTCGTGCCATTAAGGAGAATTTGAAGGCAGGTTTTTGTTTAGTTCTTTTCAATTGGAATGAAACTGCATTTCGCTGCCGCCAACAAATACTCATTTCATTTTTACATTAAATCACTATATTTCATTATTGTCTAATCTGCCATTCTATGACAGAGTTTTCATAAGAAATTCTTTGAAGCCGATTTGTTAAATTTATAAGCAATAAAAATTAATTCTCGTTCCAGTCTCGTCGTCTTAATACTCCCGATTGATGACATTTATGAAATGTCTTTCTTTCAATATTCCAATAAATTCATTTCACGATCATCACAATTTCCGTAGTTATTGAAGATGATGGGTAAACATAGAAAATGTAAAATAAGTTCTTATTTTCTGATCTGTCTATATCTCTGTCTATATGTGGAAATGGAAAAATACCTCAGATGAACATTCAGAGATGACAGCAAAATATTATTCTGTCTCCTCATATTAGATTCCTCAATGGAACATTAGGTCATAGTCTTGCGATGTTCGGTGTTATTGCTGTAGTTACCATAGTAAGTAGATTTATTCGGAGTGGAGCCGCCAGCCCCATATTTAAGCAGTTTTGATTTCAGATATATTTGCCCGAGACTGGATGCCAACCAAGACAAGAGACGTCAGTCAGTCCTGATGTTTAACCCATATCTGGAGCAGTAATATATTGATTCAAAACTTTTTTATGGGCAATGTGAAAAATTAAATATAGCGAAATCTCTCAGAATACCTGCTCAAAACATTTTTTTTTTGTTTTGCGTTGATTACCGATATACGACGTGTGTATCCGTTGTAAATGTCTTCAAATTAAAATTATTTCACATACAATATTTTGTATTGACACGAATCATTATTTAAGACTTAGAATAGTTATTTACATCAATATCTGTCTATATTTCTGAGATGATGTGTTATGCACACTATTTACATTATTCGGAGTATTGTCCTCATCTTTGTCGCCACATTCAATACAACGTTTCGGCCGTTCTACGCTTCGGCCTTTTTTCAGGTGGTTGGAATGTCGAACTGAACCCTTTATTTCGTTCACTGGGTAGACTGTTCTAGTACCACGTGCCATGTTTTATGTTATCTGAAACTTCTCCACTGCGTTAATCGGGTACTGAACTGACATTTTTTGGGTCCTGTCACTGGATTAAATCAACGCCTTTATCCAATGTGCCATTTGTCATTGAAGACACATGGCCCTGTGAATAAAGGCTGCGCCGTGTGTCTTTATAGAAACTGTGCCATGTGTCTTTGAAGATGAAGTTAGATCAGGTGACAGGACCCAAAAGTGTGTGAGCACAATACCCGATTAACGCAGTGGAGAACTTGGAGAGGGGAATTAACATGAGATAACTTACATGGCACGTGGAACTAGAACAGTCTACCCCAGTGAGCGAAATAAAGGGTTCAGTTCGACTTTCCAACCACTTGAAGAAGGCCGAGCGTACAACGGCCGAAATGTTGTAATAAATATGGCAACAAAGATGATTTATTTCAGTATAGAAAAATTGATAAGATTGTCCTTTTGAATGACATTCTATGTTCGATTCAAAGATTAAGTTTTGGTTTGGACGGCTTTCTTTTAATTATTTACGCGATGTTTTGGATATAGCAGTATCAGATTTCAACTGAATCACAAATCTTATAGGAATTAACCGTTTATTTTAATATAAGTAGCATTCATAATATAAATAAGTCATGTTTAGCGAAAAAGAATACCGTTAACATAATTTGATAAGATTAAAATTTAAATAACTAATAAATTATTCTTGCTTCATATGAATGTATGATTTCCACACGCTTCGGTTCTTTAGAATCCATACTGTGATTCTTCGATGATTCATGTGGTTAAATACTTTTAATTAAACTTTACACTTTGAGGCTTAAAGTTGTGCAATACACGATAGGCTTGGAAGAGTTTTCTGCTCTTCATATAGGAAAATTTAGAAAACTATATTTCTCTTACAAACCTACGACGGGCTAAAGGATAGAATGGGAACACAAATAGCCTCAACAGCCTTAAGAAGAATGCGTTTTTGTTTACATATTCGTAGTAATTAAGAATAAGTAATTTGAAAATATTTAACTGTCATGATGTATTATAATCTGCGAGGAAAGTGTCTCCCTTCGTACCGAGTTACGACTTTCTTATTAGTAGTCACTCAACTCTAATAAAAAATAGTGCAATCCATTTTGTCTATGTCATTATATTAACCTTAACATCAAAAAGTTTAATCCTATTTAAAGCATTGTTAGAGAAAATACTTTCAAGATTTGAGCTACTATTAACTAACGAATTATATCCAGGAGTTTTGCTTATATATACATACATATATATATATATATATATATATATATATATATATATATATATATATATATGAAGAAATATAGTTTTAAGGTGTGGTATATTTATGAAATAAATTGCTCAATATCAGAGATAGAGCATATGTAAATATAACAGGCTGTTTCATGCTCGACACAATCGTCAGGCCGCCTGACGATTGCATCTAGCATGAAACAAAAACATAAAAAAAATAACCTTCCCGGATCTGTTCCATCCGTACCTCCCAGCCATGAGAGATTTCTATTTTTTTGTGTATTTATAGGGTATTACAAGGCCCCAAATGTTGAATGTTTCATTCAGAAGATTAAACATTTTATCCTTTTTGTTCTTGCATTCATAATTCCTTCTGTGTATTAACTTTTACAGGGAGGCTTTCCTCATTATCTGTTCAATTAATATGGGTTGTATCTTTATCAGCTTAGTAATTTTTTCCCCATAATTACTATTTAAATTTAGGATATTGCTTCCTTGATGATGCAGTGTCTGTCCGTATATGTTCGGCAATTATCGAGACACCATGTCTGTTTTTCCTTATCTACGTTCAAATTTATATGTCACACTTCTTGTCCTCTGATCGCACACAGACTGTTAAACTTACCTCCCTGTTTAGCTTTGATTCTTAGTACATATTTCACGTCTTTGTCTGCCTCTGTTGCTAACAACCATGCATTCTGTATTTACTTAGAGTGTTTCAGTTTAATACAGAATGAAAGAGGAAAAACAGATTACTCAGTAAAAATCGAAATCGGGACACATTGCAATGTCTTAGATTAATTAGCTAAGCTCCTATCCTATGACTGACATTATTACATTTTATATCCAATAAGCTATCGGGGAACATAGAATAATTAACTGTTAACATAGTCCCCAATACTACTGACTGACTATAATATCAGATTTCTTATATATGTTTAATGTGCCTATCTATAGAAACGTTTTTAAACCATCTTGCAACACTTGAAATGGTTTCCATGTCTCAGGGAACCTCTGTATAATTATTATATAACATTTTTAATAACTATCGCTTTTATAAAGGTCATCGTAGTTCATGTGGTAAATATAGATATGGTCATGTGTCCCCCTACTTGAATATGTCACATTATGATGCAAGATTCCGTCAGGTACTGGTTCTTCCCCCCTCCACTGAAGTCGATTATGTAATGACGCTAACTAGACATAGAAATATACGTTCCGTATTGCTTTATAATTTTATTTAACATAAGAATTTCAAGCATTTATTATAATAACCGTACGTGTATATATTAAAATTACGAATATAAAATTGATCAGAAAGTAATCAAATATGCATCAGCCTATTTATCAGTTTCTCGCGGAATAGTGACCTCTTGCTGAACCATAAGGTTCAGAAGACTCCAGTTGAGAAACAATGATCTATAGGGTCGATAGACCAATGCATTGTCATATGTAAGCGCTTATTTTGTGTTTGCAATAGTCGGTTTGGGCAGATGTTTGAGCACATATTTAGGCTAAGAATTTACGTGTATAAACTGAAACCGGCCAGCCGGCGTGAGGGGAAAGACAAAGGGCTTATCTTCTCACCGGATTTTATTTAACCGATACAGTTTCTAAGTGAATGAGAAAAGTTACGAGTATTTACAGAAAAAATCGTACTGATGGCAGAGGCAGAAGTAAAAGACCCATTTCCTAAAATGGGTAGCAAAAAAAAAAAAACACGACGATAGCAAGCATATGATATGACTGTCAGTATGAGAGAAAACCGATCTGATATGTGATCTGTCGAAACGAAGTAGCGATAAATGATTAAATATCTGTATAATCTGATAAGAGACGATGAAAATTACGATAGACAGATACGAATGCGCATCTGAAAAGCGAACAAAATTTAAAACGAAACTGGAAGAAATGATTAACCATCAATTTAAAAATATTACTTGTCAGCAACAAGAAAAAAAAAACAACATGCGAGCTAAGAATGGGAGATAAAGAAATCGAACATAAATATCAGAAAAATCTTATGAGAAACTAGAAAATTTGGAATGGCGAAAGATGCCTTCCAAAAGCTAAACAAATTATTAAGAAACGGAAAATGTTTGGAAATGTCATATCTTTTCTCCCCAATATCACTGAATGTTTGATAATTCCTATACACATGAAGAAGTGATTCAACGCCAGGTAGTTTTACAGATGGATGATGAGTACACCGGAATAAATGATAAATATAGAAACTAAAAAGAGACAGATAACTAAGAAAAGAAAGAGACAATTGATACATTTAGCAAATATTACAAGGAAAAAAAATCTGGAAAATATAATACTCCTCAGAAGCAACGAAGGAACGTGGGCAGATTATAGTAACAATCAAATTAATAACCTATTTCTGTGTGAATGACACCTCAGGGGCAAGAAGAGGTGGTAAATAGTTTAACCATACTTAGATATTAAAAAACAAGAAAATATGGAGAGCTACGAACGTTCGTTACCTGAACGACATGACACATGAAAGATGTTACTGTTTCATTTACCTTAGGACAAATATAAATTTATTAATATATCAATTTGGGCGTTGTGTTAGAATCATTCTCCAGCATTACTGACAAAACGTAAATGAAATAAGTTATCTGAAATAGTTACAGGTGCGACATAATCTTTAACGATCATTTTAAACGAAAAGGGAATAGAGATAGAAGCGGGACTTGAGATCTCCAGCTGAAGTAAATATGGACGAAGACGCAATGAACATCTGTGAGGGGTTATTTTCAATATCACAAAAATGACACCCCCTCCCCAACTTTCCTCAGTCTCACTGAGCACAATCTCAGTAATATTATAATTTCAGTAAGAGAAACCTAGAGAGTTATCAAAGCCTCGACCCCCGAAAATCCACTGCCTTGATATTCTTAAAGAGTTAAGAATATCAGCCCGGAATTATCCTCCATCTTAGCAAGTTATTTAACCTCTGCTTGAAAGAGAAATCTTTCTCTTGCCCATGGAAGGAGGTAAGTGTCTGCCTGGTCATAGCGTTATTCCCTCTACCAGAAGAGACACATTCTTTTCCTCGGGATCATCAGTAAGGTTTTAGCGGCTTTAATCAACAAGAAGGTCCTAGAGCTCCTAAAGAGAAACAACGTCTTGTGCGACGAATAATATGCTTTACGATATCTCGATCCACTGTAGATGTTCTAACTACCATCATACACAGACTTAATGAGGCCCTTGACCACACACACTCCGAGGACCATTGAATTAGATATGTTCAAGGCCTTGGGCAAGAACTCTTTTCTATAGAATTTTTGGAAGGGTTTTCTCAATTATAAAATCCTTCCTAGCGTGTAGATTCCTGACGGTAGATTTTAACCGCCAGTACGCCGCGTCTTTGTTAGTCAACGTCGGCAGCCCCCAGAGGTTTACTTATTGAACCATCTCCCTTTCTGATTTACATAAACGATCTGCCTAAGAATATTCTACAGACATTTATAAACATCTATGCTGATGATACGACGTTATACGGGCGCAGCTCTAAAACTCTTGAAGATCAGAGATTGGCAGCTGACATATCCGATCTAACACTGAGTTCCCAGTAAGGGGGGAACCTGTTCACTTTTGATGTCTCTAAATTGTAGATTGCATCTTGGTCTTAACACTTGCTGAAAACGATATATCGTTTTCTTAAAATTGTTAGCTTGTCATTTCTTCCCGATTGTCTTAGTATCTGAGAGCTTTCTTTCTGTGGATGTCAACAATGCAGTGTCTTCAGTGTGCATGATGTAGTTAAGATTTTGTCCATCGTTAGAAATTCACATAGGATATCCATCTTAGATAAGCCTAGCAGTAATCTAAAAAAACAAAATAAACTTGTTTTATAGCTGATTATATATTTTATGTAATCATTCACTTCATCTTCTATCCGCAGGCACCGGGTTTGTTCATTCTATACATTCGGGATTATTCGAGCATCCTTTCCAAATAAATCATGTTTTCTGGGTATTTCAAAGCGATCGATGTGCAGCGCCTTCTCAAAAGCTTTTACGTAACTCATACAAACATAACTATACCTTGTTTTAGAGTTAAAACTCCACATTTTTGTTCTCTTTCCACACGCTTCGTTTTTCCTCTTTAGCTGACTGTCCTTCCGTCCGTTCGTCCTATCTTCATTCCGTTCTTTCTTCCTCCCGCGAAGTTGCGTGATACTTCATTAAAACACCCACAAACTATTTCCCCCACTGATCCATACAATCACTTTTCTACCCACAATTCCCTGTGTTTTTACCATCCACTATAATTGTCTACAGCAGGTAACATCCATCACGAAAGACTTATTTCCGATATATATACCTCTATACTAGTGGTACTCACAACGAAAACATTCTGATCAAGTTCTACTACTTCGATATTGCTTTCCCATAGTGTTTCATGACTCTCCACAACATACTGCTATTTGTAGACTTAGCAATATTTGTATTCTTGCAATTCCTCTCCTAATCCTTGTTCGGTCAAATATTACACATTTTATCGTATATTCTCTGTTTTCCTTTATTTCTCTTTCCTTCAAGAGATCCCGTGAGTACAACATTTTCCAATCCCTCTTTTCTCGTTATGTAACCGAGAAATTTCAAATTTCTTTTTCAGATTTCAATTATATGCAGTGATTTGTCTGTCTATATCTCTGAGATGATATATTATGACTATTTACATTACTCGGACTGTTATCCGCATCTTCATTGGCATATTCGCAACGTTTCAATCTAACCCGGTGGAGGAAATGAAGCGTTCGTTTCAAAATACCAATCCCCTGAAAAATGCCGGACCGTACAACGATCGAAACGTTGTGAATATAACAATGAAGTTGAGGTTAAGTTCGAATAATGTAAATAAATCAGTGTTTTTGCATTCATTTTCTGTAAAACCTCGTCGTCCCTGATATGTTCATTCCGGGAAAATTCTCAGCATGCTTCTGTAGAAACATGTTTCCGTTACGTCAAGTTTCTTCTTCATCTATGAGGTGGCTGCCATATAGAAGAACTGATATTGCATAAGAGTTAAGTATGGGTCTATGTTTCTAACGCTATTTTCCTGATTGTTAGTACATCTCTTAGCTTTTCCAAGACACTTTCCTGGTAAGTTGTTGTGAGACCGTAACATACCTACAACATCGACATTTCTAGGACTATGATTTTGAACTAGCCGAACTGACTGCCGATGCTTTCAAGTGCTTAATTTTCGCATAAGGTCTAGTATCAGCAGAAGACGCCGAAGTCAGACGACGGGTACTGACCAAGATTGAGAACGAAGAAGGATTGACTCTCCAAAAACTGGGAGAGGACATTCAAAGAGTAATATCTGTAAAGTGTGACTCAAACACTATCGAGGAATCAGGTGTGGCTCAGATTAATAAAATCAGAAATAAGTCTATGTCCTATTCCCCTCAAAAAGACAAAAGGCAAATCTCATGTCCTAAATTACGCAGTAACCAAAAACCAAATAAGTTAAAGAAACCGCCCGGACCATGTTACCATTATGGTAAATGGTATTGGATGAAATTCTGTCCAGTTAAGAATAAAAAATATTGCAAAAATTGCAATAAAAGTGGGCATACGCCAACAGAACGAGAAAACCAAAAAATAAAATTAGGCAAGCTCAATCTGACAATATTGTCGATAGGAATTTAAGGAAAAATGTAACTGTGGATATTTTCAATAATTCCATTAAATTCCAGCTTGACTCGGGTCCCGATCTTTCAACCATTAACTGGCGTAATTGGCGAAATTTAAACAAGCCGATCTTATTAAAAACGGATAAAACAGTAAAATCCGTAACTGGCGAAAAGATTAACATTTTAGGCCGGGTAATACTTACAGTAACATGAAATGGAGTTACCAAAAAGCTCAAAGCCTAAGTATTGAAATCTTCAGAAAACTTATTTGGAACAGATTGGAGAGAAAAATTCAATCTTTGGGATTGCCCAATGAGTCCATTTTGTCGCAAGATACACAGTACAACGTCCAATTTGGTCAATCTAAAAAAAAAACTCAAACCAAAATTCCCCCAGGTTTTTTCTGGCGGACTTGGGAAATGTACTAAAATGAAAGCTAAGTTCAATGTGAAGGACGGTGCACAACCGGTATTCAATGTCCCTTTCGCTGCTCTAGAGCAAATCAACAAAGAGTTAGAAAGACTCGAACAAGCAGGTATTCTGTCAAAAACAGATTTCCGCGAGTGGGCAGCACCTACGGTCTACGTTAAAAAAAGTCCAATCAAATACGAGTATGCGCAGATTTTTCTACAGGGTTAAACGATGCCTTGCAAATTCACCACTTTCCTCTCCCAAGCTCTGAATAAATTTTCAATAAACTCAATGGTGGAAATTGTTTTTCTAAAATCGACCTCTCGGACACATACCATCAGATAGTGGTGGAAGAAGAAAGTTCCAAATTGCTCTGCATAAACACCCATAGAGGTTTGTACAAATAAAACAGACTGACTATTAGAGTAAAGGTTGAGCCTGCAATTTTCCAGCAGGTCATGGACGCCATGCTGGGCGATCTTGACTACGCAACAGCCTATTTGGATGATATACTGGCTACTAGTAAGACTACGGCAGAGCACCGGAACAATATAATAAACGTTTTCAAAAAGATACAAGAATACGGATTTAAGGTTAAGGAGGCAAAGTGTGACTTTTTCTTACTAGAGATTAAATACTTAGGGCACATTATAAATAAAGACGGTCGTCGGCCGGATCGAGAAAGAGCCTACGCGATCAGAAACATGCCGGCCCCAGATAACGTTCAAGCGTTACAAATCTTCCTCGGCCTAGCTAATTTTTTATCAAGGGCTCATTAAGAACATGCGAAACTTTAGAGGGCTTCTCAACAAACTCTAAAAAAAGGACAACCCATGGTCATGGACACATTCGAGAAGATAAAGAAAACTCTTACTTCAGACCTCTCCCTCACCCATTAGGATCCAAGTCTCAGCATCATAGTCGCAAGTGATGCAACCCCGAACGGCATAGGTGCTTGTATTTTACATAAACTGCCAGATGGTTCGCGAAAATCTGTGGCTCACGCATCAAGATCTCTGCTTCCAGTTGAGAAACAATATTCCGAAATAGAGAAAGAGGCTCTAGGGTTAATATTCGCTGTGACAGTTTCACAGATATCTACATGGTAGACGGTTCATACAGCAGACTGACCATAAACCTCTAAATATAATTTTTGGTTCTAAAAAAGGTATGCCATTCTATACTGCAAAAAGACTACTTCGCTGGGGAAATATTCTCTTAAACTATAATTTCAAGATAGAGTTCCTAACATCCAAAAATATTTGCCATGCAGACAGTTTAAGGCGACTCATTCCAAAAAATACAGAAGTCTTTGAAGACTCCATCATTGCTATTCTAAGAACAAATTGTGAAAGCAAAAACATGATCGCGTGTACCATAAGAGAGATCCCAGTTACTTTGGCCGGCATAAAAAAGGGAGTCTCGAGAGGATGAATTCATTCAATCCATAAAAAGCAAAATTCGCAACAAAGACCCCAATGTGCCTAAAGTTTTCTCCCTCTGCGATGATGTCCTACTATACAATGACCGCGTAGTAATTCCAAACAGCCTACAAAGAAAAATCCTCAGCGATTTTCCCATGGGACATCCGGGTAAGAACCGTACGAAAAGCGTCATGCGCTGCTATGTTTATTGGCCAAACATGGACAAAGACATAGCAGGCATAGAATCATGCAAACGATGCGCCCTTGCAGCAAAAGTTCCAACCACGACGTGCAGACCATGGCCAAACACAGACCATCCATGGCAAAGAATTCATGTCGATTTTGCAGGGCCTATAGACAACATGTACCACGTCATTGTTGTGGATAGCCACTCAAAATGGCCTGAGGTCCTACAATGCAAAAGACCAACCACAAACTTCACGCTCAGATTTCTACACGAGCTATTCGCGCGTTTTGGCGTGGTAAATTGTGTAGTTACAGATAATGGCACTCAATTCACATCAAGTGAATTTAGAGACTTCTGGAAGTCATATCAGGTGGACCACATTACAACGCCTCAGTACCACCCTAGGTCGAATGGCCAGGCCGAAAGTTTCGTGGACACTCTAAAAAGAGCTTTAAAAAGGCACTAGGCACATCGACAGATAGAGCATTGCAACAGTTTCTGCAGGTGTATCGAATAACCCCATATCCGAATACGCCTATGGGAAGCTCGCCTTCAGAAACAATGTTCGCAAGGAATATCAAGTGTGTCTTCGACAAACTTATTACACGGCAAGCAAAGTTAAAAAAAACGTATCGCCTCATAAGAAATATTTCAATCCTGGCGATAAAGTCTTTTTCAAGGCTTACAAAAACAACATAACATTCTGGGAAGTAGGCACTATAAAACAAAGAATTGGCGAACTGGTCTATATTGTCCAAGGACCGAAAAACACTTACAATCGCCATTGGAACCAGTTCAGAAAATGCCGTTTGAAGGAATCGCAGGAATCACTACAAAATAGCTGTGAAGTGCCGATCGAGGTAATTTTCGATCACTTCGATCTCGACACGACCCAAGTCTCTCCTGAAGTGCGACGCTCAGGAAGGAAAAGGAAATTTACTCAACCGCTCGACGTAAATCCCAAGAGAAAAAAGTATTAACAGTTTTATGTTTTTTTTTCCTCTTTTTAAAAAGAAAAAAAAGAAAACTCTTGGAAGTGTGGGTGTGAGACCGTAACATACCAACAACATGGACTCTTCCAGGACTATATAAAGCATGCGATATAACACTCTCGGAGAATAGGAGGAAAATGAGAGAGAGAGAGAGAGAGAGAGAGAGAGAGAGTATTCTAATACCGTAGTATCAGCCTCGTACGACCACCAATATTGGACACTAGCATATAGAAAGCTCCGCTTACACTTACACTATCTTGTAACCTTTTTGTTTACTATATCTTTCTTGCCTCTAAACAATGTTCCGTGTTTTCCGTCCCTGGTCCCGAACTTGGGCCGACATCATAAGTTTTCTAATGAATTTTCATCTCCTGGACTCTAGGAATGTTAGCGTAGTACTAGAATGGCGGTGAGGTCCCATCATATTAGTGTTGGAATTGCTAGATTAACCGTAATTTCTAATCTTTCTTCTATCGCACTTCATGCTTTTTGAATATATATATATATATATATATATATATATATATATATATATATATATATATATATATATAATTCATGCTGGCTTTTCTTTTCTACCGACTCTGGGACTTCTGGTAGTTTAATTTATGTGTATACTATCAACACTCATCTGCATATACAGTGTTGTTAATACAGTATGAATCATTCTAAGACTTCTAATTAGCTCTGAGTAGCCTCATTCGAAAGGTTGAATATTTCCAATGAAAAGATAAATTATTTTCTTACGCTCCGTACTAGCTGTTGTGTTTTTACTGAATTCATTTTATGTCACTTTCGCATGAGCAATGTTCGAAGTATAAATTCTGGAATATTATAAGATATTTTTCTAAATAAATCAAGATTGACCCATTTCCTTTTAACGTAGGTTATTAAAAGCTTTGGCATAATCTATAAAACATTGGCAGTCGTTCTTACCCATATATCCAATATATTATTTAAGGCATGACCATGTCGAGTTTACTATTAATACATTATCAGGAATATCACTTATAAGTGATTCACTCACTTTTACTCTTTTCTTATGCCATTTTGTTGTGAATGCAAGGTTCAATCGATTCCATTCTGATGTCACTTTGGTGCAAACACTAGTTTCGCTAGCTGATATAAGACAGCTGAACTGTCTTTCTAAAAAAAATAGAATACTCGACTTTCAGAGCAATCCCAATATAAATTGCTCCCACTGGTATTCGAAAGCAATTCGTCGGCTTTCGTTTCAGTGTGAATAATCGTTACGCTACTTCACGTTCCCATTTAAGAAGTATTAGTGCAATATAAATCTGATCTCCATCAGTTTGGGTAAGTTACCGGCCGTGGTAATTGCTATTTCAAATGGCACAGTAATTACACGTCCATCGAAGGTGAGTAGAATTGTCTACTTCACTGAAGGGAGAATGATTTGTCGCTTGTCGGCGCAAGTGCACTGCCGATTTTGTCTGTACATCGATCAAAACCCGGAAGGTGTTGCATGATATAAGCCGCGTTCATAGCAAGCAGTGTAATTTACAGGAAATTGGGGAAAGACGGGCGGAAACGAATTACACATCGACTAGACATATCATCATCTCTGTTGAATATCGCTCTCCACACTCTCGAGATAATTTCTCCTCGGAACGTAAGAAGAATGGAAGTTGAGACATCTGTGTGATCTTTGATGACGATTGAGTTTGGGTTGAAAAATTGGATTCGAATGTTCCCCATTGTGTCTGCGCTCGAACTAATATTTTCTCTGTTTGTAAAGTATGAGGAAAAGAAACGATTATATTAAAAAAAATGTCTATTGAGATGTGAAACAAATGGAAGAAGAAATGATATAAAGTTCACTAATGATTTTTTTTATATTAGATTAGCTGAATGAATATTTCCCCACTACAAGGCGAAAGGGACGCTCAGTGTAGAGGAGTTCTAATGGAGGTTGTTATAGGTATATTAAATAAGTATCTAAGTGCAGTAAAGTTTAAAATTGTATTAACCAAAGAAGCATCCTCTCGGAAATCTGTTCCAGTAATGGAGTAGATAGTAAAACTCGAGTAGAAACTGTCCGAAGGAAGTGTCCTTCTTGGTAATAGAATAGGAAGGTAATGAAGCTGATTCGAGTCTGTGGACGCGGCATGTAATAACCTAGCTCTCAAGAACTGTAACTGAAAATAGGGAGACTAGATCATCCAAATACCGAATATTTAAATATAGTTTACTATAAAATATTTCTATAAGATGCTCTTATTTCATTTTAGTTTGTTTTTCTCATTTTTATTTTAAACTAGCAGGAGAACCTAGCATTGCCCGGGGATGTAACAGTAAGAGATAGATCAAGTATCGACCATCATAAAGACTGAAAAATAAAATTGACAAAGATTATTTTTTAAGGTTTGACGGACACGCATGTCTTAATTAGTTTTTGTTTTGTTTTTACGAATTGGGCAAACCCAAACTCAGACAAAAACATTGTTTTCAATCGTTATGATTCTACCGATTGAATAGAATTTTATTATAAACAATTGTTTGCAAATAATTTTTAAAGCTTTCTGAATGTAAAAATAAAGAAAAAAAAAGTGTACAAGACAATAAGAATCATTACCTGCCAAAAAAAAGTGAAGTCTTGTTGAAATCGGTTGAATAATGTAAGAAATCCGATCCAATATATAAACGAACACACACACAGACACACATACACAGACACACACACACACACACATGCACACATGCACACAACCAACCTGGGTTTTATAATAAGTATAACTCGATAACTCGATATTAATAAGTATAACTCGATATGAGTTGTCCCCCTTTCATTAATACCTCTTAATCGTGTATTTAAATTGATTTCGTGCAAAAACAAATTGTGTATGTCCAATTTTTGGCGCGGTCAGAACCACCACAAGGTAATGGTACGTAGTTCTGTCAAATTTTGTTGAAATCGGTTGAAAAATGTAGGAAATCCGATCCAATATATAAACGTACACACAAACGCACACAGAATCTGCGTTTTATAATAAGTAATAATCATTCTTTCCTATTGATATATATGTATGTATGTATGTATGTATGTATGTATGTATCGATGGATGTATGGATGTATTATTATTATTATTCCTACTAATACTACTACTGCAACTCCTACTACTAATGTGTATGCGTGCGCGCGAGGAGGATTATATTGCGGACATAGCGAATTGACTACTTAAGAATTTCTATTAAATATATTTTGTCTCAATTTTTGATAGACATTCTGTTTCTCACTATTCCCTCTTTCACTCTCTCTACACACACACACACACACATATATATATATATATGTATGTGTGTGTATGTGTGTATACACACGTATACACACAGATATACACAGAGATACACACACACATATATATACATATATATATATATATATATATATATATATATATATATATATACATATACATATATATATATATATATATATATATATATATATATATATATATATATATATATATATATATATAGTTTATTCAAACTTAGGTAATCCGTATGGATAGACCCGAGGAGAATTATATCCGGAGAGCTCAATGTAAAATTCAGAGCAGAGACATTTAAGTCAAGACCCAGAGACGACAGACTCTTTCATGCTAATCGCAGTCGTTAGGCATATTAAACAGACTGTCGCTTCTCGGTGTTGACGTCAATGTCCAATTTCTTACGTACATAACCTCTATCCTTGGTAATGATCACATTAACCGATAAATATAGCATTCTTTTAATCTATATATATCACATCAAAGGCATCTTTTGTCCGCTTGTAACAATTGTACTTGTTTCTTTAATGTGTATAACCTTTAGTGAAGGTAAATTTTGTTCCCTCACAAAATGAGGTACAATTTAGCCTGTAACTTGGCTTTTTAATATGATATAAGATAAGGGGCTATCGACTCCACACACATCACAATTTGCATAAGGTAATATTCATATAAAATTCAAATTTTATTGTAACTTAAACATGTACAATAATGGACCATATGCAACATAGTTGAAATATTCAACTAGAAATCTTGAAAATAAGTAAGCTATAAATATCATAGCTGATCTTTCCATCTTAAATAAATCAACAATGTTTACTGAGAATTTTTAACATCGCCTTGAGATTTTTGTTTCTAAAATAGTTGAATAATTTTCACAACTAACATCATGGATAAAAAAATATAATGGGTTTTATGTAGTGTTTTTCTTTTTGACTTATCATAAGGAAAACAAATTCACAGATTTGGACATGAAAGACGCCAGAATTATGCCAAAATCTGAAAAAAATGTTTCACCTTTCTAATATTAATGTTTATTTTGATTTTTATTGTATATAAATTTACGCTTGGGACCTTCCAGTCGAGTGGTTTATGGGCAGTGGTCGCCAGCCTTTTTAATATGCATATATAAAAATGTCAGGATAGGCAATTAGTAAATGCTGAAAGCTTAACCTACCTAGGTTTATACATTATTTAGCTCGAATTTAATATAGGTATTGTAATATAGAATAGGCTGTGCTAGGAGTACTTTTGTCAAAAAATGGTCGGCAGCAAAAAAAAAAAAAATTAACAGAAAGCACGTGTTGTGTTCTTAAATAGTCTCGTCCGACTAAAACTTTTATACGGATGTTTAAAGTTTTGCCTGTATACAAAATCTCATATGAATGGTTAAAAATGGTTTCGAGCGGAAGAAGATTGTAGGTATCAGTGAGGACTATATTTTCTCGAACCTGGTGTGTTGGCGTTACAGAATTGTAAAGAACTCTACCAGATAACAGAATTCATAATAGCTGAAGACTTTCAACAGAAGCAACAACGGAAAATGGTAAGTAAATGTAAAAGAGTGTAAGAGCTACTTCACTACACACTCGATGTAAATCCACTAGCGTATTTCATTTGTGATTCTGGGAATATTTTACATGAACCCTAACGTATCAACTGTAAATAAATATTAATAAACTAATTTATCCTCGTCATTAACTCAATACGTAAAAACAACCAAAATGTACAATAAATAGAAGTGTGAATCAAGATATAATAGCGATCCACACTGCAGCACACAAAAAGCAAAGAAAAAAAACAACACTAATGTGAAGAGCGCCAAATAGACTTGAGAAACCATTTTTCCTAAAACCTGTTTTAATAGAAAAAAAAATTAATTTCAAACTACATTAGAACTAAAAGCGCGATCAACGAATACCGAATGTTTCTTCATGAGGAAACGGGTAAGATTACAATTATCATTATATGATGGGGTGCAGAATGAAATTTCAACTTCACCCAACGCGACAGGAATGAGTCCGAACTTGTATTGTGGATAACTCCGAAACGATAGATTTTATCAAAATTTCTTTATTATTTTCGAATTAAGCATGTATGTTTACGCCTAAATTGAACCTATTCGGGACATTTTCATTAAAAATGAAAGCGGGGTTTGAAATTCAATTTATTCTTTTGAGCATCCGAGATGAACTTTGTTTTGTCAAACCTATATAATATATACATCGTTTTTTATAGAAGTATTTTATTTTTTCTAATTTCTGTGATAGGTCTCTATCAATATATGCATAGGGAAATTGCCTTTTGTAATGCTAACCCAATGAACTAGTGAATTTGAGCATTAGTTCGTCGATTTTATGATATTGACATCGTGACTTTAATCTCGTAATGCCTTATTTCAAACGTATGTTCAGCTACAAAATCAAGAATATCAACTGAGCAGTAATAAACGAGAATAAGACGTGACGGTCTTACAAATGAACAGCCGAACAACAACTTTTTCTTCTTCTATGTGTCGTGTCCCTTCTGGGAATTTGCGATCAAAGCTGTCCACAATTTCCTTTGCAGCTCTTAATAAATTTTATTTTTTGTCATCTCTCCTAAACCATTTTCCGCTACACATCTACTCAAGCTCGCAAGATAGGGCTTTATTTAATTTAAAGAAAAACGCATAACCTAAGTTCAGAATTCCGTAAGTTTACACAGCCCGACAAACACCTAATGATGATCGGAGGACAAAACGGCCGCAACTTGGTAATAATAACAAAAAATGAAAAAAAAAAAAAGGTTCACAATTATTCAAGTATTCACAGTGCTTTAATATAATATAATTTAATTCGAACTCAGGCATTGGTTTTAATCTTTTTTTGCCTCGGAAACCTCGTTCATAATTTAATCATTATTCATTTCAAGAAGCTGAACTTATTGCTTGAAGCTGATCTGCCAATGGCAAAATAAAATTGAAAGCAAGGATTCTCACTGTATTGGCCAAGGATGTTTTTATATCGTATCTCTCTTCTCAAATATCAAGGCAATGTGATTCAAAATCCGTCATCAGACCTAAGTTATTCCTCAGATATCAAGCCCTTTCTTTTAACATTCCTGCTAACTGTAGATTTTTTAAGTCTAAAAAACCACTTTAAAAGGAATCGTTGTCGAAATGTTCTTTGCATATACTAATTTAAAAGAAATTTATGCAAAGTGAATTTTCTTTTAATGTCTAACATGGAGCTACATTTGACTAGATTAGTTGTCATACGCCATCGTACTGAAAATGTTGGCAAGAACAAATTATATTTGCCTGAAGGGTAACATTTAAACGGGCCTTTGTTGCCATATCTGATCTGTTGTTACAGCTGTACATCTCCAGATTCTTAACAAAATCCATAGAATGATCTGTAATGTAATCTATCCTGAGCAGCCATTTGACTTCAGTAGCTTTCTCACGAACGTATGTAAAGGCATCGTTAATCCCCTCAACCGTCTTCTTCAACCTTTTTGTGTTTTGTACGTTTTTCAATATACATTTTGCTTACGCTATATCCCTGAAATTGGGCACATAAATATATTATACATTAAAACTATACTTAATATATATATATATATATATATATATATATATATATATATATATATATATATATATAATTATTTATATTAAATAATAATTCCAACACGCTACATAAGAGGTGTCATGTTTCAAAAACAGGAGCAGAAAACATCAATATAATTATATTGAAGTTTTCGGTTCTTGTTTTTGAAACATGAGACCTCGTATATAGCGTGTTGGAATCATATTTTTAAATAAATAATTATATTTATGCTCTGCATTTGTATCAAGCACTATTTAAAAAAAAAATTAACAAAAATACTAAAGAACTTTGGATTACTTACCTAACCAGTTCTTTCCTATTTTCTATATATATTCACACACATGTGTGCGTGTGTGTGCGTCTGTGTGCGTGTGTATTAAATTGACCCTGACGATCCATATAGGTGAAAACTAGATAGGTTTACTTGGCTCTTTACGTTCATATATATATATATATATATATATATATATATATATATATATATATATATATATATATATATATATATATATATATATATACATACATGTATATGGAGAAATATAGTTTTAAGGTGTGGTATATTTATGAGATAAATTGCTCAACATCAGACATAGAGCATATGTAAATATAACAGGCTGTTTCATGCTAGACACAATCGTCAGGCCGCCTGACGATTGCATCTAGCATGAAACAAAAACATAAAAAAATAACGCAAAAATGAAATGAAATTGGCATCACATTTTAACAGATATATACATATATATATATATATATGTGTGTGTGTGTGTGTGTGTGTGTCTGTGTGTATATATATGTGTGCGTATATGTGTCTGTGTGTGTATATATATTAATATATTATATATATATATATATATATATATATATAGAGAGAGAGAGAGAGAGAGAGAGTGAGAAAGAAAGAGAAAGTTGCGATGGATAAATTGTCGTCTAAATTACGAAATGCAAATAACACAAGCATTTCATTTTAACAGATATATTTAACAATATTAAGCAAAAATATCTTGTAATACTAGAAAGTAAATTTATTCAATAAAATCGCCATTAACTTCAACCACGTCCTTCAGACGACTTCGGAATCTCATGCGTCCTTTCTTGATGGTCATCTTAAGTTGGTGAATGCTTCTATAATATTTGCCCTCAGTTCATCTTTGGTGTTACAAGGAGTTTTGTGGCTCTCTCGCTCAACGGCACTTGACACATTATAATGAATGGGGGTTACAGTCTGGAGAGTTAGCTAGCCAGATGTAAGGGGGGATATGATCGCAGAAATTGCCTGGCAGCCATGAATGGTTTATCCTGATTGTGTGATATGGGCCAGAGTCTTGTCGCCAGGCATTGAGTCTTCCAGCTGCCATCCTCTTGACCCAGGTTAGCACTAGCATTTCAATGCACTTGATGTATGCCCAGTAGGAAAATGAATGGAGATATAATGTAGCTATTACTAATGATCACTCTAAACCCATTCGTAGTAACTTTTAAACTCATCCAATTCCTTTCTAATCCTCTGCAATGCTGCCAGATTGACACACAAACACTCTGAAATGTTCGTATTTGAACTTTCGTTGAGAATGCTAAGTAGCACAGCATGCCGTTTAAAAATTTCTTGCAGAGTGTATAGACATGTTGCTCTTTATTCTCACAGACTGTCCAATTGATATTAGCTTAATGTAAAATCTAAATACATAATCAAAAACAAAACACGGACATGCTTGCTTGAAATTAAAATTATAAGGTAGTAACACTTTAACCATCGTATCCTCTATACTGTGTTCATGTTTTTCATTCAGCTAACGCATTTAACGAGACTTCGATTGTGGAGTAATACCCAAGAGGGAACCTTCCCTAATTCAGCATATTTCTTCTCCTTCCCACAATGTCAATATGACAAAAGATCAACTGATCGAGAGTGTTGTCTGACCATCTCTTCAAACACATCAACACGTGTGTCCTGAGCTGTCGACATTTGTAGCATTTCCCCGACTAAATCTTGGTCAGCGTGAAGTGTGAGAGAAAATAGCGTTGTTACAATAGCAAAATGATTAATGGCATTCTCCATCATGAATCTGACAGCGAGCATGAAGGCAAATGGAAGAATTCGTGAATCCTGACATGCATATCGTCGCACTGTGGTCGTCCTCCCATTTGAAAACAGTGTTATTGGATAGCTTTTCTGTTTTTCTAATTTGAATATGTGTTCATGTATTTCAGTTTGCCTTTTTCTATTGAATACGTTTTATCTGTAAAGTGTGTTTTCAATTTCATGGCATACGTGTCTTGGTATATATATACTTATACATAACTAGTATATATATATATATATATATATATATATATATATATATATATATATATATATATATATATATATATATACAATTATGTGTGTAAAAATTCAGATAAGAGTAAAAGTGTCTATGTACAATGGCTTGCAAAAGTCTCCACCTACTTTGAACATTTATGTAGTTTGTAGAATTTAAGAGGGAACAACATAGTTTTTTCAATTCCAATGATTGTTAAATATTAAGCAGACCCAACACACTTTGTTTCCTTTGATATAAAAATTACATATTGATACTTAATGTCATATAACTTAAAAAAAAGTCTTTGCAAAAGTCTACACTCCCTAGCTATACTTTATTATCACGTAGTTTATCATTGATGTATGCAATCCAGATCAATTAAAAGTGCGTTATATCATAACAAGCAAACTTGGCCAGTTGATTATTTTGCTATATAAGGTGATTTAACCGCCTACAAAATCATCCAACACATGGTTTCTTGGTATGTTGGTTTTTGGACTCTGACTGTTAACACAACTCGGGAAAAAATGTGCAAGCCTCTCTCTCAGGAAATTAAAAACCTTATTATTCAAAATTACTTTGAAAATAATGACTATAAAAAGATTGCGAAAACCCCTACGCACTGTTAAAACTGTAGTTAAGAAGTGGTTAATGCCCAGAACCACTGCTACCCTAACAATATCTGAGAGACCGAGCAAAACTTCCAGAAGAGCAAAATCAAAACTGGTCCGGAAGGCAACCTCCAACCCTGGTGCAACACTGGAAGAGGTGAAAGCTTCAGTTTCCAGTACTGGGACAGATGGCCATGCATCTACAATTTCCAGAGTATTGCACAGGTCTGGCCTTCAAGGTAGGGTAGCTAGAAAAATGTCCGTTCTGAAGCTATGTACAAGCAAGCTAGGCTAAAATTTGACAAAAGTAACATCAATGACACCATGAAGAGTTGGTGGTCAGATGAGACCAAAGTCAAGTTATTTGGAAAAAGTACGAAATGCTACATTTGGAGGAAAAAACGCTCTGCTCACCAACCTCATTGCACCTTACCCACTGTAAAGCATGGTGGTGGCTCAATCATGCTTTGGGGCTGTTTTTCAGCTGCAGGGCCTGGAGAGCTGGTAACTATCTAAGGTGTCATGGACAGTGTCAAGTACCAAGAAATATTGGAGGCAAATCTGCTGACGTCTGCTAGAGCTCTGCGCTTTGGTTGCAATTTCAAGTTTCAACAAGATAACGACCCAAAGCATGTGTCAAAAATCACTAAAGCTTGATTTGCTAGCAAGAAAATCACAGCTTTACAGTGGCGCAGTCAGTCTCCAGAGATCATTGGTATGGCAAATCCAAGGCGAGATCTAAAGTAATGGATGCAAGGCCTTCTTGAAACTTAATAACACAAAAACGCAGGATTTGCGAATACATCTTTACGTGGAAATTTCTCCTTTGTTTGTTGTGAGAAATTATATTTAATACAACCCATATATATATGTGTGTGTGTATATATATATATATATATATATATATATATATATATATATATATATATATATATATATATAATTATGTATTTGAATAGCAATCCATATTTGATAGATGTTTCATTAAAGACATCTACAAGAAACGGCGGTAAAGTTGTTTATTAAATTTTTTATGTTTTTTCGTAATTTTCTTTTTCTGGGCGTAACTTATATAGAAATGGGCCAAATATTTTATATATCCGCGACCTTTCGGCTATACCTATCCATGGATTATTAAATACTAGCAGAAGAGCCCGGCGTTGCCCGGGGATGTAACAGTAAGTGATAGATCAAGTATCGACCATCATAAAGACTGAAAAATAAAATTGACAAAGATTATTGTTTAAGGTTGACAGCCACGCATGTCTTAATTATTTTTTTTTTTACGAATTAGTCAAACCCAAAGTCAAACAAAAACATTGTTTTCAATCGTTATTAGTCTACCGAATGAATAGAATATTATTATAAACAATTGTCTTGTAAATGGAATTTTTTAAAGGATTCTGAATGTAAAAATAAAGAAAAAAATTGTGCAAGACAATAAGAGACACTACCTCCCCCCCAAAAAAGTGAAGTTTTGTTGAAATCGGTTGAAAAATGGAGGAAATCCGATCCCATATATAAACGAACACACACACACAGACAGACACACACAACCAACCAACCTGGGTTTTATAATAAGTATAACCCGAAGTGAGTTGATCCCCCTTTCGTTAATGCCTCTTAATCGTGTTTTCAAATTGATTTTGTGCAAAAAACAATTAGTTTTTCCAATTTTTGTCGCCGTTAGAACCACCGGAAGGTAATTTTACGTAGTCCTGTGAAGGTTTGTTGAAATCGGTTGAAAATTGTAGGAAATCCGATCCAATATATAAAGGTAACACACACACACACAATCTGCGTTTTATAAGTAAGATCAATCTTACTTTTACCTTTAACTGAATATATGGATTGTTTGATGTATGCATCTAGAGTTATAATAATGTTTTAGTTTGCAAACACAATCAGCGCTTTGTGGACGTGTTCATAGTTGATATTTTTGATTGTTGGATTTTTCGTTTTATTAATAACGGTTCATTATTTTTAGATTTTTTTTTTTTTAAATATGCAGGAAGTTATTATATTTGTATTGTAAACGACTATTCTGCAGATAGAGTTTGGTAGGCGGCCATGTGCATTTATATAGTGTTTTTTAAGTAGCAATATTACCATGAGTCATTATTTTTTAATTGCTTCAATTGTTGCGATGAGATTGTGATTGAACAAAATGTTGACAAAATTTAAATAATCACCTGTTTGACTTATTCTTTTTTCCTTCAATCCGTCTATCGCATTTATTCATTATGTATCTCTCTCATTTTTTCATTATCTATTTCATTTTATTCTTTATATATATATATATATATATATCTGTATCATTTTAATCATTATCTATCTAATTTATTCAAATCTTGTCGAAATTTAGCTTAGTAACAGCCAAACTCGGCGCAAAAAAAGGTTGGGAAATTTTGTCATTACGTCCAATGACGGGAATCCCGCGTAACACAGTTAACAGAGACCTGAAACCAAGAATATACAACCATAACAAGCAAGATAAAGAAGAAGGAAAGACCACTTGAAATAGCTATAAAATTTATTGAGGGAAAAGAAAAAAAAGAAAATAAGTGGGGAAAAATAGTCTGATGTTAAATTTCACTAGTACAACTTGAAAATAACTGCCAAAAACGTCCCTTTGACGAGCCCTTAAAAAGGACTCCAATAACAGTTCAGAGAGAGTGAAAGAGGTAGAAAGATAGCAGAAAGAAGGGAAAACTTACTGTTCAAAAATACAGATTTAATGTTTTTTTTTTTTTAAGTAGCTGGGAAAAAAGGTTTTAGATATTTTTTTGAGTTGCTCTCCTTGGAAGATAAGCGTGCTTCCTGTTAAAAATAAATGCAGACTTGTTTTTTCAAACTTTCTCTGCGACACAAATTCAACTTCTAGAGACGACTTAGAAGATCTATATTCACATATTTTTTTTTCACGTCAGAATTTCGTTCACCAATAGGACAAAATAACTACTCGAAGGAAAGTAGCTATTCAATCGCTTAATTTTGACTTTTTTCTCTCTTCGACCCGATTATCGAAAGAAGACTTCCTTGAGAATGTTCTATTGTAAATTCTCGTTATAATAATTTCTTTAACTGATATTTTAGATAAGTCTTTACTGACTTGTTCTTTGGTAGCTGAACAATAATCCAATTGATTACTTGAACAGACTTGACTTCACTCGTCTAGAGAATAAGCTTTTTCTACACGGTGAACACACACTTATTCTTTATCTTCAATTCTCTTAGACAAATATTCTTGACTGTTTTTTTATGACTGTTTTCCTTGTCAGAGAAACAACAGGTTATCTTCAAGCTGGCTTCCTTTTCGTTGCGAGACAAGACGACGTCTCGTCTCCACACTGCGGCGCCCTTTTTCTGCTACTACTGACTAGATTCCTCTAATCTAGCCGAAAACAAGCGGGAAAATCACGTACCAATCGTTAGACACGATTTCGCCACGTGACACAGCAACAGCAGTTCTTACACTGCACACAGGGGAGAAAAGGAGAGGGGGGAGGAAAGTAAGAGAGATAGAATGATAGATACAGAAATTAAATTTCTGACAATCTATTTCATTTTATTAATTATATATTGGACTCACTTTATTCATAAACTACCTTACCCTCATTTTATTCATAATCTACTTTCTCATTTTATTCATTATCTACCTCTCTATCTTATTTGATTCATTATCGACCTCCCTATCTCATTTTATTCATTATCTATCTATCTATCTATCTATCTATCTATCTATCTATCTATCAAGCTACCTAGTTAGCTAGCTAGCTAGCTATGTCATTTAATTCATTATCTATCTAATTTATTATCTACCTCTCCTCCTCATTTTATTCATTATCTACCTCTCTTTCACTCATGTCATTGATTATCTACCTATCTCATTTGATTAATTATCTATCTCGCTATCAAGTTATTATTCAAATGTTGAGTCTAAAAGTCTAAAAATGCAATTCTATCAAAACAACGCATTTTCATTTCATATGTCTTGACATTGTTGTTGAGCAACCGACTGTTGGAATTGTGTTCCCCCCCTTCTAAAATACAACGAGAAATAACAGAAGATACATACAAACTAAATGTTCGTTATTGCAACCATCAGGTCGAACATCCATAACATATTTATAATATCACCGTTAAAGTCTTAGATAAGATTAAACTTTCAAAATATCCGTTGTTTTATTTTTGTGATAATATATAATAAATAGAATAATTGTCAACGCGGAGCGACATTCGGACGATCTTTGACGGCATCGATTTCTTTCAATAAACAACTAACTTTTATTATTAAGTTCCTGTCGAAATGACTGCCAACAATTTACCTCACCTTGAATTAAGTTAAGATCAGTTTTGCCTTACCTAAAAGAGATTTACTCTCAGTTTTTCTCATGTACCTATATTGTTCAGTGTTAATATTCAGCAGTTAAGTGAAACAAATTCTTTAGGTTTTTGCTTGTTTCTCTATAGGTTCAGTCAATGTTGCAAATTATAAAACTACATGATGGGGAAGATTTTCTCGTATACTCAGTTATAAGCAAACAGTATGACTGCGATGCTTAAAGCTACGTGTTATACTTGCTTTCTGTTTATTTAGATTTATTTCATTTATTCAACTCATTAACTTCAACGTTTTCTTCCTTCTCTCATTCTCGTTTTTCCCCATTTTTTTCATCATATATGCTTATATATATATATAATTATATATATATATATATATATATGTGTGTGTGTGTGTGTGTGTGTGTGTGTGTGAGCGTATATATATATATGTTTAACTATTTAACAGTATTTTATATATATATATTTAACTATATAACTCTATTGTACATATATATATGTTTATATATTTTTTAATTGTATTATATATATATATATATATATATATATATATATATATATATATATATATATATATATATATACACACAATACAGGTAAATTCTTAGAAGCTATCTCCAGAAATAGCATGTGATGAACTTAACAGAAGAATGAAAATAAAAAAAAGACATGAACAAGAAAATTTTAGAGTCACTGAAAAAATTAGTATCAATTATCAAATTGATATTTTGAGAAAATTTTGCAACGAATGCCCAAAATATGTGCTGCAGTAATCAAGATTAAAGGAGGATATTTTAATGAGGGGAAAATTAAATCATTATTTTGTATCCTTTTGGTCATAAAGGGATGATAACTTTTTTTTTTTTTCATAATGTGGCAATTAAATAATTTTGAAAAAATTTCAAAAGCAAAATGATACCTCTTTCCGGAAAGATAAAGATGGGTACAAAAAACACAATGGTCGGAATTAAAAGTAGACCTATTGTTTTTTTTTTCTTTATCAATCAATTAAATATCAGATTTACCCTAAATAGACATTTAAGCTCAGAGGGTGGAGGTGGCGGTGTTATTTTTTCTTGACATGATAAGCTGGATCTTAGACAAGTCATCATTGACAATTACGGAAAACATGCAAGCAATAGATTTATTTTGATTGTAGACAAATATGACATGTTCAATTTTTGAAGGACTTCGCTGGCAGGGGAAGGAGAATCATCAGACGTAAAGTTAGTTTGAATAGAAAAAAAATAGTTTTTCTTCAGGAAGCATCTTCAAAATTATCTGTGGATAAAATTTAAAAAGTGAAACGTCTTTATAAGATATAAATAATACTAACAGAACGGCAATACATAGAAATACTATATATAAATAGACAAAATAAGATACTTATTATAGAGGGTGGATCATTATTTACTTACAAATTATGGCCATAAAAAATGGAAATACCTATTTAAAAAAAATCAACTATATTGTAAGGTAAAAGATAAACTGTGGCAGTTAATTAATTTCTCTGGTTTAGCAGAGATATTTTGTCAGCAAATCGGATAATTTATGATTTCTCATGTAAACATAGGAAACAAGGTACATTTAATGATTCCAGCTATTTTTAGTATTATCCATTTTGCCGTAGGGGTTTTGTTAATTACTTTTAAGTTCTAAAAATATTTACAAAGGACCGTCATATATTTGTAAGCATACCACCTAGTTTTAAAATAATTCTTGGCACTCCCAATATAAAATTATTTTACAGTTGGATTTTCAATAGTAGAAACCGTGCTTAGATAACCAAGAGAGTCAGTTAGAAATCGCTTTTGCAATGGATATTCTTTAGAACTTCTATAATTAATCCTGTTATTATCAGTGTTAGTTTCTTTGAAATGGCTATTATTACTCAGATATTTGTATTGGTCTAAGACATTTTTATTATATATTTCAATAAATTCTCAAGATTATATTTACAGCAATCGATTAGTTTTACTGTATTGCTGTTAAAAACTTTACTAATGGATTATTTCTTGGAAAGTGATTATCAATGAAAAGGAGGCAGTTCTGTCTTAAATTAGTACTCACAATTTGGTTAAATGAGGCCTGTCTAGTAAATGATTTTATCGATTTCTATTCTTATTCTTAAAATCGCTGTGTTATGATATATCTTTTTGATATCAGTGAACTTATAGCCTCTATTTTTCAACACAGTGTTGTAAAACTTACTATACTTGTAAGACAAATCTTCACTGGTAGAGTTATTGCTAATCATATATTCTATAGAAGATGGTATGTGTTAGATTACAGATGGAGGCTGGTTAGAATTCGGGTGGTTGTATATTGGATTGCCATTTGTTTTCATGTCCATTTGGAATGCATTATTAAATAGGTGATATAACTTCAAGGAAATCTACTTTATTGAAAATTAGTGTTGAGTTTAACTTTAAGGTTAAGACATTTAAATTCTCTATAAAATAATTTTCTGATTTTGTCAGCTTTAATTATTGTGTAATATTCACTAACATAAGGCTATCATCTCTATATAACCCAATAACATTAATGGTAATATCATTGTAGTCAGTAAGATTATATAAGATAAATAAACCAAGAAGATTAGAAGACTCAGCAGAAACTAACGATTCCAGGGAAATACCAAAATGATCAAAAGAATTGTTCTAAATCCACTGTTCTTTTTTTATGGATGAGAACAGATTTTCTGCAGTTCATAATAACCTCGAGCTCCTCGCTGGAAAGTTCTGAATACTCCCTGGCAAACTCTAAACCAAGATCCCTGGAAACAAGTGGGTAAAATTTCACACACACACACACACACACACACACATATATATATATATATATATATATATATATATATATATATACAAAGAGAGAGAGAGAGAAAGAAATGTGTCGTACAGCTTTTATGAAAATTTGGCTTACCAATATCTGACGCTTGTAACATTGCGTTGTTCTCTCAGGAATGTTCGTGTAGATCATCATTAATGACATGATTTCTTAAGCGCAAGTGATAAATCCGGGCGTCCCCAAGTCTCCATCATAAATCCTATCCTATACGTAGAAACATTTCCAGATCATTACTAAATATGTATTCAGATGATACCAAACTTTATGGGCCTACTTACAAAAAGAAATATGTTCAGATTTTAGCAGTCTGTCTCTCCACTGATTTAACTTTAACATCTGAATGGCCATAAAATGTGCTCTCTAACTTTCAATACCACCTGACCATCAGCGCGCAGAACATGGATTTTCTCCAGTCACGATGAAACTTTCTTTCACAATGATGCACTTTGATTTAATCTTTTTTTTGTTACACATTTCTGTAGAGTCCCCAATTGGAAAACAGAAATGAAATCCTTCGCTAATGTTGTTGAAAAAATGGTCGATTGATTATATATCTAATGTATATACCTAATTCACCTACTATGCTTTATCTTTTCAAGAGTCAGATAAGATTAAAAATTTATTTCTGCCACATATAATCTGGAACTACCCAGCTCAATATTTCAAGCCCTGAGTTCAAATTATTTTTACGCCAACTTGTAGGGAACGTCATATAATTACAGTCGCCCCAAATCGAAAGCCTGACGATCCTTGTCGCTATTTCCATGGTAAATTCATTGACAAGCTCCACTCATTTGTTCCACCAATTAAATAATTTAGACTTGGAAATGCCACAAGCATCGCAATAATGTCATTAAAGACAAAGGGCTTAGAGGTATTGAAGAAGTTGCAATAGAAACATTAACACTGAGCAGAAAGAGACGAGTGAAATCAGGTGGGGAGGAAGTAGCCATTGACATCGAATTTAAATTTTTGCAGATGAAAATTAAAAAGCCTAGAGGAGGAAAGGAGTTCCACAAGCGGAAGAGTGCTCGAGAGGGAACTGTTAACATAGGATCTACGGTTATATCTCGCCAGCTCATCTGTAAATTGATGAGATCTCGACGCCAGCCTAGTGCTGCGTTTAAATTAAAAAAATCTATGTACCATAGCGAAGAGCTCATTCGAACAATAACAATGAAATCTTTATAGAAGAGGCATACAGAAACAAACTTACCGAGAAGGGAAAGTGACTGTAGCTGAGTCGACAAATATGGACCAATAATATTGCAGTAATATATACGTTGCATGGTCTCAAGGTAAATATCAGGGCCACAGGGCCATATCTGGCAGTAATATTCTAATCATGGGTGAATGGTAGACTTATAGATATGGAAGATAGATTCTGTATAGAGAAATTGTCTTGTTCAACATAGTAAACAGATTTTCTAAGAAGCTGAGCTAAAACCAGAGTCAACATAGTCTTCCCACTTCATCTCAGCAAAGATCTTGACCCTGGGATGATATACTGGCTCAGAACGAGAATTTCGATTTCGTTACATAAACCTGCGCATACATAATTTGAACAGGTATGAATCAATCATCCCAGCTATGGTATAAATATTAAAGTAATCTGTGTTCTTCAGCTTTGGGTGGAAGCCATACTAAATGAAATAAACTCTGAATTAAAAAATCATGTTTGTGACGCTATCATCAGTCATAATTGAAATCTTGTTAATGTATTATAGTACCAGTAGTCATTGTATTAAAACCAGATTGTTAGGGTAACAAGTATTGTATTGTAGTATTAATTACTATGGACGATAAACGATTATTACCGGAGAAATGAATTAGTGTTGTGTTTTTCAAATTTTCTAAAATTTTCAAGTACACAGAAATCATTTAATATTATACATATCCTAAAAAAAACAATACTAATTACAAGTGAAAACAGCGATGGGATTTTTTTTGAATAAATGAACGACACATGTTTTATACAGAAAAAGGTTAAATTTCGAAAAATATTTGTCGATTTGCTTCCCATATACTACTAGAAATACGACGACATCTTGAACAAATTTCCAGTTTCAAATAAAAGAGAATCATTATAACTAAAACGCTTTTTTTATTTCAATTGTCCAATCACCTGCTTTAAAGGTAATGTAGAAGGTTGAGGGTGTGATATTTGACATAATAATTTATATTTCTTCATCGACCGAAACTGTTAATTAGACTCGCTATTTGATACTTTGTTTTTTATTTATATCTGATGCACGGACGTAGTAGTCGACCCTGGAATACGCGCTATCCTTTGAATGAAAAATGTCGGCTCTAATCGAAATTGTGTTACTTGAAAAGTGTAATATTTCTAAGATGTTAATAACAGTATATGCTTAAATGCTGAAACGTTGCAGTTTAATGATTAGCTATGCGTCTAAATGACGTATAATATTCATAAGTCTCTGATAATTATGAGTTAATTACATTTTGTTTACATTTGATATCTTTAAAGTAGGGTGTTGTAGCATACCTACGGCTGATGATGGGTATATCCCCATTCAGAGAAATACAGTAGTAAATACTGTATGTTGGCCTGCAGTCAGAGAATCGTCTTCAGCTGACCTGGTCAAACTCTCTGCTTCTGACCATAGAGGATCACCAGGCGAGGCTATGTCGGAGGGCTGAGTCACGGGGAAAGAGCTACTTGACCCTGCTTATAAGAGGTCTCCGAGGAATTCTTTGCGTGAGCCTGAGGTCTCGGATGCCTCACATTAAATTCGAACTTGTGCCACAATTGACCGCGTGGAGCTGTTGATATATATTCTGCAATTGGAGCTTCATTGAGGAATTCACTTTGTTCACTTCTCGCAGTTGACTACTACTTCGCGCCGTTGTCGAATCTTATTTGTATTGTTCTTGTCCTAAGTATTATCGTTCACTACCAACTTCCGTTTGATTGTTTTATTCAGAAACCTTCTCTTAGTTACAACACATAGATAATGTATTTCATTAATAATCTTTATCTTAAAAGAATATGTATAAATACCACACCCACTATAAACTGAACCTATATATATTCGCTTTGTCAAATACACAATTTTTCCACTGGGCTACGTACGTGTCCCTAAGAATAAAAATCTTATCCCTAGTGGACAACATGTTGTTGGAAGTAATCCAGTCACTTGACTCAAAGAATTGTGAGCTCAATACCTGGCTAGCAGAGGTGAATAAAAACTTGGAGATTTGAGTTATTAAAAGGAGTCAAATGAAACTGTAAATGAGGTATTAGGAAGAGGCATGGCACGTGGAATAAGAACAATCTATCCTGGGGAATGAAATAAAGGTTTTGGTTCCAAACTCCAATCATCTGAAGAAGAGCGGCCGAAACGTATCTCACATACAACCCAGATATATAATATAACATAACATAATATAACATAATATAACAATATAACAACCTAGATGAGGACAACAGTCAAAACAATATAATTAGTGTAAACATATTTTTCTATTTATTTTCCTTTATACACACTACAGTTACAATCAGGATTTTAACTTAGTAAAATGCGTATAACTAATGAAATATTGCATTAAATTTAATTCTTTCTACATCAAGTAAATTAAAACGTACTTCTCTCTAAATGATCAATTTTATGATAACTCACGTAATATCATTTCTATTATTTCCATTATTCGGACACATGGCCCAATCGATGATAACGTTGGTTAGATCCAGTGACTAAAACCAAAGAGTTTTGCGTTCAATACCAGGCACAAAACATGGGGAGTTGAGTTAAAGGGGAATAACTGAGACATCCGGGATAGGCAAGTCGCATGGTACTGGAACAATCTACCCCGGTGGATGAAATAAAGGGTTTGTTTCGAAATTCCAATCAAATGAAGAATGCCGGAGTGTACAACGGACGAAAAGTTGTGAATAAGGCAATGAAGATGAGGATAACAGTCCACAACGCAAGTAATCATAATAACAGTCCAAATAACGCAAGTAATCATAATACATCATCTCAGATATATAGACAGATATCACCTACTATTTTGCAGTATATCATTCAAGTAATTTTCTATCATAACTGTTACACCGGCCTTCTAACACAAGGGAATTACACCGGTCCTCACTATATATAGTGCCAGTAATACCTACCCGGTGTGTAAGCAGCAACAGTCAGTCGTTTAGTTTCTGACCTGCTGATCGGTTGGACTCTCTGCTTTCGGGCGGGAGGAACCCGAAGGAGGCTACGCCGAAGGGCGGAATCTCCTTCGGGGAGGTAGACCGGCCCAGAACCCGTTTATACGGGCTCGACTTGATTTTCTTATTTTTACTATTGTGCCACGACACAATAATAACATCATCAGATTTTTAATAAATCTAATGAGGACTCGTTCTTTATATGAGAGACTATGAGATCAAAGAACAATGAGCAAGTATATATAATCGATTCCATGTCTGAATAAAGAAGAATATCATATTTTTTATAGTTATTCGTATACATTTTCTTCTTCTTATTAGACGTGGAAAGGTTATTGTCACGGAAAATAAAAAATCGGCTTGTCAAGTGAAATTCTAACCGGAATTATTACATAGTCTCAAAATCCTTGAATGAATAATATTCCTTGAATCCATCTCCCTATTGTTTTGGGTTAAATAACAGGGAAAATTCGGTTCATTTGTTTTGGCTGAAAGCTAATGTAAGAAAAGAAAATCTGAATTCGAACTGATGACGTAAGTCACGGATATTGCATTCTCTGCATTGCAAGAAGCCATTATCTGAATTTGATGCATAACTGTACATCATAAGCTTTCGCTTAAACATAGATTAAAGAGGAGATCCTTGTAGGTTGTGTTTGGACTTGTGCCACTCACTATTCTCATAACAATCTGCTCACATATACGCCGTTTCTTTTTAATGAATATTATCATCATCCCAGTAGATGGAAAACGTTTTATTTCTGTATTTATCGTTCGAAATATCAACAAATATGAGCACTGTGTATAAAAATAAAGAAAAAAAAAACAGATTTTTATGTTGTTTCTTTTAACAATATAGATGTCATATAATTTTAAATCTAATTTCACTTGAGTATTTTCTAAACAACAACCAAAAATTTTAGGCGAATATATTTTCTCTTAGTGAATTTTTGTAGGTAGCATCATATATTTTAATAATTTATTAAGCTCAAGCTGCAAAAGGGCGATTTTGAGCTTGCATGAAAAAAAAAACTTGTTGATTTGAATAATGTTAAACTGACAGATTTTTTTAAATATTACATTTTCAATTTACAGATTCTTATATTTCCATATTTTGTGATTTTATTTAAAAGATATTCGTGGACCGATCCAAAAGTATTGGAACTTTTGCTGTTGTGACAGAACTAAATATTGGAGCCACTTATCACAAACTGGCCTTGAACGATTTCTCTCTCTCTCTCTCTTTCTCTGTCTTTCGTCTCCACACTAAGTTATAACGTTATTACTGACTTCTGATTTTATATCATCTTTTGCAAGGAAAGTGTGTAGAGTGTGTTTTTCACAAAGGTTCCATCAGCGTTCATAGTTCATACAACAGATTTTGGCGAAGTATTGCCCAGCTACGAAAACTACCATATTCCCCAGATCTTGCTTTTTGCGTTTTTTGTTCCTATTCCAACATTCAAATCCTACTTGAAAGAACAAAATTTACAGACGCGCATCTAATCCTACAGACAGCTGTTCGATATCCCCATAAAAGGAATTCCGAAATGTTTTCATCAATGAAAACGACACTGGATAATGTGTGTAGTATCAGACGGAGAGTAATTCGAAGGAGATGAAATGCTGAAATTATATATGTTTTAGTTTTCTTTTTATAGAAACAGTCTCGATACTTTTTGGTGAGACATCGAATTGATTATAAGATCAAAGAAAGAAATGATGGCATCTATTCTTTATACATCATTAATCATGTGCCACGATATAGCATGGCAACAAAATTAGTAAATAAATAAACTGTAGTAATATTGGCAGCTGTATTTAAATAGTGGTGCACTTATTATGCAGCACATAACATTTTGACCGAATTTTTTGGAGATAGTTTAACAATAGATATTTTCAGGATATCGATAATTATCTAAATATTGTTTTAAAAACGAACGCAGTTTACTCTCAATGCAAAAAAATAGACTGAACGACAGACAAAAAGAGGATAATAGGAAAATTTAACCTCAAATAGCCCACTAGATATTACCTTGGCAATAACTGGGGAGAATTGTGTATATAATTTTTCTACTTTCAATTTATTTAAACCACCCTACTGTAGAAAGGTTTAAATATTGATGTCATAACGGATAATTGAAAGCGAATGCATACAACACGAAAAACATTAAACAATAAACTATTACAAAAATTCAAAAGTGTTCTTTGACACGTGATGAGACCCTATTTCATGGAATCAGCTCTGATACATCGTTGGTTCCGCTGCTTGGCATTTTATAAGAGAACAAACCAACTAAATTCTTCCTAACATTTTATAAGATAAATTCGCATATTTTTTTATTCCTCCAAGAGTGTTGTCTAAGTAAACAACTCTTTAGCATTGAATAGTAATTATCACCAAAATAAGCTATTTGATTAAATACTTATTGCTTTATAAACTGTTTGCTGAGTCGTAGTTGGTAATTTAAATTACGACGTCGACTACGAAGTATCTCGTGACGGCTACGAGTTATCTCGTTCATGGTATACGTGATATATTTTCATTGGCGGGTGCTAATAAAGTGTTTATTCTCAGTGATACTTTTACTCTCCAATCAAAGTTTGAAACTTCAAAGTCACAAAGCATCACATAATGTGGTGTTTGAAGTCGGCTTTAATAATTGTCATTTAACACTCAGCGTGTTAAATATAGTTGCCACCTATCAAGATTATACACTTAGTTATTACTTATGTATTACCTATATAACCAATAATTAATGCATTTGCTGTTAATTGGTTGTGTTTTAATGAAGGGAATATAAGTTTGACGTACTTCAGTATGTTTACATACTAATATAAATGTACCATTGTTATAATTGGTAATTTTCAAATATATTAATAATATTTGTTATGTTACAACCAAAACTATAAAAATACATTGTCAGTCACCATTATACGATTAGTCTATTCGTGAGTATATATTTTTTTTTACATTGCTATATTAAACACAAATGGTACGATATAATACAATATGGCCTCACACATTTTAAATTATGAAAAGTATATGCATTGTAATAATATATATATATATATATATATATATATATATATATATATATATATATATATATATATATATATATATATATATATTATTGTAATGACATTTTATACCTTTATATCTAACGTAATAAACCCTGCCTGTTGCAGCTCTGTCCTGCTTCTCCACTCGGTCCTCCCCCGGTGAACTGAAGCAACCACCACTATCCGCCACGTTGTGAATCTTTGATCCGAACAGCAGTATTCCGATCACTCAGAACGATCCGGAGGTATGATGAATTAAATGGCTGGTTATTACGCTGAAAGGAAATCACTATTCATGCAGAAAAAGTTTATTGTCGTACCCGCAAAGACACGAAAAGGAAAGAAAATAAGCAACTTTTTCGGTTCCTGCACAAAGAGACCATTTTAGGCCACTGTTATTTATGAAGAATTTACACGAGTACAAAATGTCGTAACGAGATTCACTCGTTTGGGGTCGGAAGTGACAGTGAGGGAGTAGGAAAATTTCTGCCTAAACAATTTCGGCTGACCTCAGGGAAGTAAATTCGGGGATCTTCGTCTGCACCCTACGATATAGCAGTCTGCTTTCTCACAGCTTTGTTGACGAATTTATCTGGATTCGTACGGATTCTATTTCTATCTCTTGTTTCGGATCGGTCTTCGTGACGCAGGACAACCAACAGACCAGACCATCAAATTCCAACAAGTTGTCTCTTCCGCGTTCTGCCGCGTTCCGATCTCTGATCTGCGATCTGACTAACTTAAGCGTGCGGGCAGCTTATATAGAGAGAGGCGGAGCTTAACCATCTTTAGGCATCGCCTCCGAATTTCAATATGCAAATCGCCTTTGGCCACCATGCAAGCTTTTCCGGTCCCCGAAACACAGCGGGAACCCAGTTTTCAAGAGATACTAAAATCGGATTCGGACCTCCTGCTGCGTCTTCCGCAGCCAAAGCCTACTTAAGTTTTGCCAAAACCACTTATCCCGTCTGGTCGAATTCCGCAATTCAGACTACCCAAACGTCCAATTCGTCATTTATCACAAACTAAACTTTAACGAATCCGTTTATTAATCACTCTGGAATTATTACATGTAATTAACTAATAACTCAACCCCAGAAACAATTATTAAGAGAAAACTGAAAAAAAATAAACTTATTTCTGGAATTACTCCGGAATCCCTTCTACCCAAGTAATTAGCACCTTCATCCTAATTCTTTAGCACTGTTGATTACTAAATACACCTCGGAGTGGGGGTCTCTCTCTCTCTCTCTCTCTCTCTCTCTCTCTCTCTCTCTCTCTCTCTCTCTCTCTCTTATGTCACATATATGTGTTCTACTTTCGTGCAAATAAAAGGAAAATAAACACTTGAATAAATCAATCTTTTTGAATTATATCAATAGAGATTGTTCAAATTTTGTCATATCAGATTCCGATTTCAAAACGATAGAAACTGCAACTCTATTTAATCGTCCCTTTACTTCATATAGCAATAAAGATAAAAATAAAAATATAAGATAAGCAAACATATATCTGAATTAAAGACCATTTTATTAGGATTAATACATATGTATGCAAAATATGAACAGATAAAACTGTTAAAATGAACCAAAATAAGCAGAAAAACATGTTAGAAATCAACAAATATTGACGTCTGCGTATAAATATTTCTTCATTATTCGATAGGGCGAACGAACACAAACAAGACAATTGCTTATTAAGAACAATTATTACGAAGAAAGTGTATTTCCTGAAATGAGACTGGCCTAGGTATTGCGTTATCTTGGATATTGTTTATATATTAATAGTGTTTGTTGGTATCTGTAATCTTATCAGCTGAGAAAATGGATTCTGGAAATTTTATATTTTACTCTTCTACACTTACTTGAGATTCGGGCAAAGAATCATACACAGAAACACACAAAAGACCATATCAATATGATCAGAAATCGATTAAAGCCTATATATTAGATGACAATGAATAATTTATTATTGTAGATTTTCAGGAACTCACTGTTCCTAATTATCCAGTCATTCATAAATTTTAAATTAGATCTTCGAAAGAAACAAATCTAATATTTTTTAGAACAATTTCATAAATATATAGTATATTTTAACTGTATGTCATCCTATTTTCTGCCATTACAGAAGTTTTATAAGCAGGTATAACTAAAAGACGCCATTATATTTTTGTTTTGTTTTGTTCACCGTGGAATTTATTTTCGCCACGTCTAAAATACATCACCTCACGATGACTAGGATAACATTATCAAAATCATATTCGGAATTAAAAACATATATTTCTACAACAAAATTAGAAGCGATACAACCACTAGTGATCAAACAAAAACTGCCATTGTGAACCAGTTTCAACAATACATAAAAACGGTAAAATAATTTATTAAAAAAATCCCCCGAAATCTCAACGAACATTCACGTTGGAATATGAATTTTTGTGATTCCAAATATTTAAACCTGCTATAATAAACATTTTCTACAAGAGTATGTATAATAATTGTTCAAGGTGGATCAGGGAGTACATTTGTTCACATTAGAATATATTCGACAAACTTAATGCTTTCGTCAATGACGTATACTATAAAAAAAGTACTTCAGTATCTGTCTATATTTCTGAGATGAGGTATGGACTCATGGTAAAGTGGATAAATGCGTTAGTTATATCCAGTGACAGGACCCAAAGAGTGAATTCAATACCCGGTTAAGGCATTGGAGAACTTTCAAAAGGGAAATTAACAGATCACTGATAAATGACATCCATTAAACATGTTACGTGGAAATAGAACAGTCTACCACAATGAGCAAAATAAAGTGTTCAGTTCAACATTCTAACCACCTGTCGAAGACCGGAGCGTACAAAACCGGAAATGTTGTAATAAATATGGCGACAAAGATGCGGAAAATAGTCCGAATAATGTAAATAATGTACAAAAGAACTTGTTGATACCGACATTCATTTAAAGTCATTTCTCACTAAAATATTTAGAATCTCCTAAAATTCCAAAGTATTTTTTTCACATTTTATAACCTCATTTAATATTCATTTATAAATATATCGTTATTTTATTAAACACAAATGGATTTGATTTATTTTTAACGCCAGGACCCGTAATTCATACGCTTGATCTGGTTGATGTCGCCTTCCAATGTTAACTAGTTAATTGCAAATCACAGCCGTTGATTTATCTGCAGTAATGTTAAAATATTTTTTTTTAATAGAGGTTTTACTCGCAGCTACAATTCCTTATATTCTTTCAACTGTTGTAAACAACCAAAAGGATTGTACAAACGTAACAAATGCATTGGTTTACCGAAATCAAATATAATGTATTCAAAAACGATATATCGAACGGAACAAACCGATATATGTGCACCTGAGTAATTAAATTGTATTTATTCCATGAAGCTAAAAAACATGAGCGATAAAATAATTATATACTATGGGAAATTTCGGAATAAAAAATTCGTTAGCTAAGCATGATATTTAATCTTAGGAAAAAAAAATTAATAAAAATAATGTTATGACTAAAGGGAAAGAAATCTGACATATGTCTATGTTTCATCAAGGACACAAGGCACAGTGAATAAAGACGTTAGTTAGATCTAGTGACAGGACCCAATGGGATTTGAGTTCAATTCCTGGTTATGGCAGTGGAGATAACTGATAACTGATATCCATTAAACATGGCACGTAGAACTAGAACAGTCTACCCCAGCGAAGGAAATAAAGGGTTCAGATATTCTAACTACCTGAATGAGTCCGGAGCGTAAAACGGCCAAAACGTTGTGGTAAATATGGCAACAAAGATGTGGACTATAGTCAGACTAATGTAAATAATGGAAATAAATCCATTTACACTTTCAGAATTATTTTTTTATGAGCAACAACTTTCATGAAATAGAATTAATTTAGATTCGTCCATAAGAAGCAAAAAGCAAATTAAAGAAATAGGAAAAAACAGAAAAAATAGAGAGAGAAAAAAAGAAAAAGTGGGAGGAGAAAATCGAAACTATTAGAAAAATTGTCAATTTTTCACACTTAAATGTATTTTACAGTCTACAATGCTTTGAATTTTTTCTTCCACATATGGTCTGAGACTCCAGTTATATATTTATAGACATTTGATAAAATCCAGATTTTGTATTGTCAGTTATCCTGATCTGGTTTCTCGGTTTCAGTTACATTGCCACCGACGTTAGGTAGCTTGCCTGTGTCTTTTCTAGAAATAATTTCATCGTAATTGTTTTGATGAACATTACTCTATAGGACATAGGCTTTACGAATTTAAACGCAGTACTAAATCAGTGCAAGGTCCCAACATTTTTGCGTTAAAATAGCTAGATGTAACTGTAAGTTATATGCTAGCAGTTTTTCTCTCGCAGTTCACCCTTGTGAAACGCTGTGCAAGTTTCTTGCTGTCCAATCAAGTGTGATCATCAAAAATTTAAATGCAATGTCAATTGTTATCATCTGTCTTGTTAATTTTTTTTCTTTTACTCTTCTATCTCCTTAAATGTTTGGTTTTCTTATAAATTTTTCAGACTTCTTACACTTACCTTGTTGCCTGGCTTGGAGTGAAATGATAAAAAAAAATCTAAATGAAGAAACCAGAGCAATATAGCGAAGGGCACAAATGGAATTTCTGCATGCAGAACAAACCGACAAGCAATGCAATAAAAGACATGAAGAATAGATATACTGAAATGATATGAATTAAAATAATGACAAATAATTTTTGAACAAATATTCAGTGTTCGACACTGAAATATCTGAAGTATACATTGATAAATACTGTTTATGAAATTATATCATAACAAGGTGTCTATAACAAAGGAATTGTTGAGCGTTTGGTTTGGCTAGCTTCCTTCTGACTGATATAGTATTTCTTTGAGAAATCAAAGGTCTTCTAATGTCATTCGCTTTTCGAAAATCGGTAAATTCAACTTTTTTCCTACGATTTCGTTCAAACTCGATATGTAGATTACTTACATCATGGCGAGCTCAGCGATACACCATTCTTATCTTTACGCCACTGTGTTTAGCGGAAAACGAAAAATTAGGTTCAACACAAATATTAGGTTGGTGCAAAAAAAAAACGTAATAATGTCATTTTTTGACGTTAAAAAATACGTCAAAAAACGACATTATTACGTCATTATTTTTGCACCATCCTAATATTTATTTAATATATTTAATAGATTTTAACACAAAATTATGACAAACGTACTCTGTTTTTGGACTGATCTGACTCTTGTAAAGTTAGAGGATTGTAGAAGTCAGATTCTTACTGGAGCGGTATAAAGGGCTGAACATTTTACCTACATGCTTGGAAAGTATGTACGAGTTCTACTTGAGGTCGGGTGGGAGTTAGAGGCCCAACAATCACGGTGCCTCTCCAAAGGGATCCCCATTCATCTTGATCGGTGGTAGTCCAGAGTTAGTTCGTCGAGGATGAAATGTAACTAGTTAGGCCTTCGAGACATTGAATGTAACCAGTCAGTTTTTATCCCATTGGGTAGTTTATGCAGATTGATCAGTCGCCAAACTTTGACCATCAAGAATTTCAGAGGTGCGGCCTTATATAGCCGTATCGTCGACATAGATGTTTACAAATGGTCTGAGTAGATTCTTAGGCAAGTCATTTATATATATCAAAAATGACTTGACCGGTGGTGTAACCACTAGTTGACGCCTGAGTTGAGTTCTAGGGCTCCGGAGGATTGGTCATTCATAGTGATTTTTCAAGCGTAGCTTGGAGGTGATACAAGGCCGAAAGTAAGGGGCACCCAGTGAGGATCGACCTCACTACTCATTTGTAATTGTTATATCGATACAAGCTTGCTAAACATTACACCACCTCTAAGTGCCCGGATCGGCCATTATATAACTACATTCAGGTACATACCTGTTAGGAAGGATTTTATTTACGAGAAGACTCTTCCATTAGTTTCATAACTGCTTAACCTGTGTAGTAAGCCTTTGTACCACACTTTGTCGAAGACCTTTGAGATATCTAGTTCTATGTTCCTCAAGGTGTGTTTCTCACTCTTTCTATGAGTGATGGTAGGTATTACGTTGGCAGTGGATCTTGACGACCTAAACCGTTTTTGAGTAGATTGTTCTTTTCTAGGTTCTTGATATCCTTCTCATGGATTAAGGTCTCAAAAAGCTTGCTGATGATACTGCGGAGACTGTTGGGTCTGTAATAATACTGAGAATATACTCAGTTAAAAGTGGGAACTTGGTGATCGGGTGATCTTTGCCAGTAAAGAGCAAAGATTGATTCAAAGAGGTTCGCCTTATCAAGCGGTGAAGATATCACAGTGGGGCCATTTATAATTGTGGGCACAGCCGTTCTACCTCATGATTTGGTTGGTGATCATCCAGAATTCACGGAATGCAATTTGTTTCTTTCCAAATTTAATCTGAATTGCCCCGTGTGTAGCTGCACTTGGCATATATTAGAACATTTTCCAGCGATTGCGGAACTTTCGGAATGTCGTGAGGTGGATACAACATCACTCCTTGCAATATTGAAATGTTGGTTTCGATGCGTTATGGCTGCAGCGCATTGGGAAGTGAACGTGGTTCGACTGTTTGGTTTTTGCTAGAATTTTGTTCCAATTTCTTATGCTAGTGCAAAAGTGCATTGCTCACATTTAATAATATTATCAGAATCATGGGACCAAGTATTTGGAAAAAGTCTATCATAAAATCAATCATTCTAATATCTGGAACGTTAGAAAGACAGACAATATTGTTGAACAAAGCCAATAATTAAGAGTATAATCCGAATAGAAATATGGGCATTTTTTAAGGCTTGAATTCACTTGTACTATATCCCTGTTCTACAAACATATGCATTGGTAAAATGGATAATTATAATTAAATTTATCGAAATATTTGTATTGAAATAATCAGACAATCTATTGACAAGAGTACTGTAGAAGTGGATATATTTTTGACACTTGATCGACAGATATAGCCTCAACATGAACTAAAAATAACATCTACTACTACAAATAATAATAGCAGACCTAATGCTATCACCACCTCAAAAGCTACTATTAGCTTGGTGCAAAATAATATCTTTTTCTCAAATAGTAACATATGTGAAAAACGACATTATTTTGCACCAACCTAATAGTAACACTATAGAAATTATTTTTACTACTAAAATTAATATAGGCTCATGACCATATCACGTTGAAAAACCGTACGACCGCAGAGATTAATCAATGTCAAGCGTGATCAGTATGTATTTGGGGGACAGCTTGTCGATACTTGGTGCTGTAAGCTAGGATGTATGGGTATTGCAATGGAAAATTGCTGGGAAATGTTAATCGGATAGCTGAGATCCAGATACAATTTGCTTTGTTATATTCATATACCTGTTGGAAAGATATCCAACTACGCCTTCTCTCGCCACCACCAGCTATGCGTTTATTAGTAAGACATATATAATTAAATACTTATTACTTCACCGCCCTCTACAACAATTTTTTTTTTTTATTATTATTATTTAAAAAAAATATTTGTAAATAGTTCATTAACCGTAGGAAATGAATCAACCAATCAGTCATATTAAAGACACACATATGTAAATACACACTTATGTATGTGTGTGCATCTGTGTGTCTTTAACTTTTATATGGCGTGTCTCTTCAGGATGTAAGATTTCATAGCTCCCAACAATTACACGTGTATTTTAACAAAATTATTTTTTGATCCTTTTTCTTCTAAAATAAGAAGTCGAAATGTTGATTTTAATTTCTTCATAATTACAAATTAAATGCATGACAAATAAGTTATTTTAATAATTTCAAACTAAGCAAGGCGATAAAGCGACTAAGATGCAAGGTATTACAGAATGCGAAGCAGTCTGAGAAAATGTATAGAGTAGAAGAACTGATGAAAGATAAGAGATTAAGTAAGTCAGAGGATGACGATTGATATCGCATTTAAATTTGTGGAGTACACTGGAAAGCAAGAAGCAAGTAGTGAGTTTAACAATGGTGAAGACGAAGCTTTTAGCATAGATGTTTCGTTACATGTCGCAATTTCAACTGTAAAATGATGAGTCTAAGCTAACATTCAGTAATGGAAAATTGGTAAAGTCGAGGTAATAAAGAGAATAATTCATAAGAAAATATGTCCAGATCACTTTAATAATGACCGCGAATAAATAAAGATAATACTTTTCACATAGAAAGATAAAATCATCATAATATTAAATGTTATTATAATATAATTATGAATATTGTTATTATTATTGTTATTTCTGTAGTTATTATTCTTATTATTATTATAGAATCAGATGACCTGAAACTTTTTCAATTCATTTTCTTGGTTAAGCGACATAATGGCCTTGACAAGCCGCCATAGCATGAAAGAAACAGTCACGTGACAAGAAAAATGGCGGTAATAATATCGTCTGGAATGTTTGCGTTTCCTTCAATTCCTATTAATCAAATGAAATTAAGCCGAAAATGAATTATATGAACACAAACGCATAAACACACTCAGCGAAAGAGGTCTTAGCGGAATCATAACACTTATATAATACATACAGAGAATATGAATATATATATATATATATATATATATATATATATATATATATATATATATATATATATATATATATATATATATATATGTGGGACTGCGTGCGAGCTCTCTTTAGAGTGAGGGATAAAATCATGTCATTAGTGATTTGGTAAACTCTGAAAGAGTAAGCATAATATCCTTCTGCTAGACATTGATAAACATCACGATGTCATAGTTCTCATTATAGTCTTTAACCTATTGAACTTTGTGAATATTGATTTGTCATTAAATTATGTTAGCATGTCGCGTCCACTTGCAAGACATATTTCTTCATAGATATTTCTTCTTTGCATTCAAATCAGAATAAAAATTCTATAATCGTTTTCCCACAGACGTACCGTGGCTTTCCTCTGACTATTCTACAATTATTTTCACGGCAGCTGTTCCGACGAGCTACTTTTTTCTGTTTCCCAGACTGCATGAATTTAAGCGAGCTACCAGGCTGGCATCTCAGCCCAACCCTTTCACTGTTAAAACGGTTAAATGTAACCATCTTTTTCTCAAACAGCTTCGTCTATCGCACTTCCGGTCTGTGTAGCTCTCTTTACCTTACTTGCTTCTCCGATTACTATAATCTTCTAATTTTTAAGTGTAATGTCAATCGCCATCTGACACCGTGAGCTTGTTTCTCGTCCTTCTCTGTACTCTTTACTCTTGTTCTCAATCCCCTGTAACCCCTTCCGTTCTAGAAGCACGCTTGTCTTGCTTGGGGTTAATTGCTTAAAAAATGTTTTTTTAAAATTGTTTTTATCATTCGATAAAATTGAAGTTTTCATCTTCCATAAAACTGTATATAGGTTGTTCAGCTTATTTGAAGATAACACCATAATTATAAAATGTACATTAAAATACATTATATATTTAAAAATTATAGATTGGAAAATGACGTAGATGGAAAGGGTTATATTTAAATAGAATTTGAAAGATCGAATGAATAGTTAAAATTCAATGTATATTAAGAATGTCTGAATAAGCGCATCATAATTAAATACAAAATATGTACATGCATTTATCATATATTTCCGTGCATAAAGAATACATATACACACACACAGATATATATATATATATATATATATATATATATATATATATATATATATATATATATATATATATATGTGTGTACAAATTATGATGAGATTGCCTCCATCGGATATATATATATATATATATATATATATATATATATATATATATATATATATATAGCGAATTTTCATTTTCCTTAATATTGTGGTTAGTTTGTTAGATGACGAGTCAAGAATTTTTATAGATTTGTACTTGGGCAGCAATAGCTCATTTATAAATGCATTGTTGAACAAGAGAGACACTGTATATTGCTTCAATTTTTCATATTTTTCTTGCATGCATAACAGCTGAAAAATATTATACCTCGAGGTGAACATTTTTACCCTCATTAATTTCCGATATGAGCACACTTATACGAATGCAAGAATTATATAATAAAATACTGAAAAAATGTAATATATACATATATATTCTTGTGGAATGAGCGGGGTATTCGACTGGATACGTAAATTCGGGTTTACAGAGCTGTTGTGCATGCCATCCTTTTGTATGTATCAGAGTCGTGGACTCCATACAGATACCATATACGGCAGGTAGATGTTTTCCATAAAAGCTGTCTGCGTGCAATCTGTGGAGTTAAGCTTCAAGATAGGACATCTAACGCAGAGCTGTTTAACAGGTGTAATATTGGAGGAATCGAGACTTTTATACAGTCTCAGTTACGGTGGATTGACCATGTCTTGAAAATGTCTGATGACAGGATACCCAATATCCTAATGCACAGCCAGTTAGATCAGGGCGACAGTAATTTAGGAGGCCCATGGCTAAGATACAAAGACAAGCTGAAAAGCAACTTGTCAGCAGTCAATATACCATATATCACCCTTGAGCGCTTAGCTTTGGAGCGGGTAGAATGGAGATCAACGTGTTTTAGTGTACTCAGCATTTTTCAATCGGCTTTTCTGAATCATTTTCAAGAAGCGAGAGCAAGATCTAAAAGGTCACCCAATCTAATAGTGATCTCATTCTTAATTGCCTCTTAAAATTATCGCACAAACTTTCATAACTGAATCAATAACCTGTCAGATGCTCATACGTCAAAACCGACGGGAGAGTCCATTATATATATATATATATATATATATATATATATATATATATATATATATATATGACATTTATTGAAATCTTCATCTCTCACGTTTTTCCTGGTATGTGCTGGTATGATTATATCAAATTAATTGCATGCCAGGAATGTTTGTTAACTATACTGTTCTAGACAATCTTTCACGATAGAATCTATTTTAATCATTTATAAATCTAACATTCCTGAAGTATTTAGATATTCATACCATACATTGTCTTGTGCTATTGCTATATATCTTGATTCTTTATAAAATTCAAAGAAGTGTCTCTAATGCTATCAGCCCTGCCTGTCAGCCAGAGTTCTTTTACTTGAGCGTGACTTTTCTATGCCGAGTAACATTTTTCTAGCTTCCCTCCTTCCTACAACGAGCGGATAAATTTAGTCGTAGTAATAGACTGGCAGTTGGGTGTCATCTTTTTTCTGTTGATATAGCTAAATGTATTGGTAAGTATTATTCTAATATTCTTGTCGTATTTCTCGCTTGTGAAACTTTCTTTCGTGATCTTGCCTTCTTGTTACCTACAATCTTCCAAAGATTAAATTCAGCTTCTATCGACATTTAATTTCTTCCCGATTATCGTTCTTTTAAAGTATTTCCTCCTCACTAAAATTTTCTCATTCTCTTTAAACACTCACTGGTATTATAAACTTTCTTGACGTAAGAGTATTAAAAAGGAAATGCTTTTAATGATTTTGGCTTTTGACCGAACCATCCTAAACCAGTGAAGGTGTTCATGATGTAAACAGTTCCATGGGACCTAAGTTCTTCTTTCTTCCAACCAACCAAACATAGTATTAAATTAAATGAAAATTTTTAAGTCGTTAAGCATATATTTCGATACCTTACTTCGTGGGCGAACCTTATATACTCATGTATAGGTTTAGTTTTTATGATCAGTTTATCACGCAGAATTTAGCTGGATGGCTCTATACACAGATAACATTTTGAAGTGGGTTAAATGAAGCATTCACGTAGACAGGTTACATATAAACACGATTTTTTTTTCTGCAGACGTTTAAATTCGTGCTTCTTCGGTGACCATAACCTAGGTGGAATTTTAAATAAGGGGGAAGTGTTTTAACAGAGGGCGAAAAGTGCTATACTGAAATATGAAGTCGTATCAGGATAGACAATGATGTATTCCAAAAGCTAAGCAGAGTACTACGATGTTAACCATGTTTGCTGTAGTCTTTGAATATAAAATCCAGTGAAGTACGTAATGTGTTCAATATCAGAGGTTGGCTGTGAAGTTTCGGAGTAAAAAACAAAATGACTGCCTTTATACACGTCGGATTGAATATTATGAGCTTTCTGATTGGTTAACACTTCTCTCGGTATACTATAAAATGAGTCAGCTCATTTTGGTTGGCTCTCTAACACAAATAAGTTTCCAAAAAACTGTAACATACGACCTAAAGGAAAATCGCTAGAAATAATGAAAAAATTTCTAAAATGCGATATCTGTCCTCCTGTATGACAGTGGATTCCGGACAAGTTTTTAGAGAAAGGAAAACAGAAAGTAATCTTACTTATAATCAAGAAGAGACAGTTGAGGTTTCTAGGGCATATAATAAGGAAAGAGGACTTGGAAAAACTGACACACACAGGATAGCTTGAAGGCAAGAGACATCGAAAAAACACCGCATAACATACTTAATGAGTTTGACTAAATGTTTACTGAAACAATGTTTAGGAGAGTTATCAAAAAGACAAACATAATTAATAGCTACAAATTATAGAAAATGGTGGAGAGCCATGATCACCTACGTCCTGAGTGGACATGGCCCATAAAGAAGATTCCTGGTAGGCTTAAATTGTCATGGTAACATTAAATCTAATTACTTATTCTGGCTTCCTCTGTCTATTTATATATATTTTTTATATATATTATATTCTTTATATTTACTGGTATTATTTTATCATATAATTCGCGTTACATAATCTTGAAACATTTACGCAATATACGAAGAGTAATGATTGCACAGGATTCAAATCTACATTAATATCAAATTCTTTTAGCTTTATCAATAAGAATCAACTATAGTGAGGCGCATTATAAAAGCATATATGACTATTCATATGTCAGTTATAAACAACGTATTACGGTACATGGTACAAAAAAAAAGAATTTACGAGTAAGCTTTGTACAAAAAAAAATTGAAAAACATTTATTTGCTATAAAGTATGCCTAGGATGATGTAGATTATTGCAATATCTGACTACGGTAGGGTTGCAAATATAGCATAGGAGCTTTGGTTATACTATACAGGAACTATATAAAATATTAGTTTCTTTTTCCACAAAACTGACATCTTAAGAAAAAGTATGAAAATCATTAACACAGCCCCATCTTTATCAGAAGCTAAAAATGTAAATCACAGGAATGCTTTTTTTTAATAACACAAAAAAATAAATAAATAAAATAAAACAAAACAAAAAGTCTGTTTGGACATTTCTTTTTTTTAATAAATTTGCATATCTAAAAATGTTTTATAACATTCCATTTAGGCTGGAAGTCACTTTTTGTTTTGTTTTTTTATTTTCAAAAACCCTACCCCGTTTTACCATCGACATTTCTTTATTCTGTTCTCAATAACTATCTTGAAATTTTCAATCGATCCTTTTTTTTTTTTTTTCAATCGTTGACAGTTCTCATTACCTTTTCTTTGCTAGGAAATTATTTACGATCAGACAATCTTCACCAGTCATATCAGAATGTCTGCTTTTTTGTATGTTCCTCCACTGAAACATGGTAGTCGATTTTGCAGTACTAAACTTCTGTATCACCAGATAGCAATTGACCAACATTTTTCTTTGCATTCTACGGGATTCTTAGAAAGTCTGTTGGTAAAATGTAGAGATTTCAGCTTAAATTTTGACGGAATTTCTGAGAGTCCTGAATCTGTAGTTGGTACCGTGTTCTATGGATGCTTTTTTATACGAACATACACATATCCACTATCAAAGAGAGCATTAAACCTTTGACCTCTGACCAAAGCATTACCGGTAGTAAAGAAAAATGGCTTAATGCACAGCGACCGGTTGAACGGCAAGTAAAGACTTGTAACTATTTTTATATCTACCGTGAAATATTACATACCAATTATTTGCGAATTTTGACTCAAGTGCTATGGTAGAAAAGTTTAAAATTGCTCAGGAATGCAGAGTTCAACGGGTTAAAGCGTTATAAATTGAAACTGATTAGTATTATAGTATATTTTACAATTTATAAAAAATATAGATTTATGTTAATTTGAGTTATTACGAACAAATTTAAAGATGCAAATTTTAATTGGTTAAGTAAGTTTTACGTTGTAATATAAGCAATCCTTACTATTTTTTTTTATCTGATAAGTCCGAGGAAATATGCGACCACGATTTATTTCTGATATTTTTAAGGTGACACAAAAGTATCTCTTAAAATATATCTACATAAATATAGAGGTAATTGTTTGAAAATCTCTTGAGATGCTACCGATTGTTCTGTGACGTGGTTACGGACTCCAATTATAACTGTATGACAGATATATCTCCTAAGAAATAATTTTGATGAAAGTCGGATCGTTTCGTCTCAGTTATTTTTCAAATGCAATTCAAATGGAATATCCCAATTTATGTCCTCTTAACCATATTGTTCGTGTTATGCAGAATGGAAGAATAATCAATTCACTTCTTACAATTATCGTTTTTTATCGAATACTATTTCAGAAACACGAATCTCCTGCAATCATTCATTCCAGTCATAAAATATAACGCAAAAACATATTGATAAGTGGATTTCATATTTCGTAGTTAAGTTATAATTCTTTAGATGTACGTCTATATATATTTGAATATAAAATGGCAAATTGTGAAATATCTTTCAGAAAATTATTCTGCTTTTAAAAAATTGAAAATTTATCAAGATATATTTATTTATAAATTATAGTTGAAAATTAGAAAGTATATATTTAATGGGGTTTGGTTATATTCTTTAAAATGTACAGAATAAATATTTTCTAGTAAAATACATATATATATATATATATATATATATATATTTCAAAGAAAAATTCAATTTAATAGTAATATTGACGTGAAAAAGAATGTCCAAATGTTTTCGTGACATTTGGTGAATGTTTAGCGGAATGGTTTGTTTTAGTTTATTTTGTTTTACGGCATATCAACCTCAATGGGTTATTTAAAGCCGACAAAATTTTTGTTGCTGGTAATGTGTTTTTCTATAAAAATCTATTTCTGGGAATGCTTTTTCTAGAAGAAATCTAAAGCTGGTAATATTTTTTTTCAAAAAATGTAGACTGTATTTCTGGTATTTTTTTTAATGTATTACTGATAATAATTTTTCCTTCAGAAGTTATTGCTGGTAATATTTTTATTATTACTATTATTATTATTATTACAAATGATTTCTGGTATTAAACCTATTTTTACACAAGTTTGAGTGTTAACTATTTTTCCATAGCTAAGACCTTAACAGGTGCTACCACCCCTGGTCAGGGTGGACCTGAGAACACCAGTGATTAAGAGGTGTTTCCACGCTCCTCAAAACCTCGTGAGCGGAGTCCTTGCTGTTGGACGTAGTTTACCGTCTTACCCAGGACGCGAATATAGTTTATCGTCATACCCAGGAGGTTTATCGGAATTGATATCATTTTGACATTTTTAATGTGTTTTCATT
>OZ010586.1:100297185-100302185 GCA_963932145.1 Acanthosepion lycidas | reverse complement strand
CTCAAGCCCCGTCAGATGTTGAAAGATGGATAATCATTTCGCCGATCTTCCATTGTACACAGAAGTTCGCTGGTTTTCATGTCACGAAGTCCTGTAATGTTTCTATTTTTTCAGACAAGAATTAATTATGTTTTTCAAGATAAATGATCAATACACAGATGAAATAAAAGATAAAATTTGTCTCTAGATCTGATATTACTGAGCAATTAACTGAAATTAATTTGAAATATACAAGGAAGAAACAAACTTATCAGTTGCATGTTGCATCAAGTACTTCATTACAAATTTAAAATAATGTTAGTCAAAGTTGTCAAATGAAGATTATTTTATTTTCCTTTGTGCAAAGAGCTGAAAAACACTGACAATAACGAGGCTGTACCAAGCTTTGTTAAGTATGACAATCAAATGGAACTGTTGTCAAAGGAATTTTAGAAAAGATTTAGTGATTCCTCATCTTTTGAACATCATTTTGCATTATTCCCAGCACCATTCTCCTTTGATGTTGCCAAGACAGAAGAAAGCCTCCAGATTGAACTATTCGAAATTCGGATTTTACAGTCATCGCAAAGTATCTTGAAGTAGGAGTACCTGGGGGTTTTCATACCTTTCTGAAAATTTTAAAATCTTCAGAAAGTTTTGCCACAAAGATTATTATGTTTGGTTCTACCTATGTATGTGATCAGTTATTTTCCTTCATGAAATTGACTAAAACTTATATGAGAACAAGACTAATCCAAATTCGTCCATTCAGACAGACATCTCAAAAATTTTAAGCAAAAGTAGGTATCAAGCCTCAGGACAAAAAACTAAACAAAAAATGTTCAGTTTTGAACTGTTGTAATTTTTGTCCAGTATATTTATTGCTGTTTCAAACTGCACGTATATTTTATTGTATGAAATTATATTTTTTATCAGACTACTTCATTATAATGTATAGACAAATCCTGTTAAAACATTTGTATGCACATTGTGTGTTTCTAATTTTAAATGACACCAATTAGTTTTAATGTGCACAATTGGTTATCCCACAAGACAACAAATATATGAGCAGGTGGCTCCTAGGGGAGTCTCAAATTGACATGCCTGATCTAACGTGGACTCTTCTCCAGGATTTTTGCCTTATCTGACGGGAATGAGATGACCTCAGGGCCATTTATTTAGTTGACTCTGACGCTTTGCCTCAATGGAGAATTTGGTTGGAAATTTTCCAGAATTTCCATAATTTATGTTCTTTAGTTTCAGCCTTGGCATGTACTGCATTATTCCTAAATACATTTCCCAGAAAAAATTTTGCAACGGTAGTAGGAAGTGATTGATATTGTAGTAGTGGTTACATTGAGTTATGAATAAAGCACATCAAGGAATGAACCAGGTGAGGCGGTTTGATTTTATCGTAATTTATTCTAGGATATAATTCTCTCTATTTCAGAAAGGACCTTTGATATGTCTGTGTATCTGTGCAGATATTGTGGATAGAAAATTAGTTTTTACGTTTTACATTAATTGACCTTTTTTTTTAATTTGATATTCAACTCAACTCAGATGAGCAGAACTGTTTTTTTCTTACTGATATTCGCATTCATCGATTGTCGATTGGTTGTCTTGTGGTAGTGTGTCGTTCATATGATTCTGAATTAGGTATGTGAAAAAGAAATCTAGAAGGCAAAAGTAATACACATTTCTTTAGATCTAGGCTGAAAAGTCATGGATTCTTTGAGGCGACCATGGAAGGAAAAAATTACAGTGCTGGAGAAAGAGAATTATCGAAAATGGCCGCTGGGATGCAATGGTTGTCATTAAATACTTGGGAAGATAAATGTTCAAATATTCAATAATTTCACGTACACACACACTCATATATAAAAACATACAATCACACACACACACACACTCTCGTCTCTCTCTCTCTCTCACACACACACACACATATATGTTTGCGTGTACAGTGTGCGATGCATAAATTATCAGGAAAATTACTCAAAAATGAAGGTAACCTTGACATAACATTTCTACATATATATTTTCCAATATTGCACAAAAATGTCTTGAAATTCTAAAGAGTAAACTGATTCAATAAAATCGCTATTGGCTTCAACCACGGTCTCCAGACGACTTCCGGCTCTCCTGCAACTCATCTGAACTGTCAACTTGTTTAAGAAGGTTAACGCTGCCATAATCATTGTTATCAGTTCAAGCAGTTTTGTTGGTCTCTCGCTCAACTGCACTCCAAGCATAACAAACAACGGTCTTTCAGTTTAGGTAGTTACGTGGCCAGAATTTAGGTGTGATGTTGTCGCAGAAAGTGTCTGATAGGCATGACTGGGTTCTTCCGATAACGTGACATGTTGCAGAGAACCATTGCAAGGCAAACGTTCTTCCAGCAGTCACTTTCTTGATCCAGAACTGCACTACCTCTTCAAGGCTCTTCATATAGGCATCTGTATTGAGTGAGGTCTCACAAAAAAAATTCAGGGATTCTTTCCTTATCCGAAATATCAGAGTGAGTTTTCTGAGCTGCTGAACCTTGGTAATGACCATTAGACACATCTGGATCTTTCTGAATCTTCTGCACCGTCCTCAGATTTACATCCAAACATTGAAATATTCGTATTCGAGATTCCGGTGCGAATGCCAAGCAGTACAGCATACATTTTCCAAATTTCTCGCGGAGTGAATTCCGTCACTGTGCTCTTTTTCTTACGGTCGCTGCCCGTAACCTACTATACTGCACAGTCGATAAAATCAAAAACAAACAACGTGCATGCGCAAATATAAAAATAGAAAATTATTGTAATGATATATATATATATGTATATATATATATATATATATATATATATATATGATACAATATATATATATATATATATATATATATATATATATATATATATATATATATATGATACAATATATATATTAACAGATTGTAGGATGCAAGGTAGATGGAGAAAATATCAATGAAAAAATCTCATAGACCTTAAATAGATATACATGAATGTTTCTGTTTACGGTCTGGATTGACTTGGTAGCCACAATCAGGCAATCGACCTTGTCACAATCTGTCCAATTACTACATACAATGAAAAAACTTTCCCTTTCATATTGACTGAGAAGGAAAAAAAAAAGAAAGGATACATTTATAAAAGACATTCCTAAATATTCAGCGTCCTGTCAGCGCTGAAAGAAAAAATATTCAGATTAATGATAGACAACTGAATATTGATCACATATTTTTATACTGTATGTTGGGAAATATTTATCAGCGTGTAAACATGTGTATTGTGAATAATATTTTAACAGCTTTCGCACGCATAAATTATTTCATGAAACTATATACGTTATTTTACTAATTTAAGTGCAGTAGTGGAGTGATAGTTGTCATTATTTTATAGTCGTAATTACGAGATGTTGACCATAATTTATATACTGACAGTTTTTTTACTCACATGTCTCACTTTCAACTTCCCTGCTGCTTGCTGATTTGCAATGCACTTCGTAAATTTAAATGCAATATCAATCGGCATCTTCTTCGCCCCTGAATCTTTATTTGATTGACCTCTCTTCTTAATTCGGTTTTTCTCTTCTTTTACACACAATGACCACTAGTATCTTAATTGCTTTATCGTCTTGCTTGGAGATAAATTATTTAAGAAATGGTATAAATTGTTTTCATATGAAAAAAACAGTGCATTGTGGGTAACAAAAATATCTATGTAAGATGATAGGATTTAATTTGTTATTTTGGGGGGGTGCAATACTGTGTAGAAAGCAAGAACATTGCTATTGTCAATGTGGATAAGGAGAAGAAATGAAGAAAATTAAACAAACAAAAAAACACGAAATCTGAGAGAAATGAATAAGAGATGCAAAAAGGATAAAAAGCATGCTAAAAACAATTACGATTAATATATTCATTTTCTTAATTATATAATAGAGCTCTATTCTAAATAATTTTAGTACACTTACATATAATGTTCTCTTGACTAATTAACACTGTTACAAACAGTTAGATTTTCAAAATGCTCTCCTGTTTTCTTTTAATCTTTCCCAGTTCAATATAAATTTCTGTGTTAATCAAAGTATATGCTTCAGCTTGCCGACAGTTTGAAATAATATTAATGGTTGATAATAACGTCACATATCAGGTAAATAAATATCACGTCGTGGTCACCACTCTACCAGGAGTGAGCTAAGGTAGAATTGTTTATTCTCCAAATACATTTCCTCCGTTAAGGGCATTATTATACCCGTGATATAAAAACACCATAATTCACGAAAAGGACGGAGTAGATGAAAAGGAAAAGAATAACATGTTTTATTTTCTAAGACATACACAAAACTATACATACATATGAACACTTTCACTGTGAAGAGGAGAATATATCTAATTAGAAAGAAGAGTGTAAGAAGAAAAAAAAGAAGGGTTGTACATATAATATGGGTATTCCGTTTATCTGGAGAAGCCAATATTAGGACTCCACATTCAAACGGGCTGGATTCATCTACTATATCATTGGCAATGACATTTTCTAAGAATGGGAAACAACGAATCTTGGATTTTCCAAGTCGGAGTATCATTCTATATGAGAGGAAGACATATTCCCTATAGGAAACAACACCATGTAAGAAGCTGTGGTATTTGCCAGCTGCCTGCCCCTGGGAGGAAGCTCGAACAGGACAAACAATCACATGTTTAATAAACCTGAATGACTGACCACTTTCATCACTGTATGATGCGACATACCTCAGCGACCGTCACGTGACCCACGTGATATATCTCCACCAAAAATTCCCCACAAAATAAAAATCACTTTCTGTATCCCGACACTGTCATTCTTTTTGTTAATAGGTTGGTGCAAAAATAATGACGTAATAATGTTGTTTTTTGACGTTAAAAAAAACGTCAAAAAACGACATTATTACGTCATTATTTTTGCACCAACCTAATATTAAGGTTGTTTTGTTCTATGATTTTGAGATTTTTTTTCATTCTAACC
>OZ010586.1:100289685-100292185 GCA_963932145.1 Acanthosepion lycidas | reverse complement strand
TGATCAAAAGCCATAGAATTTAAATATCAGATGATTTTTTCTAGTTTTGACCAAGTATCAATTGTATTTATACGATTTTTGGACAGGCTGCTGACATAAGACTTAACTCCATAATGAAATGTTTCAAAGCGCAAATTGTTATAAATTTTCAACATAAAGAGAGGAATACCATCAATAGATTTTGATAATTGAACAGTTAAAATATTTTCATCCAAAAATGCTACAACTGGACATATAAAGTCTTTCTTGTTGTTAAGCAGACCTTCTTTCAAATTTGTATAATAAATTTTATCTAATTCTAAAAATGCATTAAGTTCATCAGTAATTTGATTTCTAACAGTACTGGAGGTTTTTTTTATATTCCTTTGAACAGCTGAGGGTGTTGGTATTTGACGACTTGGCACACCTGGCCATACAGATGGTGGATTTTTTGGACGTATTTTTCCATTAACTTTTATGGTATCAAAATTTGAAGGCCAAAGTTGTTGACAAATAACAGTATTGCTAGTAGCTTTTAGATTGGCATTTGGAACTGATTTTATCCATTGCTCTCTCTCTCTCTCTCTCTCGTCTTTGTTTTTTGGAAAACGATAAACTGGTGTTTTATTAATCTCACCACACATAGTTTTGTCTTGCTGGCTTCTGTAATTTATTTGCAAGCAAATACACAGCACTTCTGAGGCATGGCTATGTAGTATCTGCAATGGTAGATTAAACATCTTTAACAAATATTTCTCTTACTACTTCAATTGAGGAGTAAATTTTCAAGTTAAACTAATTATATTCTTAATTACAGATTTTCTCCACGCACGCTGCCCAAATACACACAATTAATTAAAACCAAAAATTTTAGAGAGTTGCCTTCAGCTTGAGAATCCACTTATTTTTTTTTTAATTCATTTCTTAATTTTTTTTAAATTTTTAAAAAATTTCCACTTTTTGTTTTTTTACCTTAACGCAAATCAATTAAAAGTAAAGTAAAAATAATGCATTTTGTCCTTTAACAATATCAGAAAAATATTAAAATAAATATGATAAATAAAACGGTGTTATTATTCTTGTCTTGTAAAATAAATTTTGTAGTCAAAAGGCGTAAAAAAGGAGACATTTCTAAAAAAAAATTATATATATATATATATAATAATTAAAATATTGACATTAACTGCATGTAATAAACTTATTATTGTTTTTTTTTTACTTTAATTCTAATAAGTAAAAAAGTACTTACAGTTCACCAATTGGTAACTAATGTAGTAAAAATAATCATTTATTCTTTAACTTCGGAAACAAAAGCGCAAAGAAATTCGTTTGTTTCGTTGTTTTTTTTTTTTTACTTTTAGTGGAAATGTTGGATAAAGTTTTAATAGAGAAATGTTAATGAACCTTTCTCTATTAAAATTTTATTCAAATTTATTATTCAAACTTTAACTTTTAATAGAAAAATGTTGACTTATACTAATTTTTTATCATGGTTAAAAACTTAAGACAATTAAACTTTAATTTCTTTGACGTTATGTTTTCACTCATAACAATGTTTTCTTAGCGATATCAAAAATAAATATCAAATTAAGTAAGGACATTGAATTTATGAGAAAAAAACAAAAACATTTTTAATTAATTTTATAATAAAAATAGTTTTCTTTACGTCTTTGAAGAAACTAAATTAAATTCTGTTCAAATTTGTTAAACGTTTTGTTTTGCTTCTTAAAATAACACAAATTACTCAAAAAGAATTGAATTTTATCAATAAATAATTCTTTAAACTTAATCAAAAATTGTTGAGCAAACTTTAAGAGGGAAAATGCTAAAAATGAATTAAACTTTAATTTAAAAATGTTAAGGCTTTAAAAAACTTAAGTAAATCTTTTTGTACGAGTAAATTTAAGTACCAAAATTTAATTTTTACAATTTAAATGTAAATAATGTATGGACTCAAACTAAAATAATCAAATATACTTACTTCAAATAAATAAGTTAAATGATATTCCAACCGAAGGTAAAATTAAAAGATTCCTTTGAATTTCTTGAGCAAACAACATAAGAGTATACAGTACGCAACAGTTTGCTCAAACTGAAACTAAAACGATCAGCCGGCCTCCAGTCCAAAGAGGTCGCGACGTTACGCAGAGGCCTGTTAATATAGAACGCCATGATTTGAACACAAATGTTTATCATATTTAAATGGATGTATTACGAATTTAAATTCCCATTAATGAATTGTATTCCTGATCAATCAAATTTCGTAAATAATTATATAAGCCATTTTACATGTTTTACACCAAGACTTACTCTACACCTTTCTGACCATAGCTTAATTAGATCTCATTTAAATATTCCTGGAGACCTACCGGATCCTATTCGTAACATATTTGTTGGCAACACGAATATAATAGCATCATCTACCTGCAAAAATGGCTACAAATAATGAAAATGAAAAAAATGAATTTAAATGAAAAATGAAAATAATGAAAAATGGCTAAAAATAATGAAAAAAAAAAAA
>OZ010586.1:100274685-100287185 GCA_963932145.1 Acanthosepion lycidas | reverse complement strand
CACACACATGAATTGAATATCATAGGCTTTGCTCAAACTCCTAGTAATTTTCAGGGTAGATGTAACCTGTGTTTAGGAGAGAAGATTTGAGTAATTAAATTCGATCATCAAAGAAAAATACTAAAGCAGTGGCATGAGTTAGTTCCCAAATGTCATTACAGGAGGAGGATACTCATCTACTAGGGATGCTAGCCAATCCTTATTGCAGACACTCGCTCAGGCACATTTGTTTTTGTTCAACCTGTTTCCTCCTGATGCAACTATGATGAGCAGACTTTAGTTAAAGTTTCTGGGAGAGAGTGTTTTATCCACAATGATCAACAATTTGAACAAGATCAGCTAGAAACCTTTGTTCCCTATAACTAGCACAGCTATCGACCACCCCAAGTGTTCCATCTACAGAATTTCAGTCACAACGCTTGGGTATGGTTTACAGGCACTATCTAAAGGTGCTGCACGTTGCTATCGTCTCCTCTGAAGACCGATAAAATCAGGAATCGCCTTCCTGACAAATCAACCATAGCGAGATTGGAGCTCGGATCGAATGGTAGGAAAGCACACGTCCTATATATATATATATATATATATATATATATATATATATATCAGTCAGTGATCCAAAGCCTATCGGAGAATGACAAAGAAAGGGAAATTTGAACGTATTATATAGGGATGTATACAAACGCCAGCAGTCAGAGGGCTCAGTTCATTAATTTAGAGCGGTGCGTTTTAGCAGCTACAGTTTTGAAATTAACCTATGTCTATAGTGCTCGATCGAGTAAAGAGACCGTAACATAGTCATCCACATAGAAGCCTGTTTCTCTGTAGCACAGCCCATCAGTGTGATAGACATCCGATTGCTTCAAGCCTGCATCGATCAGAGATCCTACTCCTAATCCATCGGCGCAAGGCAGAGGGAGATAGTGTTAGAGATAGAGAAAGTTTTATAAATATTGAAAATCCTTTATATATAATTTATCTTCTTAGCAAAAGGACAAATCTCGAAATAGCATTGATTCAGATCGCAAAAGAAATTTTATTAAATATCATTGATAATGCGTAAACAACGCAGGTGGTATTTTTCAGTATTTAATGTTAAATTGTAAAGCGTTAACTGAAAATTTCTTAGATAGTTTGAAGATAATGAATAAGAGAAGGAATTTATTAATTTCGCAATATTAAAATGCAATTTCCTTGACAGTTAATGGTGTTATTTATTTTGTATAGAGATATTTTTTTTAAGATTAAAATGCAGCGGATATTTCTAGAAACTGCAAATCGTATATGAATGTTTTTAAGCTTTTTGCGAAGCTGTTTGTTTCTTTTTCGTTTTTTTTTTGTTTTTTTCAATTAATGTCATCTTTGTGTAGAGTCAATATTTTTATTTATTCCATTAGAATATTGTCATTACCGTATGTTTGTATTATCAGCTGCTATTGATTGGGAGAGATTATACTGTCGCCAGACAACATAAAATATCAGATCCACACATTGTACACCTGCCATCATTTTGATTGAAGAAGAGCGAAACAAGCAGCAAAGCCGGATATTTTGTAGCGCTTAATAATGCATTTGAAATGTACGCATCTTTGCCTAAACATGAGGAAAATTAGATGGATATTAGAAACTTTGAAAAATTCTGCACGAAAGCAAAAAGAACACAAACTTCGATTCAAACACAACATTTTCTCGTTTTTTTGTATCTATCTATCTATATTCATATATATATATATATATATATATATATATATATATATATATATATATATATATATATATATATATATATATATATATATATATATATATATATATATATATATATATATATATACGCAAATATAGGATGGATGTATACGGAATAAATTCCAATAACACACCCATTTAAACTTAAAGAACATGTGGAGAAACAAATAGCAGATAGATAGATAGATAGATAGATAGATAGATAGATAGATAGATAGATAGATAGATGAGATGAGAAAAAGAGGAAGAGGAAGAAAGAGGATATGGAGAAATAAATAGCATATAGATAGATAGATAGATAGATAGATACGCGAGAAAAATAGTAAGAGGAAGAAGGGGATGTGGAGAAATAAGTAGCAGATAGATAGATAGATAGATAAGTGAGAAAAATATAGTGTAAGAGGAAGAACGAGGTAGGTGGAAGAAGAAATATATAGATCGATGAAGAGGATTCTAGAGAAATACGTAGCAGATATAGTTATATATAAATAAATAGATAGATGATGTTTATAGTTGTGTGTGACTAAAAACTAATAGCATCATTATTCAAACACAAATTTAAGTCTAAGAGAGACAATGTCGTGGACAAGACGTGAAACATATACAAGCATATAAACAGAGTAAATATTTTGATTGGATGAATTGTTAACAGCTATAAAAACGGTTGGCGCGAAAGACGTAGTGAAAGATATAAAACCAAACAACAGAAATAATATATAAAATGAAAAGAAAAAATGACGTCCATATCTGCTCAACCAAGCTGTTTGCAATATAAAACGCTTTATGGGTGCGCTTTAAGAAGCTTCTGTTTAGAAGCGTAAAACCGAGGAAAGCTTCGTGACAATGGAAAGTGGATTATGAAACAGAAAATAGAAAGGGCATCTTAGAAAGAAAACACGACAAAAAAGAAAGGTCTGTTACGTGTTTACAACAAAGAAATGTTTTTTGCTTTGAAATATGCTGGCTTAAATAAGAAAAAATGGCAATATAAGCGAAAAGAATAGCGAAACTATGAGTAGATAATGGAACATCAGAAGTCAGAAGGTTAACCAAACCGACAAACAACTAAGAAACGAAATAAAGGCAAAGCAATTGTCGAAGAATGAATATATATATATATATATATATATATATATATATACATATATATATATATATATATATATATATATATATATATATATGTGTGTGTGTGTGTGTGTGTGTGTGTATGTATGTGTGTGTGTGTGTGTGTGTGAAAATATATAGAAAATAGGAAAGAACTCGTTAGGTAAATAATCCAAATTTCTTTAGTATTTTTGTTATTATTTTTTAAAAAGAACAGTGCTCGATACAAAAATAGAGCCTAAATCTAATTATTTATTTAAAAATATGATTCCATCGCTACATAAGCGTTATCCTGTTTCAAAACAAGAGGCGCAAACTTCAATATAGTTATTGGAATTAAATTGAATTTAAGTACCAAGATCTGTTCCATCTTCAAGCGAATTTATTTTGGAATAACTAATTCTTGAAATTTACGCGTTCGATAAGTATATTCATTATTAAAATTAAAATTACTATGGTAACGGTTAGAGCAATTATTTTTTAAAAAAGGCGCGTAATGTTTAATAATTTGTATCAATATCTCAGTTACATTCAAGGAGGTCAAGTCAGGGTAAGATTGGGGTGTCTAAATTCAAAGGGGAAAATGACATCGTCTAATCTGGTTAAGTGTCTATGGAGATTTATTTATTTATTTTTTTTTCCTGAAAGGATTTTGTGTATATAAAAAAAAAAAAAACAACCGTCATAATTCGCTAACATTTTTTTTTCGACGACTTCATAAAATTTTATTATTATTATTATTATTATTGGGTAGGGCTTCTAAACTTTTTATTTAGATTATGGAGTTTAAAATTTGTATTTATTAATTCATTGTTTGCTTTTTATCCTAATTATTCAATGCGAATATTTGATGATGTCGGCAAAAACCGTTAACACATGTCTATTGTTTAATAAATTTTCATTATTTAGAAACTTGATAATGTGTAGTTTTTTCATGTAGGCATAAAGGACATAGGTTATCCCAAGTTTCACAAGTTCTAGTTTTGTGTATAATTTTCCATTTTACTTTTGGTGTTTTATTCATTTCCTTCAAATGTCAAAATTATTTAGATAGAGATGTCTTATTTCTTTTATTAATATTGTTGAAAGAGCTCTTATGCTGTCTCCACCTGGTTTTAAATTCATTCTTCGTAGCCCCAATGTATATCATATTAGTATTAAGAATCTCAATAGATGAGATAGTACATTGGTATCCCATAGATTTTACGCGGCATATATTTTCCAATGGGCAGTCTGCTGAGTTTCAACAATTACAATTTTTTCACTATTTTTGTCTAATTTAAGTGTAGGGTTTTTATTAATATTATTCTGGTATGGGGGTTTATTCAGAATGTTATTATTGTTTTTTTTTTATCATATTTTCTAGATTTTCAGTGCAACTATAACTTTATTTTACGGTGTTTTTATTAAATATTTTACTAAGTATACTATTTGTAGGAAAGTATTTTTCAATTAAAGCTAGGAATTTATGTCGTAAATTCATACTAACTATTTGGTTGAACCGGGCGGTATACCAACTGATTTTTCTCTTTTTGTTTTTCTTCTGGTTAGTACACTTATTTCTATAATTGATTTTAGCATTTTTGTATCCACTATTTTTAGGGCTGCGTAGTAGAAATTACTGTTGTTGGAATATTTCTTTATTAGCGGAGTTAATGCTGATTCTATTCTCTATTAACGAAGGTATGTGCTTAATTATGGATGGAGTGTGGTTTGATTTAGGGTGTATATACAAGGGGTTAGTGTTGAGTTTTGTATAAGGTAGGTATGTGTTGTTTATTAAATCAATAGTTAAGTCGAGGAAGTTTACCCTTTTTAATTTAGTACAGATTGTTGTTTTTTAAAATTAGATTTCTAAATTCACTATATATAATCTTACTAATTTTCTTTACTTTAAAATTAGTGGACTCGTCACTACCATCGTGACACCATTTAGGGGCGCAAAAAGAGGGGAAAAGAAGGAAAGGAAAAAGAGAAAGAAAAGAAAGAAAAAGAGAGGCGAGACTTAACTTATATGATAAAGTGAGGCCACCCACGACAGAGACATTTGGCAATGTTATTTTGATAATGGAAAAAATGGTGAAAATTCTGACGGCCATTGTCGTAGGGTTAGCTGGCAAAGTCCAGGTTGATACATATTTTTTAAATAGATAAAGTTTTAATTGTGTTATGGTGGCGAGCAAATTATCAGAGGTTGGTGAAAATTCCCTGTGAGGAAAAAAGAAAGGAAAAGAGAGGCGAGACTTAGTCTTATTTTATGAAGGAAAGCCACCGACGACAGAGACATTTGGCGATGTTATTTTGATAAATGAAGAATGGTGAAAATTCTTATGGCCATTGTCATAAATCTAATAGACAAACACCAGGTGGTTACAGAGTTTTAAATAGATAAATATTTAACTGTGTCATGGTGGCAAACAATTTAATAGGTCATCTGTTGACCACACACAAAGAGAGCCAACTCTAGGTTGGGTCTTTGTCGATGGGAGGTGTCATTGAGAGAAAACACATCTGGGCTGTGTTGGAATTTGAATATGACAGCGAAACAAAATTTCGTTGGCGCCGAAGAATGAGTGTGTCTGGTTGACTAGCCTCTTGGTGCTGGCGAAAATCTGATTGAAGAATTCCATATGCCGTGACGTTAGGATAAGAATTGGGATTATCACTCTACGGGTCGTATTGTCCTCTTGGCGGCCAGAGAAGAAGAGAGAAACAAAAGAAAGAAAAGGAAAAGAAAAAGATATTTTTTTTCTTTGAGCAAAATATATATTTTTTTAAGAAAAAGGCTAGTGTGGTCACGCCCACACTGTTGAACGCCACTGGCTGAATGTTAACGACATCCAGGCGGAGGTGATCATGTGACGCAAGGGGGGAGCCCACCGCCGCCCATTGAGAGGTAGGTATGAGAAGTTGCTGCGAGGAAGTGGGAAAACCGTTGACGCCCCTCTGAAGTATGGTGAGATATCCATATGAGAATAAGAGAAGGTGGGGGTAAGAGAAGACTTCCAAAAATGGAAAGGAGTGGAAAATTCCTGACCGAAAATAAAGAAGTGGACTATGGATTTAGAATTATCAAGGAACCTCAAACCCCGACGAGACCACCCCGGTTTGGATCGGCGTCCATATAAGCAAAGTCGCAGCGAGCGAAAAGCAGTTCGAGAGAGAGTTTTTAGTTGCAGTTAGTTCGAGACCGAGTTCCAGTTGAGAGCTCTGAAGACCCATCACGAAGAGCTGATCAAGATTCGCTCAAATTCCGAACTCATCTTCTAACCAAGAACAATTTATTTTTTTTGAAGAACGACTTAGTCTCACACCACCAAAATAAGTTTTATGAATTTCGCCTGAAGACACACCAAGAACCAGTTTCTTAAAGGACAGACAGCTTAGATGTTAAGACTCGCCTAACAAAAATACAAAAAAAACAACGTGTCACGAATCCACATAGCTGGTTGGGAGATAGACGTGACCCTGTATCCAGCAACAGATATAAAGTATTGTTATCTTTTTTTTTTTAATAACTTGAACTTTTCGAGTTGTTATTTTATTTTCTCTCACATCTATTTGTGTGATACCACCCTCATTCGAACTCAGCTCGCATTACGGCCCCGACGACTGATTGATTTCCTCTGCCTAGATCAATTCACAACGTGGGTAGACAGACTGGGAATCAAAGTAGTTACTTCGGTAACCAGGCGTTGGAGGCGAATTGGGAACGACGAGGCTGTTATCGGATCTAACCCGATTCCCATCCGAATCGCCAAAAGGTTGGGACGTCACACTTGGGTGCCGCGACCAATACCAAGCCAGTTGGTCGTCGCAGGGCGGAATAGCACGACTGACGCAGACAGGCGGATATCACGTTGGAGCGACACCCACCCGAACGAACGAACGAGAGTGGCCGACGTCGCAGTTGGCGCCGTGACTGGGATAAGACTTTGGATCGGGTTCTGATGTCACACCATGAGAGCGTCATCTCTGTACAGCCCGAAGTCCTTAATATTTAATTCACGGTGCACGGTCAGGTTGTAGAGTATTAAAAGACCGACAAAGTCAGAAGACATCTCAGAGTCCAAAGATCCTATAGTGATATCAAAATGCTCATCATTGTTTTTAATCCATTGATCCAGATTATGAATGAGGACAGATTTTTTTTTTGCACTGAGAATTATATTCATTTCTTCCCTTTTCACGTCAGAATACACAACAGTAAACTCCAAAATTAAAAATTATCAATTCTAAATTTCATCTATATTAAGTGTAAAATTATAAAATTATTTAAAGAAGAAACTGGGGAAAATAATACATATGTTTTTTTATTTATTTATTTTTTCAAAATTAAGTTGGAATAAACGTTAATATCTAATGCATCTCTGAACTCCGTTACAACTTAGAGTTCAGTGATTATGTTGTAATTTTCGAATAAATGACTACATATATATATATATATATATATATATATATATATATATATATATATATATATATATATATCTTAAAATACAAGATCCCAAATCATTCGACGTAAGAGGGTCAAGCAGCTCAGTTCTTAGTCACCGACAGCCCAGACACCAGCACAGGTTCTGAATTCAGAGTTGTCCTTTAACTAGATCAGTTGCCATCCAAGGCTATAGAAGTCAGTCTGTCCTGCTATTTAACCCTCACATTCGTTCCTCACTCTCACACACACACACACATATATATATATATATATATATATATATATATATATATATATATATATATATACTCTCGCAATTTTGTTTTTAATCCGGTTGTTATTTTTTTCTGATTTCTTTTTGAAATTGTAGGTCTGATGAATTGGATCGTAATTAAGATTCCAATGTATTAAATTAATAACCATGTAATATTAGTGCTTAAACGTTTTTATTTTATATATATATATATATATATATATATATATATATATATATATATATATATATTTATGTATATATATGTATGTATATATATATGTATATATATATATATATGTATGTATGTATGTATGTATATATATATATATATATATGTATATATATATGTATATATATATATATATATATATATATATATATATATATGTATACATATATATATATATATATATATATATATATATATATATATATATATATATATATATATATATATATATATATATATATGTATTACTACCACATCTGGTCTGGTACACCTGCTATATATTTAGATCTGCTTGATAAACTCCAAATGATAATTTACAATGTTATTTTTCCTGACATGAAATTTCGGTTTCAGTCACTTTCTCACCTCTCTATCATAGTTTCTATAAATACATTCATAGTAACTGTTCTGATGATAGTACCAAGATATTATGAATGTTCTATGCTATCAGTTTCTTCTATCACCCTTATCCCATTCGAAACACACTTCCCTGTTCTTGCTTTCGATTCAACCTATGAATCAAAACATTTAAAAGCAAAGCAAATCGTTATTTTCTGTCTGCATTATACGTGTTCCTTTAATGTTTTCTCTCCTTAATATTGTATCAATTTCTCTTGAAATCAAACACTCTGCAACCTCCTTACGTTTTAGTGGCTATATTGCCTTGCTTGGAATGAAATGATTAATACAAACATACATGCATACATCAAGGTCAGAAAAAGTTATTTTTATTAATGATGAATAATGGATTACAGTGCATCTTAAGCATAGAGATTTTGAATAATGGCCATGCAAAACCACTGCCCCACAAGCGAACATTACAAAACGTCCAATATGCAACTAATAATTTGTCTTGAATTCTTTGGCTCAATAACTGCCTCAATTCGATGTGACGTCGAGTAGAAAAATGTCCAGATTTTCACACTGGGTATTTTGTTTCTTCCAGTAAGTAAACCCAAAGATTTTGCATATTACGTTGTTTTCAAGAACTTGTTTCTTCAGTTCCCACCGAAATGGTTGTATTTTATTCGGATAAAAAAACACTCAGCTGGCTATTCTCCCAACAGCTGAAAATTTTAATTCACAATAAATTTTTATGTTGCACGTGGTGTGTGAAATGAAGCAACGTCATATTACAAAAATTGTCGTATTCGGACAGCAGATTAGACACGAGGAAACGAGTTCAGTGAATATAAAACAATAGACTAAAGCAAGGATGTACAGTGAGGCAATTCTGAGAGATCTGTAAAACCTACCGGGATTTAGCTTTGTCGGCCACAATCTCAACAACACTAGATACGCAGATGACGCATAACTGATAAGGGACATATAAAAGAGACTACAAAATCTCCCAGAGAAGATGGCGACGGAGAGTGACAAGAAAGGAATATGCATAAACTACAAGAAGACGGAATTTATGGTCATCAAGAAGAGGATGAGCCCAAAAGTCGATTTACAGATCGAGAACTCTAGAATGAAGCAGACACTGGAGTTTAAATATCTAGGAAGCGTCTTGTCAGTGGGCGGTAAGTTCGACACCAAGATCTGTAGGCGTATTGGGATGGCCAAAGAAGCATTCCGAAAACTGGGCAGTTTATTTGCCTGACAGCAGAATTTCTTTGGTAACAAAGAAAAGTAAACTGATCTGTTACGTGACATCTGGCCTTCTTTACGCCAGCGAATGCAGGACGATTTCCCCAACGATGAAGAAGAGATTTGAAGCAACACAGATCTGGATCTGCAAGAAGTTGCTGAAGATTTCGTGGACCGAGCGTGTGACCAAAGATGAGGTCTTGGAGAGGATACAGACAAGGAGGAGGCACATGCCTAACATCAGGAAGAGGAAGCTGAGGTTTTTGGAACCTATGAGGAAGGAAGGCTTTGAGAATCTAATATTCCCAAAGGGGAAATGGAGAAATGGGAAAGCAGCGCGTGACATTTCTGGCGAACTTGAGCAGGTGAATGACAGAAGGTGGTCTGGGAGAGGAACCAGGAGGACGGAACTTGCCTAGAGCTGTAAGAGAATGAGGGAGGTGGAGATACATGATTGCCGTCGACTTGAAAAAATAAAATAACATAGTTTTCCTTGTTTACCTTTCTGTCGAATTTTTAGAAATTTACACCCCCCACACACACACATATATATATATATATATATATATATATATATATATATATATATATATATATATATAGATAGATAGATAGATAGATAGATAAATAGATAGATGTATATTTTTTATATGTAGAGTGAATGTTGATATAACTTTTTGAAACAAGTGAAAAGATATTATTTATAGCTAATCAATACAGCTTTAATTAGATAATCAACAATAAATGTGTTCATCGAAAAGTTCACTTTTCTTTGTAATTAAAATTCTCTAACGAAAATAAACACAAGTATGTGTATACACCCGAAGGGTGTGGTTAAATCTCAGTACGAGATCACCTGCGCACGCAAGCACTACCCCCATTTATACATACGTATATGCATACGTATGTATATACATATATATATATATACACAAAAAACAAAAATTACCTCAACATAGAAGATATTCTATTTCTAGCAGTTATCCGCGGCTATCCTCAGCACCTAAATGTCATTTAACACTTAGCGGGCTGAAGATAGCGATAGCCACATACAGAACGGCTAGAAATAGATGATCTTCTATGCTGAAGTATTTTTTGTATTTTGCTGTAAATATATATATATATATATATATATATATATATATATATATATATATATATATATGCTCTGTTATAGTAAATACACCAAGCTCTCTGGGGTTCAGTTTTAATAACCTATATTACTAGGATCCAACTGGATTGTATACCAATGATACTATATATATATATATATATATATATATATATATATATATATATATATATATATATATATATATATATATATATATATATATATATATAGCATCTGAAGTTATTGGCATTTACACGAAATTGTCGAATTTTTTTTCCGGGTTTTAAATGACAATCTTGAGTCACGTTTACAAATTTTCAACAGGTTTTATTGAAGTTATCAGATTTATCTTAAATTTTGTGCGGATTTATTATGCATTTTAAACTAATATTATATTAAGTCATTTGAAATATATTAAACACTATTTTTACATAATATACATTGAATCATGGATAATATAAATGTTCTAACATATGCTGATCAATGGGAAATAAAAAAATCATTTATTGAGGGAATGTCGACATTGGTAATATCAAAGGACATTTGCAGAGATCATAGAAACATAAAGATATTTTTTAAATATATATCTAAATTTGGAGATAAAGTCAAGGAAAAAGGACTTGAGAACATGCTCCCCTCCAAGGGAACGTAATCAAAACCGTGTTAAGCGAAAGAAACATTTGGCAAGTAATCAGGTTTTTGAACAGGCTGCAATTGACTCAAAATAGACAGATGTAGAAGACTTCCTACAAAAGGATCTGTCAAGTAACCTCCTAGAGAATTTCGTCCCAGTAAAGCAAATAATTTATAGTATCAAAATTGGTCCAGTAACTGCCTTTTCAAAAGCAATTTTCTCTGAAGAAACTTAAGTGGATTGGTCAAATGACGGATTCTATCCGATTTTGATAAAATGGGATAACATTTTCTGCTAAATCAATACTGAACCATTCAGAGTTAATATGCACATTGCTAGCTATTTTGATTTCATGTAGTAGGCATTGAAAGAACGTAGATATACACGACAGTGATCCTTCTCATGTATCTAAGGTTAACTGTGAAATTATTGAGTGTATTTGATTTAAAATTAGACGATAATGAACTGACCAACATCAGGTTCTGAAATGAATCCAATCGGAAATCTATGTTCCATTGTGAAGATGAAATTATACGAAATGGTGGCAAACAACATGTCAGCTAAACAGATATATGGGAAACAATTAAAGCCACCAGTCAGGAAACTGAACTTGCTGAAGTAAAAACATTAGTGAATCAATTGATTCCTCGCTTTTATTGAGAAGTTCAATATATCTAGATGTAAATGCTTCAAAGAATTATCATATACGTTTGTTATTCTTTCTATTAGAGGTGTTGATCAATTGTTGATGATTTTACTAACTTTTAATGAAGTATGATGTGACTTTCAGGTATTGCATAATAATATCAAAATGAACCGTTTATATATTAAATCCTTAATAATATTGTAGTGTGTGCAGTAGAGGATGTTTCACTGACTACATACTGGTATTTAGACAGCTGAAATTTTATAATGGTACAATATGACGCCATTTGTAAGGCTTAAGACAAGCGGGGAAGCCATCGAATGAGTTTTTCCTTGATTATATATATATATATATATATATATATATATATATATATATGATTATTGAAAATTTGCAATACTGAGCGGTAAAGAGGGAAAGAACGTGCAATATCGGTGATATAACGTTTATAGTTATAAAAAGGTGGATATAAAAGCCAGCACTTTATGGTTACTGACAGTTTCTCGGTTACTAGTCTTAGAGCGGGCAATGTACATTTACCATGCAATATTGATTCTTATATGTTTACCATATATATTTTATATATTTATATATTTTGACTTGATTACGTGTTTCGCCTTCGTTATATACCATTCCTCAGATATGAACGAAATAAATCTATGAGCACACTAGTGTTTGCTTGGGTTTACGTGGGCGTTTGTGTATGATTCAATATTAAGTCGTCAATATACTTTTTT
>OZ010586.1:100222185-100269685 GCA_963932145.1 Acanthosepion lycidas | reverse complement strand
TACCGTTTCGTCAAAGAATGCGGAATATATACTCCATGAAAATGCTTTATTTAATGATCCACTTATCCAGTACTTCTTCATAGTAGAGGTTGGCTTCCGAGTAAAGATTCAGATTACATTCTTAAAATATGACATCATATGATGTCAGATCGAGACGTTGATATAGATAGCATACATGGCGCCAGATTCGTTTAAAATATCTAACCTATTGGCTATATACAACTGTTTACACGGATCATTCTTCGAGGGAGTATAGCGTGTAAGTCTACACGAGGATCATCTACTTCGAACCTCGTGAACTGGCATTAGAGAATCACAAACAAAGAAATAGACCAGACAGAAGGAAGGAAGGGTTTCTCAACAGCTGCAATAACTAACATGGAGAGAACCGTCAACTAGAAAGAGAAAATAATGATATAACTGACATCCCACATTAGCTGAAACAAAAGACAAGGGAGGAATTTTCAATCCATACTGGAAAGGGCATATAACAGTGGACTGACATTTTTGTCCTACATGCAGCTTTCCTTCAAGAGTTAGGCGTTCATGGTTCTCCACTACTTCATGTCCTTGCTTGATCTCCCTATGAGGAGATTGTCCTGCTATATAAAGGGATTGGTTTTATATAACAGTTGAGCACTCTTTTTGGGTTTTTAAAGAAATTTTCTCTTTCTTAATACTTTGCTTAGCTTTTGAAAGGCATCTGTTGCTATAACCATGCAACTTCGGATACAGGTGTATTTTTTTCAATACTCTGGAAATTCTCTGTATATTTAGGTTTTTTCACTTGTTTAATTTTGTTTTCGGTAAATTTTTATTTGTATTTTGCTATTTTTCCTAGCATCTAAATATTCTTTTTTTTTGTTTCTTTTTTCTTTTTTTAGAATTTATTTCTGTAGGAATGCCTGTTTTTCCTGAAAACATATTTTGCAGAAGAATTTTATAAATAACACACGTAAAATGGTGCTTGTTGTTCGGTCAATGAATGTCAAATGATTCCTTTTAAGGCATCGACTAATGTTATCATTAGCATTATCGTTGGAAGATAAAAGTAGAATTATATTTCTATTACCATTCACAGTTATGACTTGTTCTGTGGAATGAATTGAAAACACCGGATAATGAAGAGCACTCGAACGTTAAAGGTCTTTAAGAATCAGCGCATATGTTATGATCCTTAGCAGGCGTAAATTAGAAATAAATACAATATAGTAGTTATTAATTAAGAAAGAAAGTCGAAATGACTGCAAGTCTTCAAGAACATCAGCCAAAACAAAACAGGTATCGGTGGAAGCAGCATAAGCTAGCTAGAATAAAAACCAACATGTTCGCTACAACGAATCCTCCAACTGCATTAAAGAATCGGTTTTTGAATTCCGTTATATAGTATTTATGATTTCAATCAGTAGCCCAGCCACTGTATATTTCGATTTAGAATAAACCCGAGTCGGGGTTGCGCAGCAACAGAACAGCACTATATAAGAACAAGACGGTATCTCATGGACAGTAGAGCGAGAACAATCTACACACATAGATTGAATAAAGGGTTCAATTCAGAATCCTCTGTAGGTTACCCTGATTGATAAACACCTGATGAAGAACGGATGTCAGAATCGCTGAAACGTTCCGATGACAACCACAAAGAAGAGGAGAATAATCCGAACACAAAAACGGTAAATAATAAAAATAGTGTAAATTAAATTACTTTGTCCATGAATCGATCTACGTTTTAATCACATACTCTCAGTGAGTGACAATCATAGCATGATTTTCTGTCATTTTCACTCATCAAACTGCATTTGAAAGATAAAACTGAATACAAAAAATGTCACAAACGCTGCTACATGCCATATTATTTCTTAAGACGTAACATCATAATTATTTGAAAAGGCCACAATCAAAATGAAGTGACGCGTAACCCATTAAACTTGTTAGTGGATCATACATAGCAGCAGTAGTAACAATCGGCATATAAAAAGGTTTGATATCCCCTTAGGATTATCAGGGGCACTGAGCTTGGATGTGTAGATGGTGTGATGGATAAAGGCTCGGAATTCTTAATCAGAAAGCCGAGTTACAATTTTGGTTGCGTTTGTTCTATTCTCTTACGCGCAAAAAATATTTGTGGAATTTTATGAATCCACATCTCCCCCCCAAATCTATGGATTAAATAATAAGTATATCTAAAGCATTATCTGCAAAAAATGATTCTTTCTATCTGAGAATATTTTCGGGCTTTAAATAAAATAGTAGATAAGACGTAGAATACGAATCAATAAATCATGATAATCTGATGGAGTTTGATTCATATTCAAGCTGGTTTCCTTTAAGACTGTTTAATTAAGAGTTTTATAGTATTTAACCCATAGTTCAGGGAAAGTATATTTTCTGGCTGAAGTCATGTAATATCAAGGAAATAGACCCAGGTTGTACTTATTGTTCGTTAGGTTCACTTACATGAAAATACATTTTCGGGAGGTATAGTCTATCTAGTCCCACAAAGTAGAAATTGTATCTGGAACTATTTTACTTATTCTCAAACAAAATAATAATATTATATTCACTCGCAGAAACAATTAAAACCATAACAAATCAAAATAATTTTCATTTTTAAATAAGGGACAAAGTACATTATTTACATTATTCGGACTACTATCCTCATCTTTGTCGCCATGTTTATCACAACGTTCCGGCCGTTGTACGCTCCGGTCTTCAGTTGGTTGGAATGTCAAACTGAACCCTTTATTTTGCTCACTAGGGTAGACTGTTCTAGTTCCACGTGATTGTCTAATGGATGTCAGTTATTTCCAGTTAATTCCCTTCTCAAAGTTCTCCACGGCCTTAACCCAGGTATCGAACTCACAGTCTTAAGGTCTTGTGACTAGATCTAACTAACGCCTTTATCCACTGTGCCATGTGTCTGTGAGAAAATCTGTGTATGAATTTCTGGGTTTCATAAACCTAATGTCTTCAGCAACCATTTTTACCCTTGCTCATTTTGCAATTTTTGCTGTTATCATTGCATGACGTTTTTACCAGAGACCATATTGCAATTTTTGTTGTTATTATCGCTTTTCTTTGGCGTTCCTTGTTACTGGTTCCCATATTGTATTTATTTTTATGTTCGGTCGGCTCAGGAGATTTTTTTGGCCTACCCTATGTGCTGATTCCTTAAATTTATGAATTTTCCAATCATGAAACGTTGTGATAAACATGGCGACAAAGATGAGGACAAAAGTCCGAATAATGTAAATAGTGTACATAATAATTTATCTTAGAAATATAGACAGAAGCGACAAAGTTACTAGCGTAAAAAAAAAACAAAAAAACAAAAACATTAATCAACTGTCAAGATAATTGTCACACTACAAACCCAACCATATTTGTGTGTATGTGCGTAGTACCACGGCTGTGTTTCTGGGAATAAACAACATCAACGAAGATAGCATCATTCGATTCTACTAAATAAATATATCTTACTGATATTGTTCACCGTTGTATTTGGCAAGAAATTACAAAACTGTAGGTGAGTGATATAAAAAAGCACAAGAAATATGATAAACGAAGTAAATTAATTACTTTTCAGACAATAATTTTATTTTCCACAATATTAATAAGTGTTCAAGAACACAAAATTACATGAAGACATCAATGCTTACAAACATGAATAGCACTCACACAAAAGCCATTCACCTAAATGAAAGTATTATCTACTTTACTGTCTACACGTTAGTACAGATGGCATTCGGTGTATTCCCAGATGAAGCACGTAAAATTCAGAATTCCTTATTGTATGTTAAATCAACAGATTTTCCTCTGGAGGGAAATAATTAAGCGTGTATTTTTCTTATTAAAACACGCTTAGATATATCAGAAAATATTTAAATTAATTTTGAATAAAATTAATTTGTGTCAGCTTCATAATGCTGCCTGTTTAGCAACTGTTGAAAGCTCGCCGCAATTAGAATGTTAGAATTTGAAATGTCCATCTTTGTGCAAAATTTAAAAGAAGTTATGATGAATTATACCTCGAAAGAGAAAACCGAAAACGCAAAATTTAGTAGAGCTATATTATATGACAAGCCAGGATTTTATTGCCAAAGAGAAGTGTAACTCTTACAATACAAGTATTTGCTGTGTTCATTATTGAAGGCACGAATGTAAAACTCTTACATATATACTTTTTGTTTTGTTAGCTTCGTACTTCATCAATTTAATACCGGCATGTTTGCGTTTGGTGATAGTGCTATCTCCGAAACTGTATTTTTCTTCTCGTGAGATTAAAAGTGTCTATAGCCTTCCAGCTCTCGGTCAGCGTTAATATATTTGTCTGACATACGGATGTTTACCACTCAATAACCTACTACACTCAGCTTGGTCAAAAAAACGTGTTCATATGCAGGAAGGGACCACACCATGTTTCAGGTCAACCCGCTGATGAATCAGTTTCCTTTGATAGGTTGAGTCTACATCGAATTTAAATTCGAATCTTGCGTCATCACATCATCCAAGACAAAGTTTCCTCATTGATATTAAATTAATTTCAGATCAGCAGATAATCCGTGGCGAAAAAGAAATAATTCATTGGTACTAAAACTGACTTAAGTTTGACCTAAATTAATAAATTAATTAATTCATTACGTGTCACATCAGTACGAAGCCCTTTCAGGGATCTCCACGAATCCTTGACGTTTGTGGTCTAGGTAATTTTTGTATTCTTTACCGTAAACCTTAGTTCAAGTTCTCACATCTAATAATATTGTAGATTACTCGTTATTTGTCTTGTCTTCAGTATATGATGTGAGCTTTACATTTTCTAGACCTTCTTTACTTACGTGTACAAGTAATGTCTTTTGTTTCTTTCTGATTGTAAATGACAGTATAAATATTTTTTTTCAAATATCAGCTTAACATAAAATCACGTAGATAATATGTTCAATTTATTCAAACACAAGGAAAAGAACGAAGACAAAATGGTGACAGATAGAAAAAAGGAGAAGAAAAAATGTTAATGTTAAAAGGGAAACAAATAAAGGGAGAGAGATACAGATATTTCATTATAAGTTTTTTTTTTAGCGTGGAGAGAAAGGGAAACACAAACCCCTTCTCATTTATTCGTATACACACACACACACACACACACATATATGAGAATCTAATCATCAATCTGAGAACTCCATACCTGCCTATTGAATGTATTTTCATCGCTGAAGTAATTGTCCAGCATTTAGTTTCATATAGGTCATGTGATAGTAAATAGTATATTCATCACACTGTATTTGTCTCTAATGACTTTTTCCAAATACTTAGTATTTTGTTTACTTTCGGAAAGGCATTTTTGGCATTTTTATGTGTCTTCAGGTTTGTTTTTTATCACATTTTTATACCATTCCTTATCACACAATACTGACAATTGAATTTTGAAACTGCTTCATTGTAAAGTACCTAATACCATGAATACTGTAATTTGCTGATAATCATGTGTAATGCCCTGTTATATATTGTGTATGCTATTTCTAAGCATTTATACAAACTAGGTATTAACCAGGCTCGATTTTGCTTGAAGCCAATGAGGTCGTAATCCTGAAATAATGGAATGTGATACGTTAACTTTATAGATTAAGTATAACTCAACATATATATTTTATATAAAAAAAATGCCTACAGCTCATAGCAAATACTGAACAAGTATATTTCTCCATCTCTAGCCTCCATTTAACCTTAGTACACTAACCATGGTTATATAGTACCCAGCGAAACTTTTCCTATTTCTAATTACATATTTCAATACCTGATTTTCTTGCCAACATAATGTGTTTTTCAGTTATTATTAACGTTAACACAAACTACAAAGTTAGAAGTGCCTGCACGTAAAATATTTCAAATAAAGATTTTTATTTTAATATTTTTTTTTTATATCTTCAAAATCGGTTATGATATATCCATGGTTAGTAGTGATGTAACTGTAATTGATGGTTAGTGTTCAAGGGTTAAAAAAAAGCAATGTATATTTAAGAAGGAATCAGCTGCATTCTTTTGTTTTGTAAAAGAAAATTGACTGTTGCTGCTCGGATTTTGTCGACATTTTTGAGTAAATTTATTGAGAACTGTCGCGTATTATATTTCAGTCTAAAGTGAGAAAAATTCACCTTATAAAAAAAATGTTTAATCCGTAAGTAAATACATTTTTTGTTTTGCTGGCAAAATTAATATGGGAGTCAATTCCCAGAAATAAATATAATAGAAAAAGGCAGTGAAAAGAAGTACAGAGACAAATCTTGAAATAGATTAGGCAAGACTCTGCAAAAAGTCTAAGCTATCTTTGTTTGAGTTTATATTTGTTCATAATCTTCAAGAGAAAACAAAGATAAATCAGTTACAGACTACGATTTAATAAACAAATAAAGGTGGTTTCATAGTGTTGAAAAGCTAAATTAAATAGATCACTTAGTGGCAAGAAGAAAATGATAAACTATACTCGTGTATAGTGCGAGATTTTATGATTAATATTTCGTGCAAAATTAGGGTTCGTGTTATGCACAGGTAATTTGTTTACAGTGTTTACAATTCATTCAATTTTAAGACCGCTTGTACAATACACAGGTATTTGTTTTCTGGAGTGGTAGAAATTAATGAAAAATTCAGGGTTCGCACTATACATAGTCAGCTCTTAAAAGAGTATAAATGATAAATAAGAAAAATAAAACAGGATATACTATCACAATGTTATTCGTGCTTACTCCCCCATATTTAATGACATATGAATATACCTTCTTATTTCGAACCTGCATCCTATCCTTTACGCTGACGTGCCTTAACCGACTCGGCCATCAAGGATGGTTCGGTAGACAAGGTCGAATTTACTGCTTATAAACTTCAATCTTCTATGAATCTCGTACATTCATAACTGCTCATTGGTGTATCGAATGTAAACAAATGACGTCATATATTACGAAATGGACAGAGTCCGACAATTTATTTATTAAAGATATTTTTTATGTTTAACGATCGGTTAGGCACGTCAGCGTAAATGACGGTTCCGTATAGGATGCTGGTTCGAATCCTATCCAAGGACGAATATTTTCTATGAAAATTTCTCGGACATTCAGGCTGATAAATGTTATTTAATACTATTTATTATAAACAGAGCATTTACTTAAATACTTGTATCTATAAAAAGAACGTTAAACATAAAAAATGTCTTTAATAAATAAATTATCGGACTCTGTCCATTTCGTAATATATATATATATATATATATATATATATATATATATAAAAGTGAACATAGAAGTCAACACTTAGAAGCGACAGTCTGTTTCATGCTATATGCAATCGTCAGGCCACACACACACATATATATATATATATATATATATATATATATATATATATATATATATATATATATATATATAGATATTAGTATTAAATATATAAATAAAAAATGTATCCCTATATCTATCCGGAAAGATATACTGATACATTGTTTATTTGGTGAGATGGGTGTATATGAATGTATGGACATGTATGTTTTTATGTATATATGTTTATGTGCACGTATGTCTATGTCCGTATGTATATATGTGTGTAAATATATATATATATATATATATATATATATATATATATATATATATATATATATATAGGAAAGTATGTGGATGGATGGATGTCTATATGTATGTCCGTGTGTTTATGAACGTATATGTATGCGTATATGTATGTATGTGTATATATGTATATGAATATATATATGTATATGTTTACATGGGTTTATGTGTGTGTATGTGTGTACACGCCTATATGTATGTATGTACGTGTATATATTATTGTGTATGTGTGTATACGCATGTGTTTTTGAACATAGAAATATAGGTCCTTGCTAGATTAGATAATCGTTATATTTATTCTTTATATGTTTATATTTGATATGTAACCTGGAGACGATATTAATTTTGTCAAATTTTCTTAATTACACAGCCGCCCTGTCAGTAATATTTTTAGTTTCCCCCGCCCTATCTCTCTCCCCCAACCTTTTTTCTTTTCTTTTCCTCTCCCTCCCTCTTCTTCTGATCTTTAAGATTAGATCGTCTATTGTGTGTGTATGTCACCACAAAATGTACCGTATCTTGTTACATCTTTAATGTATTAGACATCCGACAACATTCATATTTCTCTCACTTAAACCGTCTTTGACTCACCTCTCTAAAACTTCTCTCTGTTAAATTTTAATCCCCCACCGTCTCTCATCTTTTACCCCTCTCTATAGCTCTAACATTCGTCCCACACTCTCATACTTACAATGTCTCTAATTTTTTTTATTTTTTATTTCCGGAGTTGTTTTTATTCTGTTTTCTTTTTAATTTGTAGGCCTGATGAATTGGATCGTATTTACGTTTCGAAGGGAATAAATTATGACCATGGAATTTTAGTGTTTAAACCTTTTTATTATATATATATATATATATATATATATATATATATATATATATATATATATATGTATATGTGTGTGTGTGTGTATGTGTGTGTGTGTAAGCAAATATATGGATATAGATCTGACATTATGAAAAAAAATATACGGAAAAAACAAACAAAAATCCTTATATGCAATTAACAATGCTTTAGTTGTACACACAACTAAAGCAGATCATAATTTCGATTTTGATTCCGTGAAGATTTTAAAATATTTTCATAATAAAAATCTTACGAGGATTTATGAAGCAGGCATAATATCCATCTCACGCACGGGGAATACTAGACCTGGCTTCTTTAGTATTTCCCCTTTTCTAGCGAGATTAATGCTCGACAAGCGTACATATAAATTTTAGATGAAAATAGAATTCTTCTCATTTTGACAGCGTCACCCACTTGACGACAACGAGAGCATGTTTAAACGGAACGCTGATCATATAAAACTTTCAGTTATCTGTTTGGATAAGGCTTGTTCTTATGTCCATCGTCTTTGTCATATTGAATTGATAATGTTAATTATATTTTATGAATATGTTCTGAAGATGGTTTATTAGACCGAAACGATTTTTGTTTATTTTTTTCCGTATATTTTTCTTCATATATATATATATATATATATATATATATATATATATATATATATATATGTGTGTGTGTGTGTGTGTGTGTGTGTGTATAAATTGTTTTTGCCTATCTGAATAAATTATAAGAAATAACCATTGATCTATTATCTGTATTGATCCCACTTTTGAATTAATGCGATGAACATAAGTACTTATATATTATTTTCGTTCTCATTATATTCCGTTATATATATATATATATATATATATATATATATATATATATATATATATATATATATATATATATCCCAAGTTGAAGCAATCGGACGTATGGTCACACTTCTGACTGAGGCTGACACTATATATATATATATATATATATATATATATATATATATTTGAATAAAAACAGACCCCACTTTAAGGGTCCATGTAATAAATTATTTCATCACATCATTTCTTCTTCCTTTTATGTCGGTTTACTTCTTCACCACTTACCCATCTATATCTATAGATAACATACGTTAAGTTAAGCGATGTCTGGCCCACACCAAGTAGGGTTAGTGATAAAGAATTGAAATGGTACATCTAACTCAGTCATGTCATCTCTCCCCCATCACTTCCTCACTTCGTTAATTTACATATGCTTAATACGGCCCGTCAAAAATGTGTAAATTTCTTTTCATTTTTCATTTCAATCTTTGGAAGTAAAGTCTGATGATCCAGGGCCCTTTAAAAGGGCTGTGGTGAAATAATTTATTTTTTATTCAAACATATTTGCTCTGAATTTACATTGAGCTCTCTGGTTATCATCCTTCTTGGTTCTACCCATAGGGATTACCTAGGTTTGCATAAACTAAATATATATATATATATATATATATATATATATATATATAATTATTTATTTTAAAATATGATTCCAACACGCTACATAAGAGGTCTCATGTTTCAAAACAAGAGCCGAAAACCTTCAATATAATTATTTGAATAAAATTGAATTAAAGTAAACCCTGTTCCATCTTCAAGCGAAATTTTTGGGGGAATGACTTATTTCTGAAATGTACGTGTTTTAATAGTATATTCTTAATTGAAATCAAAATTTCCATGGTAACAGCCAGGGCGAATTGTTTAAAAAGCAGGGGTGTTGGGTGTTAATAATTTGTATCAGTATAGAGTTACTTTCATAGATGTTAAGTTAAAACGGAATATGTTTTCGCCTAGTCTGGTTTACGTGTCTATGGAGATTTATTTATTTTTTTTATTTTATTTCTTTATGAATGGGATTTGTGTATATACAAACTGCCGTAACATTTGTTTTTTGACGACTTCATAAAGCGTTTATCTTTTTTTGTAGGTTATTAAAACTATTTATTTGGGCTATGGATTATAAAAGTTATTTTATTGTATGTTTGTTTTTAAGCTAATTATTCAATGCATAAATTTGATGATGTCGGGAAAAAACCGTTAACTTATGTCTATTGTTTAATAGATTTTTATTATTTAGAAACTTAATAATGTGCAGTTTCTCATGGAGGCAGAAAGGACATGGATCATCCCAAGTTTTACACGTTCTAGTCCTGTTTATAATTTTCCATTTTACTTTAGGTGTCCTATTTATTTCCTTCAGATGCCAAAAATATTTAGATAGAGAAGTCTGATTTATTTTATTTATATTGTTGAAAGATCACTTTTGCTGCCTCCATCTGGCTTTAAATTCATTCTTCGTGGACCCAATGTATATCATATTAGTATTAGGACTCTCAGTGGATGAGATAGTACATTGGTATACCACAGATTTGATGCAGCATTTATTTTCTAATGGGCATTTTTCTGGAATTCTACAGTCACACAATTTTTCGCTGTTATTGTCTGATTTATGTGTAGGGTTTTTATTAATACTATTCAGGCATGGAGGTTTGTTCAGGATTTTATTATTGCGTTTTTTTATTATACTTTCTAGGTTTTCAGTGCAGCTGTATCTCAATTTTAGGGTGTTCTTATTAAATATATTACTAAGCCTACTATTGGCGGGGGAAGTGTTTATGAATTAAAGCTAAGAATTTATGTCCTAGTTTAATACTAACCATTTGGTTGAACGGAGGGGTATACCAAATGATTTTTCTTTTCCTGATTTTTTTCTCTTCTGGCCAGTGCAATTGTCTCTATAGTTAATGTTTGCAGTTTTGTAACCACTATTTTTTGAGGGCAGAGTTATAGAAGCTATTGTGTTGTTGGAATATTTCTTTGTTAGCGGAGTTCATGCTAATTCTATTTTCTATTGATGAGGGTATATGTTTAATTATAGATGGAGGGTGGTTTGACTTCGGGTGTATATATAAGGGGTTCGTATTTGGTTTTCAATAAGGTTGGTATGTGTTGCTTGCAAAATCTAGAGTTACGTCGAGGAAGTTTCCCCTTTTCAATTTAGTACAGACAGTTATCTTTAAGTTTACATTTTTAAATTCACTAAATATAATTTTTCTGATTTTCTCTATTTTAAAACTAGTAGAACTCCTCACCAACATGAGCCCGTCATCTCTATACAGTCCGATGTCTTTAATATCAGTTTCGCGGTCCGCGGTTAAATTGTACAGTATTAAAAGACCAACAAGGTCAGAAGACTCTGCAGAGTCTAATGATCCCATAGTGATGTCAAACAGGTCATTATTGTTTTTATCCGTTGGTCCCCATTATGAATGAGGACATATTTTTTTTGCGCTGAAGATTATATCTGTTTCTTCCTTTGTCAGGTTAGAATACACAGGAGCAAAGTCCAGGGCAGTCGTAAATAGATCCTCAGAAATTGACGGGTAGTAATCCATATAGAACTGTATTAGGGTGCAATTCCGTTTATTATCAATATTGTTAAACCAATTGATGATATCTTTAGTATTGATGCATAATTTTAATCCAAGCTGATTTTTTTATTTGGCAAGTAATTTTTTCTAGGATTCTTTTGCTGATCTTTTCTATGTCGGGTCGGGTAGGGTTAATTATTCTTGTAGTAGGGTTTTCCAAAAAATCATGTTTATGGTCATTAAGAGTTATGTACCGTTCCTTTTCAGCAAGTTTGCCTACTCTATCGCTAATTTTTAATTTATCAGTTATTTTTTTACTTGCTCTGTTTATGCTATCAATCATCTTTATGTTGTTGTTGCAAGCTTTTTTATAAGTCCTGGTTAAGTTTTTTTTTAATTAAGTTGTTGTAGTCATCAACAGCCAATTTGTAGAAGATGCCAGTTTTGTCACACATCACTAGTATTTTATCACAATCATTTAAGCTTTTAACTATTTGGTCAAAATGTATTTGGAAGTGGCTTTTCTTTTTTTGAAGGGAGATATTGTTGATAATGTTGAGAAGGTCTTTTTCAAATTCGTATAGCTGTTTGTTGAATGTTGCAACGTTTATACTTTTGAAGCCGTAAACTTCGCGTTCTTTATCGGTTGAGTTATTCCCACGAAAGTAGAATTAAGCCTTCGATCTCATTCTTCTAATTAATTCCTCTGTTTTTTGTAAAAGTTTAACAAAATAATTCTGTTTGTTTGTTTGTGGAATGTTTTTCAGAGAAATCCCTAAATTTACTTTTCCCATATTCTTAAAGAAGTTGTTTTAAAAATAAAGGTTCCGAGTGTTCGAACTTAATTCCGGAGCCAATATATGTGAAAATCTATAGAAAATAGGAAAGAACTGGTTAAGAAAATAACCCAAAGTTCTTTAGCATTTTTGTTATTATTTTTTAAAAATAGTGCTCGATACAAAAGTAGAGCATAAATATAATTATTTATTTAAAAATATGATTCCAGCACGCTACATAAGAGATCGCATGTTTCAAAACAAGAGCCGAAAACTTCAATATATATATATATATATATATATATATATATATATATATATGCAAATGCCTAAAACTAGTAATGACAGTGTTTATTAAACTAATTCATTTAAACAATTTCATAATTATGAATAAATGTTGTAATAAACATTAATTAATAGAATTGTGTTATAATTATCCCGTAATTGGATAATTGTGTGAGATTTTATTTTATAAATCTTTCAATTGTTCTCTTCTATATGCCAAAAATAAATGGATGCAGATTACGTATTTTTTTCTGAATATAATGAACGTTGGAATTGAAATGGACAGAAAGATTTAAAGTTTTACTTTCTAAATATTTGCTAACAATTAAAGTATATTATAACAACGGTTAATTAAATTTTAGCTTGTAGCAACGCATTTGTACATATAAACTTGACTCCGTGTGATCGTAAGTGATTTAATTAATTCCCGACAGTCAGATTTGATGGAAGACATTAATGCAATATCTCGTTTGATTGTATTAGCATATGTACATCACTAATAAATCATTCTTCATGTGAGCAACAGTTTGTTTCATATATTCAATTTAAACGAAAAGAATGAGTGGAAAACAAACAAAAGAAAGAAAGCAGCAAAAAGAAAAAGGAAGAGAGAAAAAGAATCCATAATGTAATAAAAAGTATACCTTATGTGAATTAGGTAAATAGGAAGAGGAATAAGACAAATGAAAGAGGAATAGAAAACGAAGAATATGATATGAGGATAAATGTGTGAATAGGGAAAAGAGAGATTGAAGAAGAGAGCAGAAAGAAAGAAGGAGTGTATATAATCCTAGCAGGGTCCCCAAAGTATGATATATTCACTTGAAATATGGAAAACAAATTTGAAATGAACATGTCATTCATAAAATGGCTTGTTATAGTTAAGTAAAGTTTTACAAATAGATGCCAACTTGTTGAAGGCCAAGGAAAATGCATAAATTTCCTGCACTATATATGAGAGCGCTATATATTATTCCTAGACAGAACTATTTCCGATATGAAAATCAAAACAATCTATGGACTAAATAAGGACAATTAATTAATGAAATGTAATTTTTAATAACTAAATTCAAATCAGTTAAACCTGAAGAGTGATATCACCTAGAATTAAATAATGTTTAATACAAATATTTTGCAGTTCTGGTATGAATTACTATAAAATAATTTGTACGTATTATTTATCATGCCTCAGTTGCGTCTCTGTCTTTTGGCAGAATGCGTTCAGGAGCTTCTCTCTCAAAGGACAGAGGAGCAACTGAGAAAATTATACTGAGAGGTGCCCAGCAGTGGGGAAGAGCTGCCCGAGGCCGCGCCCTCCCACTGCACTGGAGAGAGGGATTAGCGCTCGCACCGAGGCCAGTGCAACAGACGGTTGCGTGGTCTGTGGGGAATTTTTGTCCCTTGCCCGAGTGTACGTGCCCGGGCGCCCACTTTAAAACGACCTTGTGTCACATCTCGTTTTTGTGGGGGAACGAGTAAAAACCGTATAAATTACTATAAATAGGGTTGGGGGTTTTTTTAACATCAAAATTCGTTGGATAATTTTGTTACAATTTCGCATTCCATAATATAGGCTTTACTCAATTAGCGGTTATGTTTCTCTAACTCTTCAAATGTTGAATGCATAACTAATTTATGGTTCGTTTTTCCCCATCTTTAAACTATATTAATTTTGTCTTATAAATTTTTCCCTGTTCTATCCCCCACGAAATAAAAATAATTATCTGTACGGAAAATAAGGATATACTTACATCAAATCTTTTTTGAAATAAGTGATTGCAGAAGAATTATCTTTTAACTTTTAAATGGTAAGCATAAACATCAATTCAGTATTTAAATGCATCTATCAATTTTGAGTTCCTCTCCCCTAACTCTTGGGATGATGGTCAAATTAAGAGTCCTCAACAGGAGATATCTCAAATTTTAATCTGCCTTATAATAAAACGAATATTATAATTTTGGATACAAAAGGAAAATAAAAGTTACTCCCCTTCAAACACAAAAGCAAAGATAAGGGCTAATATTAATATATATATATAATTAAAGATTATCAAAGATAAGGGCTAATATTAATATATATATTTTTTTAAGACACATAATCTGGCAACCCTAAATCCGAGCTTAACGAAAATCTTTCCATGTGCCTAACTTTTGTAGGGCATTTAAATGAGTTATGGATCATTGAAATCGAACAGCTGGGAGGAGAGGAGCTGCTTGGACACACACACAAACACATACAATGTACTTTATGCATAAGATGATAAAAGAGCAAATGAGGAAGAAGAGAAGGATAAACATATCCCCGAGATGTTGGGATGCGGATAATGCAAGAACAAAAAGAAGAATAGTGAAGTCACCAATGTTTTAAGCATTATTATGATCGTTATCGATGAGAAGAGATCGAGATGGAAAAGAAAGAAAGAAAGAAAGAGAGAGAGAAAGAGACAAAGACAGAGAGAGAGAAAAAGAAAGAAAGAAAGAGCAATTGTATAAATCCAAATGAGAGAAAGAAAGTATGGGATACAAATCCACAGTTCGTAGCCTTTATTTTTGAAAATGTGCTCAATACAATGTAGAGGAAAATATTATTATATTTTTTATTATAATAAATTAGAATTTAATAAAAAAAAATTTACATCGCTACACAAAAAATTTCATGTTTCGATACTGAGATGTACTTAATCAGGTGACGGTAGATAACTAATTATAAAAATGATTTTTTAGGGAAATTAAAAAAATCAAATCATTAAAATTTTCGCAAGTTAAAGGGAATATAAGATCAGGATGAGACATATGGGTAAGTCTAGATTAACCAATAAACGTCACGTCTACGGTAACATTAGGTCAGAGGGTGGAGATCGGTGAGTTATTATTGCATGTCATGAAGTAGAGTATTTTGAGACAGGAGGATTTCGTTGGTAACAAAGAAAAGAGTATTGGACTGCTACGTTAAATATGTCCTCCTTTACGGAAGCGAATTTTGGACGGTTTCTCAAGATGAAGAAGAGACTCGAGACAACAGGTTTATGGTTTTATGAAAGGATGGTAAGGATACCATGGACTGAACATGTGAGCATCGATGAGTTATTGGTGATGAGGCAAACAAGAAGGAAGCTTATATTTAACATCAGGAAGAGGCAGCTGAAATTTCTGGGACACGTAATTAGAGAGCATGGCTTGGAGAATCCGGTAGGCACAGGGTGGATAGAGAGAAAGAGAGACAATGGTAAGCAACGCTTGATATACCAAGCGTGCTTAAGCAAGTGGATGACAGAACAGGGTTTGGGAGAAATAGCCAATTGACAAAACATATTGAGGACTACAACGGATAAAGGGAAGTGGAGAGACGTATTCCCCTATGTTCTGAATGGACACGGTACATATAAGCGAAGATGGTTAGAGCATTCTGCTTTGGAGATATTCTGCAGCTTCTGAACCAGTAGAATTAGTACGAACACAGGGTATTTGGGATAAAGAGCAAACTATTCTTAAAAATAAATATATAGGGTGTTTCAAAAAGAATACGCCAAAATCATTGCGCTGTTTTTTCAGGTCTATAGCATTGTAGTGGACTCAATCAATGGTTATTTGATAGAGTAGTTATCAAAGTTTGATTGGGTGTCAGTTTCATCGCTGTCGTTAGTATAACTTCTGGTTCAGCTGAATTGTGGGAAGATCAATCAAAATCGCAACTCCTCATCAGAAGGCATTTGTTTTTGTGACAATGACATTTGTTTTTGCGACAATGGCATTTGTTTTCGCGAACTGAAGCACGCAAAAACAGTGCTTGAGTTCCTGAAAATAAATGCCATTGTGACAATGTAGGCAGATTCGAATGACTTCATTTTTAAGAAACATGGAGCACCACCCCATTGGCATCTCGGGGTTAGAGCTCATCTGAATGAAAACGTGCCTCAGCGATGGATTGGGAGGAGAGGTGCTAAAGACCTTGCTCTCTGTGCTTGGCCTGCCAGATCCCCGGACCTCGCTGTGTGTGACTTTTTCTTGTGTGGGTATGTTAAAGACCAAGTTTATGTTCCAGCACTTCCAGCAAGTATCGATGACATGAAAGATCAAATAACAGCTGCAATCAACACGATGGACCGTGACATGCTGAGGCGTGTTTGGGAGGAATTCTAATATCGGCTTGATGTTGTCTGCGCTGCAGGTGGTGGCCACTTATAAAACATGAAATGAAACTTGAATATATATACAACACATGTGTTCATGCTAGAGGTTTGTAATTTTTTTCGTTATTGACACATCACGTGATGATTTTGGCGTATTCTTTTTGAAACAACCTGTATAACAAAGTGCACGAAAGCAGTCTTTGAGGCATTAATGGATGTTCCAACATGACAATGACACGAAACACTGCAGGGATTGTTACAAGATACTTAGATGACAGAAAAATTAAGTTACTGGTGGACACCACACAAAATCACGACCTAAACCCCGTTGAAAATATATAAGCGTAATTGACGAAAACATTAAGAGAAAGAAGTGTTTCGAATTATGAGGAATTAGAAACTATTGCAAAGTACGAATGTAGCAAAATACCTATCAGTGTATTTAGTGATCTTGTAAGAAACTATAAAAATAAGTAAAGGCAATGAAGGTTACGCAATTGATTATTAAGGCAAGAGGATCAATAATTTTGTCCTAAGTTAATTTTTTTGTGCTTTTTTCTATTATTTTTGCATTAAGAGAATACAATTTTGCTGTGGGCATCACTGCAAATACTAGAAAGTATCTGCATTAATGACCACAACAATGATGTTATTATTTCAGCATTTTTGGAAAAAGGGAAATCAAATGTCCATGAAAATTTGAAGCATTCCAAAAGTTAATTGTAATTCTTGAAGAGTGGGTGAATAATTCTGCTAAAAACTCTATATATAGCCTTAATACAAATATACTATTTGAAACCTAGCTGATTAATGTCATATTCAACACGTCTATTTTCGTAGATGATGCTTTATTTAAGTGTTTGGTCAACTCGTCAGGAGGTATCAACAATCATTTGACGATTTCCTCGTTTTGATTATTTTCATATTCAGGTAGAAAAATGCATGCAGTATTTATTGTTGCTACGTTGATTATTTTCTTCTCAGTGAACATATATGTTAGTGCGTTTGCATATGTGTGCATGCGCGATGCATTTTCATTTTTGTATATACATGTAGCAAGTATGCTGCAGCCATTTCCTCTATTAAGAAGTTTCTTATTTCCTTATCTTTTCTTAATATTCAATTTATTTCTTTTTTCTAAATTTCGATATATATATATATATATATATATATATATATATATATATATATATATATATATATATATATATAATTATTTATTTAAAAATATGATTGCAACAGGCTACATAAGAGGACTCGTGTTTCACAACAAGAGCTGAAAACTTCAATATAATAATTTGAATTAAATTGAATTAAAGCAAGCTCTGTTCCATCTTCAAGCGAAATTGCAAAACAATTCAATTTAATTCAAATAATTATATTGAAGTTTTCAGCACTTGTTTTGAAATACGAGACCTCTTATGTAGCCTGTTGCAATCATATTTTTAAATAAATAATTATATATATATATATATATATATATATATATATATAATTATTTATTTAAAAATATGATTATATATATATATATATATATATATATATATATATATATATATATATAGATATATATAGATATATATATATTAAGCGTTTCACCGCAAGCAAGGAGGAAAGACACTAGCACACAAAGAGTTATAGAGAGTTAGAGCGAGAGCAAGTGATAAAGGAAAGGATGAAGAGAAGGATAGGGGATAGATCAAAGCATCTGGAGACGTCGATTGACATTACACTTGAATAATTGTAGATTATAGCTATCAGGGAAACAGCGAATTGGGAGGGAATTCCATAGGCGAGAAGTGCTAGACATTGAGCTATTGGAGTAGAAGAGACCATGAAAGGGTGAGAGCGAGATGACAGCCTAGTTGAACGCTTAAATGCATGAAGTCTGGGAACCAGCGAAAGCAGCTCATCGGAGCAGTTACCACGAAAGTATTTGTAAAAAAGACAGAGGGAGGCGACTGCACGTCTGTGAGTGAGCGATTGCAGACGAGATCACAGATTAACGATAGATTTATACATAAATATGTTATAAAATCACTACAAAAATAGCTATTTTGTTTCAACAGCTCAGGGTGTCTTATGTCTATTTTTGTAGTGATTTTATAATATATTTATCTTATAATTTTTAATAAATAATTTTATATATATATATATATATATATATATATATATATGCGATAAATAAATTGTTGTCTAAAAATGAAAATAACGCTCACGTCTCATTTTAAGAAATATATTAATGGCGACAATTTACCCATCGACCCCATATATATATATATATATATATATATATATATATATATATATATTGATAATAGATATAAATTTTTCACATAATATTCAGCTAAGAGCACTTTTATTTTGCATTTGCTAATATATATATATATATATATATATATATATATATATATATATATATATATATATATATATATATATATATATGTGTGTGTGTGTGTGTTTTCCGTGCAGGTGCGTTGGTTATGTGTATAGGTTGTGTTCATGAATATATATATCTCAGGAAATCATTTTCTCACACAATCTACGTACCGATCAATATATTGGTTTGTTGATCTCCCACTTTTTTTTTTTGTATGAATATCGATTTTACTTCTAGTGCCAGTCTGCAGTGATTGATTTCATATAAAACAACATATTTCAATTGTTGATTTTCTAGGCCATCTGGTCCTTCCCACCTGAATATTTGGTGCGATACAATTGTCAAATCTCAGAAATTTGACACTCACACAAAACTATACACAATGACAGGCGCACGCATGCATACACACAAACACACTCACACCACACACACAGGCATATATATATATACAGAGATATAGCGATATAGAGAGAGATAGAGAAAAATAGATATAGAAAGATATATATATATATATATATATATATATATATATATATATATATATATATATATATATATATAGGGAGAGAGAAATAGATATCGAAAGAGATAGAGATATACAGAGAGATTTAGCGAGATATATAGAGACAAATAGAGATAGATAGATTTTGATATATTTAAGATAGCGATGCATAATTTATATACATTATATATGTGTGTGTTTGTGTGTAGGTGGGTGTGTGTGTGTGCGTGTGAGTGCCTGTGCCTGGGTCTGTATTTCTGTGTGTGTGTGAGTGTGTCATATACAATTTCATGGGAAACAAATATGACAAAATGTAACTGTTTATACACTGCGTTTCCTCCTTTAGGACATATTCGGTAAATGTTTTTGTTGGGTATATATCTATATCTCTATCTATATATATATATATATATATATATATATATATATATATATATATATATATATATATATATATATACACTTTAGGAGAAATACTATAGATCACAATAACGTAACACATGGATTTTTGCCGTACTGTTTCATGGCTTGGATTTTATAAGCTAGACACTGACATTTATAAAAATGGTAGAAACCTTTCAGAATAACAAAATATGTCATTCATGATTAATAGACTTCTAGCAGTTCTCAGACAGTTATAAACCCCTCTGAACACAATTGTCAAGATTCTAATTGCCACCTCATAAATAGTAATATGGTCACATAAAACGCCATTTACTTATAAAGAATCATTCATCATTCATTGATCTAGAGGCCATTAATAATGTCTGTTTTGATCTACAAAATCTCTCTCTTTACGAAAATATATTTTTCATCTCTAGTAAATGTTATCGCTCTTTCTAGTATCGATTGGGGTTTCCTTCCTAACCTTTTATTTGAAGTAGTGTGGAACATCAACATCTTCATCACATCGTTATTTTCTCCTCGAGTTACATGCGATATTCCTTTTAACTTTTGAAATTGATGTATTTTCATTTATCTGATACAATATATTTTTTTATTCTGTATCGCCAGTAACGATATCTTTTGAAGGGTTGGTTGGTCGAAAAAGGAAGCAGGTGATCCCAGCAATTAAGTTAACATGACAGCATAATGAAATGGATAAAACTTGATCTTAAACCACGCTGCTCAATATGTTGAACACTGGAGTGAATTGAGTCATTTGAGAGAAAGCATTCTTGAGTAGGGAGAGAGAATTTTGTGATGATATATACGGCATATACAGCTCTACTTCAAATGTTTGTGGTCTTGACTTTTCTCAATATTTATATCGACGCTGCAGATAAGCTTTGTTTGTCCCTCACAGTGATTATTTCAATGTTCATTTATTCAAATCTAGAAGAGATATTTTTTACTGAATTTTGGAATCAATATTTCTTTTATTTTCTTAGTCAAGCATAAAAATAACATTTTTAAGAATAATTTGACAATGATTGATTCTTTTGTATATTTCACACAATATTAACTCGTTTAATACCGAAATTAAATTTTCTTTGGAGTTGGAAGTAATAAAACATGTTATTCTGCTTTCCCATTTGAATACATGGTAGATGATACTACGCTTTCCTGCATGTACAGTTTTGTTTGGACATAATTACTAGTGGCGCTGAAGTGTTTTTTTTAATATATATATTGTGCATTTTTTAAGTTGCATTTTGGAATACTGCTTGAATTCTTCAAGAAATTGTAGGACGTTATATAGATTAATGACATAAAAGAGTTATTTCATGTTAGTTGTTTGGTAGTATTTTAAATGGATTTGTGTGAAGTCGCTACAGTGGCTTAGAAAGTGGGCTGTGTTTTTAATTTTATCCGAAGTATGTATTGAACTTTTTTTTTTATATAAAAATATACAGTTGGTAATTATTTTTATAGAAATGTTTCTTTTTATAATTTCATAGTATTTATCTTTTTTCTTTTTTTGTTTTTGTTTTTGTTTGGAGGGGTTCACTATATGCTAGGGGTCTAACAGGTGCTACTACCCCGGATGAAGATGGACATAGGAAGAAAAGTAATTAAGGGGTTGTCCCATGGACTTTAAGAACTCCAGTTTCCCGATCGGAGACGTTAATGCCGGATATAGTTTATCGTAATCCTTAGGACTATTAATTTGACAACTACACTTCTATGATTACCAGCATCTCCAAAGATATTAAACATATACACAATTCTTTCTAGTTCGTACTTATCATTAATGGGATATTTTGTACTGGTCAAAGTAACCACATTTACTTATGAGTTTCCAATAACTTTTCTGTTATCTTCTATAACAACTAAATATATCATTTCTAAATCAGGATGCGTAACCGATAATTATAAAATGGTATTGTATTCATATGAAAGAATGTATTTTTTAAGCCTATCACTCAAAACAAGGAGGTAGTGACACTAGCACGCCAGGAATGACATAAATTGAGAGCAGGAGTAAAGAGGGTGTTTGAGGAAAGGACACAGGGAAGGACGGAGATGAAGATCAAGGGATCAGAAGATGCCGATTGACATTACCTTTAAATATTTAAAGATTATAGCTATCAGGGAACCAAATAAAAAGGAGTTCCATTCATGGGAAGTGCTAGATAAAAAGCTGTTGGAGCAGAAGATGTGGTTACATTTAACCGTTTCGATTGTGAAAGTTATGGGAACGAGCTCCAAGTCTAGTAGCACGCTTAAATTCATGAGGTTTGGGAACTACTCAAAGCAACTCGTTGGAACAGTTGCCGTGAAAATACTTTTAGAAGTGATAGAGGTAAGCCACAGCACGTCAGTGAAAAACCGACTGTAGACTAGATGCTAGATTAGGGCCCAGCACATTGCATATCCGTCTCTGGACAGTGTCGAGGACCTTGAGATGAACAGCGGGGATACTAGGCCATATATAGCAGCAGTATTCAATGCAAGAATGAATGGTTGCTTTGTAGGTTGAAGGATGAACTTAGCCGAGAAAAACCTTCTGGCGCGACACAGAAAACTAAATTACCTTAGATGAAGCAATTGATTTAAAAAAGAAGTAAGCATTTATTGACCAGGATGTCGTTTTAAAGTGATTTTATATCTAGACTGACTATGAAGATTTCACTGATATTTGTGTCCCTCAGGTCAGTGGAAAGCGTAAAAAAGCAGGGGCAGGAAAACGCTCTTGTTCAATGGGGCATCAGCTACTCTGAGAGAAGTCAAGGAAGGTACTCTATGGTGAGTAAATGCAGTTTCATTTTGGAGGCATTATAGTTCACAAGCCCTTTCTTGTCCCAGTCAGACACAGATTCTCGAGAAGTTAGATTTAGCTGCCATAGTGGTAATAACATCTCAAGTTAGTTTTCTATTGAAATCAGTCGGTAAAAATGATTATATTAAAGTATTACTATGTTATATTACAGTGTGTGTATCTGTGTGTGAGAGAGAGAGACACACACACAAACACACACACACACACAGAGCATATAAATAAAAAACGGAAAAATTTTCTTTAATAACGCGTTACCTCACCTGGGGTAATTTATCAAAATGTCGATATTTTATTTTGCGACTTTTAGTAATAAACAAAAGTAAAGGAGGTTAAAATATAACTACGTTTTCAAATTATGAACATTATAGAATAATCTTGAAGGCAGTCCCTTCTTAAAAGAAAGTTAACTTACTGACTCCGTACAAATTTCGCAGTTGAAGACTGAAGACATTGTCTTCAATAAAATTTTCTGCAAGTTTCGGCTCTGATGAATCAACTCGAATGCCAAAAGGCCATTGTAATTGTTTTGTAATGACGCAACGCCGGGCATCAATGTTTTTCAAATAAAGCTGAACCTCAAAACTATGAACGTATTATAAATGTGTTCATGGGGATTTCTCTTTTAGTTATTCGGTTGCAGAACATTGATTTTAAGAATTGATAAATATCTTTAAATGTACAAGTTCATTTGTGAGGAATCGCGACTTTAAAATAAAAATAAAAAAGAATATATATATATATAATTTTGTCTTTCTTGTCAGATAAGAATGATTAGACAAATCGTGGTATGCATCGGAAACCATCAAGTCAAACTGATTTTTTCTCTATTCATCAAATGCAGATAAGAGACAGGAGAAGCCATAAGCGTTGCCTTCAGTGATGACCTCGAGATATTAATGTTTTGTGTATACATATACATCTACCCTTCGGTCTGTGAGAAAATTGAACTAAGAATCCCCAATGTGATCGGTCATGATCTAGCGGCTCAGATTCGATTACTTTCCCACCGCCGTATGGTTGCCTCCTTGTTTCTTTTCTATAAATACTCTCATTTTACTTGTTCGGGTGAACTCTTCGCTATGGTACCTGGGCGTTTTTAAAATTAAGGATAGTACTAGACTGGAGTCAAGATCTCATCAATATATATTTTAGCTGGCTAGATGTAGCTGTGAATTATACGCTAACAGTTTTTTTCTCGCACTGCTCGCTTATGGAACTCCCTTCCGGCTCTATGTTTTCCAGACAAATTTAATCACCAAAAATGTAACTGTAATTTAATATCAGTATCTGTCTATATTTCAGATTCAGTTCGACATTCCTACTACCTGAAGAAGGCCGAAACGTGCAATGGGCGAAATGTTGTGGTAAATAAGGCAATAATGATGCGGACAGTAGTCTGAATGATGTAAATGTAATGTCAATCCCTATATGCTGTCCTCCTGCTTACTCTTTTCTCTTCTCGCGCATTAGTAATGTTCATATTCCTAATTCTTCCACACCTAGTAACACCTTGTATCGTAGTTTATTTATTACTTGGTTTGCGGTGAAACCGATTGATATATATATATATATATATATATATATATATATATACACACACAAAACATTAATATCACGATGTCGTCACTGAAGGCAACGCGTATGGTTTCTCTTGTCTCTTATCTGCATTGATGAATGTATAAAAAATCAGTGTGATTGCATATAAATATATATATATATATATATATATATATATATATATCGAGAGAGAGAAACATATATACATATATATATACATATATATATACATATATATATACATATATATATAGATATATACATATATATACATATATATATATACATATATACTTATGCATATATATATATATATATACATATACATATATATATATATATATATATACATATACATATACATATACATATATACATATATATATATATATATGTATATATATATATATATATATATATATATATATATGTATGTATATATATATATATATGTATGTACGTATGTATGTATTTATTATCGGAAAGAACTATGACAAAGCTGAAAACCCTAAATAGTAAAAATCAATAACAAAACGACAAGAATTCAGCGAAATCTTCAAAAAACTGATCACTGTCACTTAAAAAAAAAAAACATCATTGTCAGACGTTTTCTATAGGGATGCTAAATTGATCTCAGGAACGTCGCAAAAATAGAAAACCTACATTACTTCCTCGGAAGAGAGTGGGGTTATTAGCGTGAATAACAAGACACAGTGTTAAAAGTAATTTCGTACGCAAAGACAGTGTCACATATGAAATAATAAATGAAGAGAAAATAATTACTGAAACACAAAGATTTACGGAAATTATTAAAAATAAAGACAAATCACGGTAGAAACTAATAGTATATCAACCTAGAATACCCCAACTTTATTGTTTCCCTAAAGCAAACAAAGCAGGCATCCAATTTCGCACAATTATTCCATGTATTGGCAACTCTCCCCGTAAACCTGCGAAAGTCAAAAGATATATTTTATAGCATTCTCTTTTGAACTATCAGCCTAGTACACATAAACATTAAGGCAACGGAGTTGAAAAATTTCGGGACACAAATATCAGTGAAATCGTCATAGCCAGTCTAGATATAAAATCACTTATCAACGACATCCTGGTCAATAAATGCTTACTTCTTTTTAAAATGGTATCTAACCCAATCAAAAATAAAACCCTATCTACCAATTGTTAAAATATGAAAAAGCGGTCATCTCATCAATAATTAAAAAAAAATTTTATAAAGAAAAGTTTTGTTTACTAGCCACGAACTTTAATAAGGATGGCATGTATTTTCTTAGAATTTTTCGAATGTAATCCTTTCCAAAATATTTTATCTAAGCACTCAGCATACTTCCAGTACAATGATAATGCTCTATTAATGTATTCACATGGTGCAAGTTTACCAGACATTATAGATAAAATAAACTAAATCAATCATGCAAAAGAAATTACATAAAACATGGAAACAAAAATTACTTGCTGTGACAAGAATTATAAGAATAGAAAAATCAGGCGTGGCTGACAGCATATGGCGAGAAAAGTGAGATCACCGGATTTTTGGAATGAATTTGAAATAACAGACATCGAACATCGCTAGAAAATACGCAAACCTAATGAATCAGAAGATATGCGAGTTTACAAAAATCTATAAACAATTTCCTAAGCTGGAGAAGAATTGAAATGAACACAATAAGGGGACGTTAATACAGAGAGCGAGAGAAAAATAAGTGGAGGCGAGAAAACCTGGTTCATCATCTAGGGGAATTAACTAAAACTACTAAAACATTATGCATGGGAGGTGGAATTAAATACAATCAAAGGACGTGGACACAATAAAGTGTTTGGTTCGAAATTCCAAAATATCACATGAAGAATGCCAGAGCTTACAACGATTGAAACGTTGTGCATGCGACAATAAAGATGAGGACAAGAGTCAGAACAATCTAAATAGAGTTATGTTATTGATAAAGAAAACGAAAAAGAATATAATTTAAATCGACTAGGATATATATACCAAAAACACATATTAAAAAAAAAGTATACATAAAATATATTTTTAATATGGTAGATTTTATCGCCAAAACACATATTGAAAATAATTTAAAAAATCTCAGAGTACCTTTCTCGATAGTGAGCATATGCAGTCGTGAAAACTGAAACGAAAGAGAATAAGAATTAAATCGACAAACATATATAAACTAGAAACATTATTTATATATATATATATATATATATATATACATATATATATATATATATATACATACATATATATATATATATATGTATATATATATATATGTATATGTGTATATATATATATATGTATATATATATATATATATATGTATATATATATATATATGTATATGTACGTATATATATATATATATATGTGTATATGTACGTATATATATATATATATATATATGTATATGTACGTATATATATATATATATATATATATATATGTATTAAAAATAAATATTTTTAGTATGGTAGAATTATACAAACACAGAAAATATAAAAATAATATTTAAAAAATTATGTGTCTCTTTCGCTCATGAGTTTATACAGTCATATCAATGTAATCTTAAATTTAGCCCGAATTTTTGTCCATTTGATCATAATTCTTTCTGCTAAAACACAAACATACATATATGCACAAACACACACACACATATATATATATATATATATATATATATATATATATATATATATATATATACATACACATATATATATATATATATATATATATATATCACAAGAAAAAATGTATACATATGTGTATGTGTCCTCTATAGACAGCTGTATTGCACCTCATCAGTGCGGCTATATATAATTATAATTATATAAGTATGTTTGAGAGAGTTCAATCGAATACATTTTTCAGGAGCATATATATTGTCATCTACAGACAAAATATATTTCGTATCACACCTAATCAGTGTAGTTAGGCGTCGGGTATAAATTCCAAAAGGATAGAATCCAGGTAGAACTCAATGTCCAGGACAGAGTAAGGATATAATAAAAAGGCTTAAACACTAATATTCCATGGTTCTAATTTATTCCATTGGAATCGTAAATACAACTCAGGAAATAAAATTAGAATTCTATTATTTCCGAAGTTGTTTTGTTCGTTTTTTTTCTGTTTCCTTTTTGAATTCGTAGGTCTGATGAATTGGATCGTATTTACAATCCGATAGAATAAATTATGACCATGGAATATTAGTGTTTAAGCCTTTTTATTATATATATATATATAATTAAGAAAAAACGATAGAAGAAGAAGAAAAAAAAATAAGACCAAAAGTCAGACGTCTACCTAAAAAATATAAAGACTGCTGCATGTGTAAACTATTTAGACAGACAAATTATGCTTCCAGGCGTCATGTAACTTAAAGAGTCGTCTGTGTATGTATATACATGAATGGGCACACAGAATCTACATTATTAGTGTCCTGTACCAAATAAGTACCTCACCAGGGAGAAATAAAAATAAATAATATTATTGGCGGAACTTGTATTTGGTTCATAACATTAGACATTTGAATAGAGATAACCTAATTAGGAAAGCTTAGATTTATTGAAGATGAAAAAAAAAAAATAGAAACAGACCTCATGTCAAGATCACTCCCACCTCATCATATTACTAGATGAAAATGGAAATAATAATTAGACGTCTCTTGAAAAAGAAAAATATTCAAGCATCGAAAGCATACGGAATGACAAAATTGTTTCAATATATCTTGTACGCAAATAACATTCAAATATAATCAGCCAGTTCATCGAGTAAATGTTTTTAAGGAAAATGTCACTTGAATATTACAATGATTATTCTACTTTCAAGAAGGAGAAAATTTTATTTCTGCCTTGTGAGATTTTCCTTGTATAGCAAACTGCACCTATAAAGAATTCATATATTCACTTTTCAACAGTTACATGAATGAAGAACAGGCATCAACATATTCATATGATCGATATGCTTGTAAATTTTCAGCAGATATAATACCTTGCAAAATGAAGGTACATGTCTACACAAGATAGAAATAAATTACTATCGAAAACCATTCAGAAGCAAAAAGATATAATAAAAAACAATGAAGTGTAAAACAAATCAGACTATCAGATGAAAATAACTTAAAGTCTTATTCAACTTCATTGTAAACATGATGAACAATTGAAAAATATAATTTTCGTTTTCTTTTAACTTATTCAAGCAATATTTTCACATTCCCGCTGATCTACAGAAATATTTGCCGTGTTTTGTGTATGTGAGATTGTAAGGAAATACTGTGCCATGTCACGTAGAATTACCTGAGTTTGGTTGATGTCTCACTTGTCAAAATTCTTCCGGAATATGTCGTCTCGAAAACATAGCTTGGTTCCGTGTTTTGTCATTCCGTCGCTTGAAACTTGTATTGTTGCACGAAATTCGGAATGTCGGAAGATCGGGGCGAAATAAAATGAAAATAAAACTACATTAAAATGTGATGTTTTTGACGACCGATTTTCCCGCCTATGCCACTTGTTTGCTTGCATTGTATATATATATATATATATATATATATATATATATATATATATATATATATATATATATATATATATATATATATATATATATAAAATTGCATGACGTATACTTGTCATTTATGCGAATATTTAACATATTCATATATATGCGTATATGTATAGATTATTTAGATATTTATGTGATGTATATATGTATATATATATATATATATATATATATATATATATATATATATATATATATATATATATATATTTATTTATATGTATATATATATATATATATATATATAGAGAGAGAGAGAGAGATACAGATATATATATATATATATATATATGTATGTGTATATATATATATATATATATGTATGTGTATATATATATATATATATATATATATATATATATATATATATATATATATATATATATGCATATATAAGAGTATATGTATAAAAGTGTATTAACATACGGAGATAGATAAGTATATACATGTATATATACACATACGGGATTATATATGATTATTATTATTTTAAAGTGAAATGCCAAAACCTACTGAATTTACTTCCTCTCTCCTTTCTCGCTTTTGCACACACACACGCAAACACACACACGCACGCGCGCGCACATACACACATATATATATATGTATATGTGTATATACATGTGTATATATATATATATATATATATATATATATATTATGGACATTCTACGTGAAATAGAATTGTTTTATGGAAATGTCATATAGGAATTGAATGAGTAACTGCCTAGGTTCGAGCATGACATTCTGGTCCTATGACTACAACAGGGGTGCCAGGCTACTGACAGCAGTGATTATTGTGTAATTATTCAGTGATTATTTTGTGGAACTATCCAGTCAAATAATTGGGTTTTAATTTAGAATTTTCCGGACATTAAGCTGATCCTCGCTACTTACAAGGTATTTAATCAAACGTTTGAATATATTTGATTTAGTTGTACTTCTTTGTACTTGTTAAGTATTTATTTGCGGTTGTAATTAAATACTGCTTGATTTAACATTGAAGTCTTGATGGAAAATTAATTATTACGGGCCACCGTACGTAACCAAATGAAAAAAGCAAAAAAAAAATCTCCCCGTACATTCAGATATGTCCTCACTCTGGGCGACATCGCAATGGACAATTACAGACGTCGCCTCATATCTACATTTTACGTTGGTACATTTGGAAATGTCAAATTCAAAGGAAAGTTTTTAAAAAAATAAAATATTCCACTGACATGAGACGGGTTTCATAATAAAAGACAAACTTTTTCCCAGGAGAAATATATACCTACATTTTTCTGCACCGGAAGCGCAACTCTAAGTTTCATGCAAAATGCAAATGTCTGATGTTTGATTTAATTTTCTATCAGAACCCGACAACTGCCTTGTTCAATATCAGTACTACGCAAAAGGGGAAAATTAAATATTGTATTATTAATATAAATTACAAGTCTTTTATTATACTTGAGCAGTATTTTATTAGCACCGCAATCAATATGCGATATATATATATATATATATATATATATATATATATATATATATATATCCTCTTTTTCTCCCTCCAGCTATGGGTAAAATAGCAGGGCAGACTGGGCTCTATAGCCTTGGATGGCAAATAGTCTAGAAGAAGGACGACTCTGAAATCAAAACCTGCGGACGATCGTTTGGTAACCTTGTGGCATTCGGTGCACCAGGTCTCTGTATTCGTCCATCCAAAAAGTGTGGATGGTCCTGCACGATGCCTTCACCACTATAATCAAATCTCATGTGCCGGTGTCGGGCTGTCGGTTTCCTGGAAACTGATCTGTTTGACGCTCATACGTCGAATCTCGACGGCAGAGTCGATTATATATATATATATATATATATATATATATATATATATATATATATATATATATATATATATTAAGACATTTTTATGTTTATACATTCTTTTTATAGATACAAATATTGAAGTAAATCCTCTGTTTATAATAAATAGTATTAAACAACATTTACCGGCCTGAATGTCTGAGAAATATTATTTAATACTGTTTATTAAAAACAAAGCATTTACTTAAATATTTATATCTATAAAAAGAATGTATAAACATAAAACTGTCTTAAAATAATTGTCGGACTTTGTCCATTTCATAATTTGTGAAATTATATATATATATATATATATATATATATATATATATATATATATATAATTTTGCAGAGGTATGCGGTTTTTCTGAAATTCAAATTTGAAAATGCTCTATTTGATTGAATTAATGCCACTTTCTTTATTAGGAATGATGAAACATAAGTTATGCAACCCATATTAATTGTATGAGATTCCTAAACACATTTCCTCTTCCCAACGAACATTGACTAGTCGAAAAATTGGTTCACCTCATAAATTTATTTGATAGTTCGAAATTCAAATTTAGCAGGGTAACAAAAATACTGATTCATGGTATATTATTTACTTTAGCAGAAAACCATAAGTGTATTTAACCCAGCGAGCTCTAACTCATTATTAGTAGTAATGGAAATAATGTGGCTAAAAATGATACCAGATCGACGTGCCCTAGTCGGTAATTGCTTAAAAATGTTCAAAATTAGTTAACGAATTTATATACAATTACAATTACTTGCATATTAATTCAGCTTTTTCAATGAAATTTTGAAAGTCTGCAGAATAGGTAAGTCAATATGAATTCAAGTATATCACCTAAAAGATCGTTACTTTCATTTCCTATCGAGCAAGGATTTTGTTTTGAAAACTGAAACCTCTGCTCATTGGCCAGCAGTGAATTTTTCTATTAAGTTATGTTAGCGTAAAGAATCAGTCATAGACAACTATTCCAAATGTCTCACTCTATATCCACCTGTATCTCCCTACCCGGATTTACAGACACTCATGCATATGTACACACTGTTAAGTAGTTCAAACGAAATAGCAGATTCTGAAAAATTATCCTAACAGAAGTCTTACTGGAAGAATATCTAACTGGCGCAATTCCATAGGCGAGAATCATCCCAGAAAATCATTCGTCTATTGGGACATATATATGTAAAAAGGAAATACGCGGTTCTCAATTTCAGTATAGCATTGGGTAACGGTACCAACTCAGAAGTATTTAGTATCTCATGAAAAAAACCGCTAGAATATTTTTTTTAATCGCTTCATTATAGATTCATAGACACACATATAGAAAAATATATTGTCATATCAGTCTATTAAATACCATACGTAATACAAGCTTGGGCGATCCTGCCTCTTTCGATTCATGACTGGGAAGTCAAACTATTTTCACGCAGTAGATTACCGTTATTTTTGCGCTCAACTGGTTTCAAACCAAGGCTATACGAGACGGTTTGTCTTACAATTCAACACAGGTATAGATTGCTCCCTAACATCGACAAGGTGATTTGCGTGTATGTGAATTTAACGTATCACACAAGACAATATCTCGAAAACAAAATTGCTCATATTTACCGACCATAGACTTCCCTCGCTACCTCCTATCACAACGGCTGATACCCAACACCACGAGAGCGCCTCCCTGCGCCTGTTTGGAATCACGCTTTCCACTGACCTGAGGCGGAACAACTACACTGAATCAATAAAGGAAAGTTAGTTCATGTGTTCCACCAGAAGATTTTTTTCTCGCCAAAGTTCATCCTTCAAATCTAGAAATCAACCATTCGTCCTTGCATTGAATAATATTAGGTTGGTTCAAAATAAAGACGTAATAATGTCGTTTTTTGACGTATTTTTAACTTAAAAAAAACGACATTATTACGTCATTATTTTGAAGCAACCTAATATTTTCTTAAATGAGCTTGTTCCCCCGCACTTCGTCTAGATTCCTCGATAAAATCCAGAGATGTATATACAAGCAAGAGGTTACAGAGATTGAAACCAAGAATAAAAGAGAGTGTTTGAGAGAAAGATAAAATATATCTGGGATCAAAATCAGGGCAGCAGAAAATGTCAATTGACACTACATTTGAAGATTATAGCTACCAGGAAAGCAATTAGGAGGAAGGGAGTTCCACTCTTGGGAAGTGCGAAAGAGGAAGCTGATTGATTAGAAGAGGCTGTTACATTTAAATATTTTGACAGTGAAAGGACCGGGATGTCAATCTAGTAGCACGCTTGAATTCATTCATTTAAGGTACCAGTGAAAGTAGCTCGTCAGAGCAGTGGATATGAAAAAACTTGTAGAACAGACAGAGGGAACCCACATCACGTCTGTAAGAAAGTCACTGTAGACGAGAGGTCAGATCAGGACATATCACCTTGGATAACCGTCTCTGGATTTTGTCGATGACCTACAGATGGACAACGAGAGTACCAGACCAGATATGGCAGCAGTATTCACTGCAAGGACGAATGATTGATTTGTAGATTCCAAGGATGAGGTCAGGCGAGAAAAAAACTTCTGGCACGACACAGAAAACCAACTTTCCTTGTGGTAGATGCAACTATACATGCCTAAAGAAACGTAATCGAAAATTTACAAATGATTACGGACACAGACTGTGAATATTGAGTAGCGTTATGTGACATTGCTGGAGATGTAAGCACAAATTGTTCATCGAATGATAATATTTGATAAAATTATGCGTAAGAATCACTTGGTTGACCAACAAAAATAATTATCGATTCACTGATAAATGACCTTGGAATCAGAAAAGAATTAAATAATGTGTGTTGTTTTGAGGAGCACCAGCACAATTCTTCCCGATACAGTCCAGGAAAAACCCTCTGATTTAGATGTCTATATTTTTAGCATGTTTTATTTTAGAAAGTTTTCATTTTTATTGATATTGCGTTCCTTTTTAGTAATTGCCCATCCTGTCGAAGAACCGTTTGTTGTCCCACTATATATATATATATATATATATATATATATATATATATATATATATATATATATATATATATCTTTTCTTTCTATGCCTGCCTGCTTTGTCAATGTTTATTCTTTTAATTCTACTTAATCCCAACACTCCTCTCGCTGAGGCATTGAGAATTTTAAGGTCTTTCTTAAGAGTATTCAAGCTATTTTCATAATAATGATTAATGATTATATAAGTTGTTTTTATGAGGAAATGTTCGGCATTTATTGACTGCACTGTTCGAGATTTATTTGAAAAATATCCTATCGCGCGAAAAGGGGTAACGGAACACCGCCAACTGAACACCGTTAACTGAGTGCCAGGACAACTGAGGACTGAGGCAACTCATAGCCGAGGCGACTCAGCACCAGAAAGATGTAACATTTTTATAACCGAATAAAAATAATTTAAGGATTAAAACATTAATTATTCAATATTTTTCTTCAAATAAGGCATTATGTAAAATATGAAACAGTTTTTTTTTTTTTTTGCTTTTAGTTATTTCTTATAAAGTATATCGTAAGGAAATTTATTTTAATAAAGTAAATTGTAAAGTAATTTATTTTTTAATAAAGTAGTTTAATATGTCAATTTACTTAATTGAGTTATCACGGCGCTCAGTCAGTAGTGCTCTGTTGATAACGTTCAGTTTCTCTTCGTTCATATCGCGCTTTCTAGTAATGATTTTTTTTTATCCTATTCTGTTAAACTAATCTTGAAAATAATCATCTCTTTTAGATCCATGTAATCAAATGTAGTTATTACTGCGGTTGAAAGTCTTCAAGTCATGTGGTAAAATTATATGATTATGATTCTGTAGCGCTAGTCTGTAAGATCTGATGTTGGAGAGACTTCGTTAAAAGCAACAGGAACCATTCACTCGAATGTATATCTGCGAATAATTTGTACATATCTGAGAGAGTAAACACGTGTGAACGAATTGAATGCCACGAATGATATCCATAAAAGAGACGTGATATGAAGAAGTTATTCATAGGCATGACTTAAGTTCATATGTTAAGCTTTTTCATTTGCATTATTTTCTGATGTTTAACAACTACCCTCAATCGCAGCCGATTCTTTTATCAATTTCCTTAGTTTTTGCACTCAATTTGATGTTACTGATCCCTTCCCTGAATTGTAAAAAATCTATAAGGTTGGTGCAAAAATAATGACGCAATAATGTCGTTTTATTTTCAACGTATTTTTCAACGTCAAAAAACGACATTATTACGTCATTATTTTTGCACCAACATAATAGTTCAATAAAAATGTCTTAAAAAGAAAATATATTTGATTTTTTTTTTTTTTAGTTTCATTGGGAAATGAGTTGTGTTTAGAACATTTCAGAATATCAGCAATATATGATAGTAAGGATAATATATGATAGTAAGGATAATTTTTGGTGACGACGTAATATAACCGAACCGAGTAAAAAGCTCAATTTACATTTAGAAATGTCAAAGATACTCCGAGATTGTGTATTGAATACGTTCCATTTGTAAGGAACAGAAGCAATTATACAGCATTTTGGGTTTAAAACGGCCTTGGAAACATTCTTCAATCTTTGTTATGTCTTACAGAAAACTTACTATCACTATGCCTTCCGATACACTAATTCGTTAAAAAAAAAAAAAAAAAAAAACGATATGAGAATTCAAGAACTGATTTTTAACATATTTTGATATGTTGCTAGCTTGTTTATTAAATCACCATAGGTATCACGTTTTTGATACGCTAGAAATGTTTGTAAATTTCAAACGAATAAACCCGTTGCCTCTAGCTCAACCAGATAGTAATCTATTTATATTAATATATTTTCTTGAACATGAAAATTTGCAAAGAATGTTTGAAACATCTGGAATGGGAAGAAAAATCTGAATACATATTCGGAATCAGCATACATCTTTTACTGCATGCTTATTGCTTATAGAAAGCAGGTTTCTCCCATTCATTCACCAGCTGTAGCAGCAAAATTGTCCAAAACGTTTAACAGCATAATTATCCATCCCACTAAATGTTTAATATCTGAAAAAAACCTTCTGAGATATTCGGGTAGAAAGAGAACAGGTTAAAATCGTTTTTTGTCATCCCCACTGTCTTCTCAACTGAGCAATGTTAAGAGGAAAAAGACATTCAGGTCTTCAGTAATGGTACCAATATTCATACCCTGGCTTACATCGTCAAATTCCATTCAACAACCATCAAGAGAATGGTGAATAAGTTTAAAAAAGAGGGAATAGTAGAGAGGAAAACGGGATCAGGAGGTCACAAAAAGATGAGGGTTCATCATTTAAAGTTAGAACTAAAGAGATCAATTAAAAAAGATTCAACTCAATACATAAGAACTATGGCATGCGAGAGAGGAGTTTTAACCATGACAGTGAAAAGAGCAGCCAATAAATACTTGAAAATAAAATCGTATGTGAAACCTGTGAAGCATATTGTTACTCCAGGACAGAAAGTTAGAAGTTTAAAGAGGGCGAAGATCATCTTATTCAAGAGTATAAAATGATCCTGGAATGATATATATATATATATATATATATATCTCAGCCGAAGTCAAACCACTCTCCATCCATAATTAAACATATACCGTCATCAATAGAAAATATAATTAGTATTAACTCCGCTAACAAAGAAATACACCCAATGTACTATCTCATCCACTGAGAGTCCTAATACTAATATGATATACATTGGGTCCACGAAGAATGATTTTAACGCTAGATGGAGGCAGCATAAGTGCTCTTTCAACAATATAAATAAAAGAAATCAGACTTCTCTATCTAAATATTTTTGGCATCTGAAGGAAATAAATAGGACATCTAAAGTAAAATGGAAAATTATAAACAGGACTAGAACTTGTAGAACTTGGGATGACCCATGCCCTCTGTGCCTCCATGAGAAACTGCAGTTTCTAAATAATAAAAATCTATTAAACAATAGACATGAGTTAACGGTTTTTTGCCGACATCATCAAATTCACTCATTGAATAATTTAGCTTAAAAACAAACATACAATAAATTAACGTTTATAATCCATAGCCCCAATAAAAAGTTTAAACAACCTACAAAAAAAGATAGCCATTTATGAAGTCGTCAAAAAACAAATGTTACGATAGTTTTTATATAGACAAAACTCTTTCATAAAGAAATAAAATAGAAAGATAAATAAATCTCCATAGACACGTAAACCAGACTGGTTGAAAACATCTTCCGTTTAAAATTCAGACACTCCTGACTTGACGTCTATGAAAGTAACTCAATGCTGATACAAATTATTAGCACACAACACCCCTACCTATTTTAAAAATTCGCCATGGCTGTTACCATGGAAATTTTTATTTCAATTGTGAATACACTATTAAAACACGTAAATTTCTGAAATAAGTTATTCCCAAAAAAATTTCGCTTGAAGATGAAACAGAGCTTACTTTAATTCAATTTAATTCTAATAATTATATTGAAGTTTTCGGCTCTTGTATTTGAAACATGAGACCTCTTATGTAGCGTGTTGGAATCATATTTTTAATAAATAATTATATATATATATATATATATATATATATATATATATATATATATATATATATATATATATAGGGTGAAATTTATTTCAATACTTCATAAGATTCTGATCGTTATCTATGATTGTTATATATAATGAATTAATGATGAACATGTCATTTTCGTTTATCATCGATATCACGATAATTCTGTGTAGCCTGGAGAGTATTCCTTAATTACTGTTGCTCAAAGTTCAATAGAGCTATAAAAATCTCAGAGAGTCCCAGTAAGAGATGTTCAATCAAGATAGAACTGTTCAAAGCTTAATCTAAAAATTGGACAATATTGCTTTTACAGAATTGGAGAAATTTTGCTCTTACAACCGGGGGGATATACACATACATAAATGTTTCAGGGATGATCTTTGGAATCAAACTAAAATATTTCCTATAAAATACGCGTTTTTACTTCAATATGATAAATAAAACATTTCCCAGGGATATTTGATTTTAAAAAAATCCATATGTTAAATAAAGTTAATGTGATTTTATATATTTATCGATCACGCAACCTGGTCTACTGTAATTTTTTTTTTAAAGATATTCCGTATATACACAAATAGCCATAAGACAAGACGGTTTATGTTATTATAACATCACAACATCTAACTATTAATTAAGTCATGTTAGATGAACCATGTATTGATTTATATATTTTTGTTTGGTGGAATTTTACGCAAATAATTTACTTTTGAATATTAAAAATCTGTTAAAACAGCCGACTTCATTTGATTTAAAAAGCCGTCAAAATATTTCAATATTCTTTTTTACGCCGCTAAAAACATAGAAAATATTAGGCCTGACGACAGCAAACTGATGGTAATTCAAAGACTTGTATTGTTTTAAGGTATCACATGCAACAAGTTTTAACGTGACCAGTTTATGATTTAATTACTATATTGATAGACCTAGACTCATCCTACGAACAAGATAGCTGGCCTATAAAATTAGGCTTCTGCAAATTAGTTATGTTCATTTTAAACATATATATATATATATATATATATATATATATATATATATATATATATATATATATATATATATATATATATAATTATTTATTTAAAAATATGATTCAAATAATTATATTTATGCTCTACTTTTGTATCGAGCACTATTTTTCAAAAATTATAACAAAAATACTAAAGAATTTGGACTATAACCTAATGAGTTCTTTCCTATTTTCTATATATTTTTCACACACACACACACACACAGTGGGGAAATATTTAAATTATTTAAAATAATTATCTCTTTTATCCAGATATCAAGCACATTTTAATGAGACTCTATATTCATTAAGGAAAAATATTATTAAAGGAATTGCAACAAATTAGAAAGATTTTTATCAAACTGGAAGAAAAATATAAAAAAATTGAATGAACCCTTAGATTTACACACTGTATTTCTTTAATATATTGATATATCATTAATATATCGATGTTTCTTTTTAATATAATGATGGTTATATACATAATATGTTATTTATCAAGAACAATAACGGAAGATTAAATAAATCACAAAATGTAAAAACAGTTCGGGTTTCGTTCTTTTGGACTTGCTCGGCCTAACTTTGTCACGTTGGTACGACTACATATGCGTACCATGTGAGGATGCTGGGAATTTTAGATGTTTTTTTTTGGTGGGGGGGTTTATAATCTCTTAAATTTTATTTAATTTATTTTTTCTTTTTGTTTCCATCTCTTTTTTTATTAGATACCGCACATTTTGATAATAGAATATCAGCTAAGAATGGTGAAATTTTGTAAGAGCTGTGGACGATTTTGCGATCAAAGCGCTCTTTAAGCATTTTCGTCTTAGGGAATAGTTTTCACTTTGATCAGAGTATTATTTTTTATGTCGAAATTGTAGTCAGTTTCGTTAGGAGAGCAAGTACTTCATTTAATGTATTGTGTTATAAAATCTACCTTTGGTTTTCGTATAATTTCTTATTTCGATTCCTCGAAGTTTCTAAGTAATTTTGTGAAAGTTATTACAAGTGATAGATGAAAGATTATTAGCTTATTGTTTGTTTGTTTTTTTCTCTTAATATTGACTTTTATTGATAGTGTCTTTTATTGTTTTAGATGTAGTAGCAACAAATTTTAGGTTGAGTTGAGATAAGTTAGTTTCAACTGAAATTGTGATAGGTCAATATATTTATTGATTCATTGAGTTTGGCAGGAGGCGCCATTTTTCTATTTTGAAATCTTTTGTGAGACTTTTGATTCCCACTGAATATAAAATAAATAAAGTAATGAAGAAGCTTGAAAGTGACTTCAATGTATATCGCATCATCTGTAGTAGAATATAATAGAATTCGATGAGGGTAACGGATTTTATTTTGTTGCTGTTTTCAGTAGCCGAGTGTTTAAAACGTTAGCATTCTGAGCATGAAACCCTTGTTCCAATCTCAGCATTTCAGGAATAAGACTTCCGGATGTTAGTAGTCTGGCGGAAGGCGACCCGGAGCGTGCAGCACATTTGGAAAGTGCCTGAAATTTATAATACGGGTTGACCCAAGTCTTGTGAGTGAAATTGGATAGACGGAACTCTGGAGGGCGGTCGATAATTGTAGTATGAAGTCACAAATCAACGTGGCCGATGACTTAAACCGATAACATGGCTCTGTTCAACTTGTTGATCACGCTAGACAACACGCTCTTTCCCAGAAACTGTAACTAAGGTCTGCTCAGCATAGTTGCAGTACAAATCACAAGTGGGGATCCGTGGGAATTGAACAAATACAAATGCGGCTGAATAAGAGTCTGCAATAGGGATTCGGCATCTTTGAATTTTATACCATATATATATATATATATATATATATATATATATATATATATATATATATATATATATATATATAATGGCGTCATTAAGGATACCTACAGACATTCAATCGCGGAGACTTGTATAAAAAAGCACCATTCATTTCCAAGCGGAAATTCAAAACAAATTCAGCAGTATTGCAAGCGTCAACGAATAACATGTACACCTCACGTCTCCATAAAAACATTAGTATTAAAATCTATAACCATTTCCATATATATATATATATATGTGTGTGTGTGTGTGTGTGTGTGTGTGCGTGAGTGTATGTGTATGTATAAGCATACATACTCGGCTATTACAAAACAAAGACAAATTTAGTAGAACATATGCTAATAAGCAAAAACAATTTCAACATATTACTACATGCCAAAAGATTAAAATTATTAAAATAAGTGCCATTTCATATCAATTACTTTTGGAAATTTGTTGAATACGTTGCTATATCTTAACATCTGTATATATTAAACTATAGAAAATTGTTCTCTCATTCTCTCTCTGCCTCTCCGTCTATGTCTGTCTGTCTGTCTGTCTGTCTCTCTCTCTCTCTCTCTCTCTATATATATATATATATATATATATATATATATATATATATATACACATTTATTATTTTAATTACTATTTTGTTTTATTTTATGACGGCATACTTTGTTTTTGACATCATTAGATTCAGTTACTCTAGTTATAGCAATCCTGATATTAGTAATAATAATTATTCTTTTGAGGTTTGAAAAAATGTAGTAATCTCCCTTGATTTTCCAAACCCCCTTTCTTGTTTCCTTACATTTTTAAAGCAAGCGTCTCTTTAACTTGGAATTTATATTTGTTATTTACAAACTTATTTTCAATCTTAAATGTTAATCTGGGGTTAAATTCAAAATAGAATTAGATTTCATATCATTTAAATATTTTGACTAAAATAGTATTCTAACGCCAAAACAATATATCTCACGGGAACATTAATATTTAAAAAATAACTTCTGTCAGCCCAAAATATAAATAACAATAAATATAATAACATCGGCATGAAACTTCGAGTTGGGCAATTAATGTAAGATATTAATTTATATTTGTTAATATATATATATATATATATATATATATATATATATATATATATATATATATATATATATATATATATATATATATATATATACCTTTTGTACATAAACTGCATAATTTTTATAACAGAAAGTCTTTGGGTCCTATGAACAATCTGCTTCCATTCCTTTCTTTTTGAACTTGTTTTAAAGGGGGGTTTATTCTCATGAGGTTAATTCTACATAATTCCTGGTTCCTGATATTCCAGCTTCCTCAACAATCGCTTTGAACCGGTCAGATGGTTATATTTTGTGCTTACAGACATGGATTGTCTTCTTCAACTTACATATGATTTTTATCGAAGGTCCTCATGATCAATTCTTCCAATGGATTACCTTGAAATCTTCTCCCCCTTAACAATTCTGTTAATCGACTCTCTTTGGTTCTTGAAGAAAAGTACCGGAAATAACAAGACAGAAGATAACGATTTATATTCCATTCAAAATTTCCATCTGACGTGCTATATCATTTAGCTACGGAGAAGCGTCTGGTTAGTAGAAACTAAATTATTTTCTTTAACCCTTTGGGGCCTGAGCAATTGTAACCTATCTGCCTGAGAGCCTGAGCCGAAATTCGGAAATATTTGGCATGTGATGTTTCACGGTAGATATAAAAATTGTTACAAGTGTTTATCTTCCGTTCAGCTGAGCATTAAGTCATTTCTCTGGACATTTCTCTACCACAGATAAAGCGGTTGTCAGGTCTCAAAGGATTCAGAAGATTAAATGATAAAGATTGACAATTCATTTTTAAAGCTCTGAATTACGTGTACTTTTCTGTAGTATTGAGTTAGCTGTGTACTTTTTAAAAAAAGATAGTGTGATGAAATGCAGGCACCACGCACCATACATACTTTCATCCCTCATTCATCAGCTTCTTTTTTCTGTCTTTCTTTTTCTCACAATCGCTATTTTCTATCCATCTATAACATTGTCTGTCTGTCTGTCTGTCTCTGTCTCTGTCTCTCTCTCTCTCTCTCTCTATATATATATATATATATATATATATATATATATATATATATATATATATATATATATATATATATGTACATGGAGAAACACATGCACGTGCTCACACACACACATAAACCCACGAAACATATTCGCATCTGTATTAAACTGTGTTGATATAAAAACTACGGATTTTGTCATTGCTTAGATATTGGCTTGGAATTGAATACCGGAGAGCCGAGGCCCAGTTCCAGTCGTGTTGGTCATATTTATTTATACGCAATCACACTTAGGAAATGTATGAATCTACTGCTTCTCGTCCCAGCTGTGGGTTTCTTATTAGGGCTATCAGTAAAATCGTTATTATCTCTAGAGTCTATAAGAAAAAATACTGTATGTGTCGGTTACTTTTTTTAAGTATAGTCTTCGAGTAGATTTAGACGTAATGTGTACAATGTAGGTTATTTATTGCGTGGATTCGACTAATTTCTGGAAGCACACTTTCAAAATTTATGCCCTTGATACGATTATGGCAATTTGAAATTCTTATAGAATATAAGCTACGTATTCCGGATTCAAATCACAAACGTGCGGAATTGAGATCCAGTAACCGTAAAGGAAATGTAGAGCATCCGGTAATAGAGGATTTGCATTCATGTGTTCCATGTAACAATCTGTAATTATTATTTGGGACACGGCGATTTGCCATTCCGGTAGTGGTCAACAGAAGTTGATTCCACCGAAATCATAAATTGAGGTTAAGGAGTGTAAAACAAGTACAGGTCTTCTTACAGGGCTTATACAATTCATACAGCAAGGGTATTATAAAGGAATTAGAAGTCCTCCTATGAACCATTATTGGCCACCATCTTCTACGAGTAGGAGAATCTGAGAGATTTACAAGTCCTGTTACGTATAATATTCTTTTGAATAAAAGATATAGAGTTAATACAAGTGTTGATAAAAGAAAAAGAAAGGGGACTACAAGAACTTCTACTAAAGATTGTAAAGAAACGTGAAAAGAAATGACTAAATTCATTTTCATGAAGAGATAATATATGGTTGTCAGGAAAAGAAACAATCCTAATTTCAAATTGGATAGACCAAAACCCAACATGTAAAACAATTTAAATATCTGGGGAAAGGACAGAATGTGCCCCACCCATATCCAAATAGGGATAGATGGCTTCCAAAAACTATTACAAAGAAATGAAAATAATACAGTTTTTGTAACCTAGAAAGTGTTACTGAATGAGTAATAACCAAAACGGAGGGAGAAAATGAAATGGTAATCTTTATAACATCAACAAAATACAATACTCGCCAGCAGCGTGAAGTAGGTAAACCACTGCTAGTGGTGGACTACTTAGACAACATATTGCCTCTCTCTGCCTCTCTCTCTCTCTCTGCCCCTCTCTCTCTGCATCTATCTCTCTCTCTCTCTCTCACAGACACACACACACTTTCAATAGTATTCAACGTATTTATGAGGATTAGTACAAACTATTAGTGTTCATATGCACGGTATATATAATATGTAATGTCAGTTTTCCTATATTCCCGGGAATGGTGCGCCATCTCATTACAGATGAATAAGAAACGTGAGACGAAATAAATGTAAATCTACAGTAGGTAAAGAATATAATCGACTGAACAATTTACAGTGTAACCCGGATATAAGAGAGTTGTCGGGACCGGAGAAGAAGTCTATTATATACAGGTTTCTCTTATATCCGGGTTTGGTCTAATTTGTTTAGGTAAGTATGGCTCTAATTTAGGACCAGAGAAAATCTCTATTATATCCGGGTTTTTCTTATATCCGGGCCTCTTATATCCGGGTTACACTGTAGTAACGACGAAAGACACATGCCCTTAACATCTTGTAATTTCTAGAGTTTATAATGAAGAAAGAGTGGTTAGAAAATAAAATACTCACACGACATATATAAAGTAAAAGATGGACAGGTGGAAACAGCGCATGACCGACCCAAAAGAGCTTCGGTAAATTGAAACAGGGGTAAGCAGAAATAAAAAAAAATCAATACAAAATTTACTAAGAGCTACAAAATACAGGAAATTGTGGAGACCCATGATCGCCAACATTCAGAAGGAACACAGAACCTACACGAGGAGGAAGATAACCACGTTATTAATACAGGATGCATCGTTAAACATATATATTATTCTTACCAAAAATTTTCATGTATTCCAAGACAAAGTGCCTTATATAGTTACACTATTACCCGCGGCCTGGACTTTAGGATGAATTCAACTTTCGTCTTGTTTATTCCAAATTCTAACCTTATCATCCCAATATCACAGCAGAAATCGAGACTCATCAAAACAGGCAATGTTCTCCATTCTTTTATTGTCCAATATTTATGATAGTGAATTGTAACAGCAGACAGGAGTGGCACCTGACGTGGTCTTCTCCTTCTTCAACAAGTCAACATATTGATTATCCAAGTCCAAATATTGATTATGTCATTATTTTCCGCTTTAACAAGTCAACATCCTGATTATTTTCTTATTTTCTTTTCGAGTTACATGCGATATCCATCCATTTTTGTCGTTCCTGTTGTTGAAAATTATAAATAATATCGTTTTTTGTTATTACAGGTCTTTGTGATTCTGTAGCACCAGTCTACAAGTTTCGAATGTTAGTTACTCGCTAAGAGCTACATGTTTAATTCTCTCGAAGCAATTTTTAACCATCGATCCCTGAAGACAGTTTAGATATTATGAACAAGACTGCCGACATGGATGGTATATATAAGAATAACTCAATCGCCATTCAGCTTTTTAAGAACATCCCTTTAGTTTAGTTAATCCGACAACGGTTTTGCAGCAATCAAAGTGAAGTGAAACTACCGGTAACATCGACTATACACTTCCATTTATAAAATACATGTCACTTATGTCCCATGCGTGATACAGGCGTAAGCGATCATGTACATTTCGATACATGACTTACGGGGCAGGGTTTTTTTTTCCTGTAGTAGGTTCCCATTTCATTGTGCAGTAGACCAGTTGCCATCCAAGGCTATAGAACCCAGTCTGTCCAGCTACTTACCTTAGCTCTAGGAAGAATGTATTGGGAATTCGAACCCGGCTTTCCGATTTCTCAATGTATTAAGATTATGTACCTCCAGTAGTTTTTATTCTGATTTCGGATTATAGTATCTGATTTAGAAAGGTTTATCTGGATCGATCTCTTGGAGTTCTTGTAATTGTAATTTCAAGAACACTCTTATTCTATCTACGAATATGCAGGCCATCGCCATCGACACACGTATTATCAGTATCTTGGCCTCTCCAGTGAAATCAAAACGTTGTTCTCTATTAGTTGATTAATTTGTGATGTCGCATGAAATGGTTAAATAAATCTTTTAAAATACAGGAAGTGATGGTTACATTGTCACAACTTTATATTTTTAATTTCGCGGAAACGCGTTGTATTTTATTTTTAATTTTGAGTGTGACGTAATGGACAGCGGCTCGAGTTGATGAATCGGAGAGACGAGTTCGTGTTTCAATCGAATCCATTATATTCACTTACGTGCTAACACCCTTGCAGAAGGTATGAATCCTCCCCATAGCTATGGGTAAATAGCAGGACAGACCGGGTTCTATAGCCTTGGATGCCAAATGGTCTACCGCAGAAAGGAAAGTTAACCTACTGCAGGAAAAAATTGCCTCGTCAAACGTCTATCGAAAGATACATGATCGCCTAAGCGTGTATCACGCAGATACACTTGAGAAAAGTATGAATTAATCTCTTCTTCTCCCAGCTATGTGTTGAATAGCAGGAGAGGTTGGGTTATATATAGCCTTGGCTGTCAAGCAGACTGCGGCAGCCATCTTAGTCAGTGAGTACACAGAGCATTTACTATAGTGTTTAATTGTTTGTTTCATTTTTATTCTTTACATTTAATTTCGTTTGTGTATTAGGTTGGTGCAAAAATAATGACATAATAATGCCGTTTTTCGACGTATTTTTAACGTCAAAAAACGGCATTATTACGTCATTATGTTTGCACCAACCTAATATCTATATATTATTTCAGGCACCTTCTACATTTTTTTTTATATTTCCTTTCTCCCCAATTATTTATCACTTTCTGACGCAGTCCAATTTATCTGTTTTTCATTTTATTTACCCTCATTTCTTAATTCTTGCTTTCCTATTTACATTTTCTTCTCTCTCTTTCTATCTCTCTTTCTTTTCTTCGCCATTACTCTCGTTTCCTCTCTCTTATTCTCTCTTTGAATTATCCTGCTTTCACTTTTTCTTTCTTTCAATGTCTTTGTTAATTACCTCTTTCTCATCTACTTCTTTCTTTTCCTCTCTTGATTGACTACTTCTTTCCTTTCATTTCCTGCGTTCATACATTCATTTTGTTTTCGATTTGTTTCGTATCCTTAGATAGAAATCTATGCGATTACCGTCTTCCATATTTAGTGTTTGTGACAAAAATAACCCCAACGAAAAGACAAAGGAAGGTGAAATTTCAAACTCAAATATTTTCATTTATTGATTTTATTTTATTTTGGTTATGATCATTCAGTTCTATTATTTAGTTTTATTCTTTATTCTTCACACTCAAACGAAAGAAAAACATTTGACTAATACTTTTATATAAATGCAAACAAGGAATTTCACACAATCATACATATATAAATACACATTTTATATTAATAATAATAATAATGATAATAATAAAAATAAAAATAATAATAATAATAATAATAATAATAATAATAATAATAATAATAATAATAATAATCTCTGAACTTTTGGTTTTTATGATTTAAATCTATTTCTTGTTTCTTATTCAAAAAACTCTGAAATACATTTTTATGGTTTTTTTTTAAAGACTTACA
>OZ010586.1:100209685-100214685 GCA_963932145.1 Acanthosepion lycidas | reverse complement strand
AACATTGGGAAATTGTTAAAATATTTATTCCATTTTTGTTATTTCTTTTAACTAAAGTTTTAAATAATTGTCATATATATATATATATATATATATATATATATATATATATATATATGTATATATATATGTATATATATATGTATATATATATATGTATGTATGTATGAATATATATACAAATATATATATATATATATTTATATATATATTTATATATATGTATGTATATATATATATATATATATTTATATATATATATATGTATATATATATATATATATATATATATATATATATATGTATATATATATGTATGTATATATGTATATATATATATGTATGTATGTATGAATATATATACAAATATATATATATATATATTTATATATATATTTATATATATGTATGTATATATATATATATATATTTATATATATATATATGTATATATATATATATATATATATATATATATATATATATATATATATATGTATGTATATATATATATATATATATATATATACATACATACATACATACATACATACATTTGTCGATATTTTTTTTTATATTCGCTGTGTTTGTTATATTAAAATTTTTATCAACTTTGTCAAAATTTATACCAAACCTAGGAATATACAGAATTTGCTATTGTATTATCAGAAAATTCACATTCCTAGCAATATAATTATCTAAATAATTCACAAAAATCTGTTTAATTTCATTTTCTTAAAACTGTAGCAAATTATTTAAACAACTGAAAAAATAATGTTATGTAAATTAAACTATAATTATAATCAGAAGAATATATCTCAGAATGTTTTTCACATTGTCAGATCTGTGTATTTATGTCCATAGTGGGAGATTTAAATGGGGTTATCTGTATGTAGGAAGGAAATTCAGAAAATAGATACCTTGCCGACGATGCTTTACACATAATTTTTTAAAAAAGTAAGAGATTTCATTAGCACCATTTATTTCTAATTGAAATATTAAATAATTGCCATATTCATAATTTTTTTTTCGATATTTTTTTTTATAAATTCTCATGTTGTCATAGGGAAACCGCATAATATATTGTGTATAAATAATTATTAGTCGATTACAGACGATAAAAAAATCCAGTAATTATATTAAATAAATGGAAATCATTTATTTAATTAGATTTTCTTATGAGCGTACCGAATTAAAAACGTGAAACAATTATATGTTTGATGAATTAATATCATTATCTTTATTTCATTTGATTGCTGGTGTATAATCATTCGGGTCGCAGCCAGAGACTTAAGTTCAGAAATGGCATCATATCATTTTCCATTGGGCATTTGGTGAGGAAAACAAGAAAAAAAAGATCACACATTATACGTAGATAAAGGTCTTTATAACGATGGGCTCTACTTGTGAGTATAATGTTTTTTTATTTCTTTAAGGCATGGATCACCAGGAATCTCTTTTAAGATTTCCACTTCAAGATCCTTGTATTTTTATAGTTTATTGAAGACTTTGAAAGATACATTACAGTCTTCAGGGAATGTTATGTCAATAAGAAGGCACGTTTTGTTTTTTGTTATCTCTGATAACAATGTCTGGGCGTTTAGATTTGTTTATTCTGTCTGTATGTATTGCAACGGCAGATGTAACCAAGTCTGAGTGTTGTCTATACTGATTTCTTGCCTATTTCTTTTCTGCCTACGTTGCACATTTTCCAAAAAAGATATTGGTCAACTCATTCATGCCGGTTTTTTTATTCAGTGTGTGCCAGTAACGTGCAACCTGATTCAATATGTCAATTGTTCCCGTATATTTATCACATATTCTGCATAATTTTTTTCAGTATGTGTGCATGCATTGGTCCGGCGCAGCAAGGATAATAACTTCGGTTTAAGCATTTAACCTTGCACTACATAGCCACTGATATGTTCGGGGTTTGTCTACATGATCTTGTTTCGTACGGGCAGAGTATGGAGCGTTTATCTTGCTATTGTATCTGTAGCTCGTCGGTTGCATTTGCTTTGCTTCCATTTTTAATGTTTTCGCAACTGCACTTAGTGTATTATATTTTACTTGCATTTCTACACCCACTGGAAAATTGAACTTATTGGTTTCATTGATTACTGAATAAAGTTTGTTACGTCTTTCATTTTCTCCTACGCAGAACTTTTCGGTTCTGGGCGCATACGGACGACCAATATCAAACTTGGAATGATGTGTCAAGTAAAAAAATCTTTCTCCTTTTGGCATCCATTCATTTAATGTCAGCTATAGTCCAGTTACGGATGTTGGAACTTTATTGCAACACGAGAACAAGGAAGGTGTTTATGGCTGATATTCTTTATTTTTTTCTTTTAATTCAACTCGGTATTCATTAACAGACACACACACCTGTATTATTTTTTTCTTAATTTCATCATTTATGTATGCTGTATTTCATCGCCTTCGCTAATTACGAAATACCTATAGGCTTCTTCTTGTCCCAGTTCTCTAAAAGGTTGTGAGAGAATCTAGATCTACTGAGTGTCTTTCTGTAATTCTCCCTTTCTTGAATGTTACTTTTGCACATTTTGCTTCTCCGAAATCCTTACCTATGCCGTCATTGAAACACTTCACAGTATTGAGTGCTGTCGTCTTTAGCAAACAGTTTAAGGTCATTCATGTAGAGTAGGTGATTGAATAAATTCGTGTTTACTTTATATCCACAAGTATCATTGTTTGGGTCATGCGTAAGGTGAATAAAGGACTGACAAATTAGAAAGAATGACAGGAAGTTTCCTTGAAAGATTCCACGTCGGATATTCAAACGGTTGGATATTGCAATGCGTTTGGTGTGATTTAGGAATAATGTGGTTTTCCAGTTCCATATAGTGTTTAACTAAATTTAAAATCACCGAGGAAACTTTTTTATGAGTTCAATATCTTAAGGAATCAAGAGTGTGACTCAATATCAAAGACTTTACAGTAATCTATTTATCCTGTGCTTTGATTCTATGTCTTTTCATGCAGTTTTCCAGGATCATTTTCCTTATCAATAGCTGATCTTTGCAACTTTATGTACCACTCCTTCATTCCTTTGGTTCGGGTAAAGAATGTTGTTTTCTTTGAGAAAACATTAAGTGCAGTTCGTCAGGACAGTCTTGATCAATTTCTCTAATGGTGGACAGGAATGTTCTTGAACTATAATTCTTAAGATTATCTATTAGGTTGGTGCAAAAATAATGACGTAATAATGTCGTTTTTGACGTTAAAAAATACGTCAAAAAACGACATTATTACGTCATTATTTTTGCACCAACCTAATATTTTATCCGTCTTTGGCAGGAGATATGCAATAACTTCAGTTATCCATTGGGATTACTAACAATCATTGATAAATTTTGTGGAAGGGTTTCATGGATTAATAACAGATGATTAGAGTCAAAAATTGGGTAACTTGTCATTTCCAGGGGTTTTTCATTTTTTTGGATTTCGTTGGAGCTTACCTAACATCAGTCGCGGTGTTCCCACTGTGTAGATGTTTATCAATATTTCTTACTACTTCTCGTTAAATCATCTCAGCATTGGGCTTATATTCCTTTGCTAAACTCCAAATATTATCCCCAAATTTTTGCTCTTTTTCAATACATTATCGCTTTTTGATATCTAAGAATTCTTTTCCAATTGCCCTGTAAAATGTGTTAATGTATCACTTAGAATATCTTATTTTACCAATAGTACCTACAATGCTTTTTGTATCTTCTTTTTCTCTGTACCTTTAACGCAGTTTCTGTTTTGGTATTTCTTCTATTGGTTTAATATCATGTAAAAATTTAATCTTTTATCCCTGCTTGATCTACTTGCATTTATCTGTTGAGATATTTTGGTTTCTTGAGATCTCATCAAGAACAGATAACTCACATCTGTTTTCCTTCAATTCTCGCTTCAGTTTTATCTTCAAAGATGGCCATTTTTGTCTGTTGCTTGGTCTTTTCATTGTGTTAACACCAAGCTTCCCAGTATCTGTTAAATCTATTGCGTACTTAACTCCTTGATTGCAGTCTTTGCTTACTTGAACCCTGAACATCGGAAAATACACCCCACCTTATTTCTCGAGTATGTATATTGAAAAAGGCCGAAAAATCTGCCACTGGAACAAACTCTTCTAACATCGATGAAACGTGTAGTCACAAAAAACCACATCATTCAAGCATTCAGCAGAGTAAAAATTGAAAAAAACGAACGAAATGTTTGAAGATCAGGATATTTTGAGCTTTTATTTTGTTTTATTTTCAGCTATATTTCTAAATTAATCCTTTTTTACTGAATGGACGGAAAACATGAAAGTCTGAATATTTTTCGTGTCTGTCGTCATATCATTCCGAAATTGTATCTAGGTTTCTGTTTTGAGTTGGAAAATAAACAAACATTTATTCCCTAACGGAATATATATTTCTGTTTGTCTTGAAACATTTCTCTCCACGAATGTAACGCGGAGACCAACTTGACTGCTATCATCGATCATGTCTGTAATTGCTGGTTTTTAGGAATAAACATACAAGTCGTTGAAGAAATTTCTTGGCCCGAAACATTTCCCAAAATCTGAAAAAACTGAACACTATTTGTATATTTAGTCCCTTCATGATCAGTTTGTGAGATTTTCAGCAAATCTTAGTATGTATTTCTTCGTCTCATTGATTTATTGCCTAATAACAGATTTAAACATAGTCTCTAACATATGACCAGTAGAACTTTAAATTAATATGAATATTATGTGCTGAAATTTTTAACCCTGAACCATATATAATTGATATATATATATATATATATATATATATATATATATATATATATATATATATATAAATATATATGAAAAAGATATCCCTTGTATATTTTATAAAGTTTTCACGGTTGAACACAATAACACCTTTTCAAAATTAATAAAAAAATCTTCAGCTAATCCTTTAGCCTACATCAATGTCAGAGGCAAAAATTAAGATTAAAAACGATGCCTCTCTTAC
>OZ010586.1:100159685-100194685 GCA_963932145.1 Acanthosepion lycidas | reverse complement strand
AACATTCCTGTACTTTTTTTTTTTTTAAATCAAATTTTTCCGTATGAAAACTTGCTCATATTTTGTATTTTATCTGTTTCTATCCCAGTACACCTTCAGGGTTGGAATTTCGGTGCCACATTTTCTATCCTATAGCAGTTAATAGAGGGAATACCGGATGTGTTTTTGAGCCGTCGATGGTCGAGAGAGCACGAAATCACAAACCATCGGTATACAGGTTTTGATCGTGTTATGCGTGTTCATCTCGCCAGATAATTATCTCCCAGAATCTGTAAAAATGATCCGCTGACCATTCTTGCAATATAATTCACTGGTATGTGGATTATATTGCAAGCTGTTGGTAGCTATTGGTAGCTATTTGGTTGTTGAAAAAAATACACGTATATGCCTGAGCAGGTCTCTGCAACAGGGATTTGGTTAGCCGTCTTAGCAGACTCGCATACTCGGATACCAGTGGACAGCAGTTAATATTAAGATGCATATACACGCATTCGTGTTTCTTAAAATAATAGAAAGTTAAATAAATGCTAAAATGTAATTTCTTCTCACTTCATCAATTAAACTTATTTTCGAAAAAAAAAAACATCTTAAGGAATTCAAGAACGAAGAATCTTGAATAAAAAAAAAACGTTAATTCCTCTTTTAAAGATATAATTTTTTTTAAAATAACTTTGGGAAAATTATTTCGGAAAATTTTGCTGAATTCAGAATTGTACACCCTAAGAAATGTAACTATATTAAGATACCCTTATGCACTTTTAGTATTTGCATTTAATTTTAAACTGTTTGCGCGAAATCAAATAACTAAAATATATTGAATTTTTTCTCGAGACTGGAAAAAATATAATCGTATGTACAGTAGTCTATAAATATTCATACATCCCACTTTTCTTTAGTTTACAATTTTCCCCAAACCATATATTTTCCAATTCCATATTTTTATTAAAAATAAAATAATCTTGAAATACTTTTTATACATTCTTTATATTTTCCTGACTGTCTCTTTATGTTTTCCACATTTCCACACACCCACGCAACGTTATCTATCTATCTATAGATATATATATATATATATATATATATATATATATATCTGTGAGACATTTTATGACCGTCGTCTTCGAGTATAGAATCCAGAGGTTAGCAGTGAATATTTCGGAGACAGTAGGAAAGCGTGTTGAAGATGTGTGTATATATACTATAAAGTGAATCAAGGCATTTGAACTATCTCACTAGTTATAGTATATATATATATACACAAAAAACTGCAACACCCCCTTATTTTGAGTATATTATGGAATCTTCCTTCAAAATATTAGTAAAGTCAATAAATACTTTAATTTCAAAAAATTATATTTTTTTAATTTTATTTTTTTTTATTTTTATATTTATTTATTTTATTTATTTAAAGAAAATTAATATCCACAAAAATTAGGCATATCACTTCGTCCACAGTTAAGTATTCAGATTAATAAACATGAGCAATAATATTATAAGTTTAGGTTGGGATCACAACAAAAAAGAGGAAAGAATTGTTACTTTACCCATAGCTGGGAGCCATTAAAACAGTTACTATCACTCCAGGTCAGAGTGATCCTGAGAGTAATTAGAATGTGAAAAATTGTTATTTTACCTATAGCTGGGACCCATTAAAACAGTTACTATCACTCCGGGTCAGAGTGATCCTGAGAGTAATTAGAAAGTGAAAAATTGTTATTTTACCTATAGCTGGGACCTATTAAAACAGTTACTATGACTCCGGGTCAGAGTGATCCTGAGAGTCATTAGAAAGAGAATTGGGCTAAAAGTAGGACTATTTACATTTATACCCCGAAACTAAGGATTCGCATTCATGCCAAAAACTGAACTGACGTTTCTTAAGACAATAACTAATGGATGTAGTTTTACGTCCTACCCGGGACTAATAAGGAACTTATAGAGACTTAATGGATGCAGTTTTACGTCTTGCCCAGCACCAATGAGGACCTACCAAAGACTTAATGGATACAGTTTTACGTCTTGCCCAGGACCACTGATGGACCTTATAGGTCAGTACCAAATATGGCAGAAGTGAAAGCCCGTAAATTGAATTTCGTAATTGGTTTTGTAAATAAATCCGCCATATTATTTCCCGATTGAACATATTCAATGTGTACTATTTTCTTTTGTACTTGGTCCCTAACAAATTGATATTTGATATCAATATGCTTTGATCTTTGATGTATTATTGGATTTCTGGCCAAAGCAATACTGGACTGATTGTCGCAGTAAATAATTATTGGCTCAGTTATTACCAGTGTTGTAACTGTTTTTATTAGTAATTTAAGAAAAATAGTCTCTTATTTGCTTTTGATAATGCAATATACTCAGCTTCACAAGTAGAAAGTGAAATCATCCCCTGTTTCTTCGATTTCCAGCTGATTATTGGGTTACCGTCAGCCAGCTTAAAGCAATAGCCTGTTATACTCTTACGATCTGGTGAGTTGGCCCAATCAGCATCAAAAAATCTGTCCAATTTTAATGGTTTATCTGCTTGTCGAAATACTATGCACAGACTCTTAGTCCCCTTCAGATAACGTAGTACTTGTTTAGCCCTCGTTAAATGCACAGTCCCCGGTTTATTTAAGTGTTGGGACAACTTACTAACCGTATACCAGATATCTGGCCTGGTTGATGTCATCACTTAAATAAGACTTCCGACCAATGTCCTGTATTCTTTCTCACACGCCGCTATACCATCTTCCTTATTCATAATTGTGTTTAAATCCATTTCACATAGAGTAGTTCTTGTTTTACAATTTTGCATGCTAAATTTAGATAAGAGTCTTTCAATGTATCTAGATTGATTCATTGAAATAGTGTTGCTTTTTAATTCGAACTGTATACCAAGAAACCATGATAGTCGACACAAATCGTTCATTTCAAACCTTATTTCCAGGGAATTTTTTATTTTTAATAGATTGGCATCACACTTAGATGCAATTAACATATCGTCGACCCAAATAACCGGAATTACTAATATTTCATTATTAAATGTTCTCGTGTATAGACATTGGTCAACTTGGGAGGATTGGAATTGCTGTTCAATTAAATAAGAATGGATTAATTTATTCCATGTTCTTCCGCTCTGTTTGAGTCCATATAGTGACTTTTTAAGTTTCCATACATAATTATCACCTTCTTCAAAACTTTCTGGCGGTTCTATGTATATTTCATAATCGATGGCAGCATTCAAATAAGCTGCTTTCACATCCATATGGTGTATATCCATACCATAATCTGCGGCCATTGGCATCAAAACTCTAATTGTTGTCATGTTTGTTGTTGGACTGAATGTTTCTACATAATCTTTCCCGTATATCTGCGAAAATCCTTTAGCTACAACACGAGCCTTGTACACTGGCGATCCATCCTCAGTACGCTTTACAGTATAAACCCAAAGGCTGCCGATAACATTTTTATCATCCGTAGCCTTTTTTAATTCAAACGTGTCGCTTGATACTAATGATTTAATTTCTTTTTGTATGGCAGCTATCCACCGTCTGGAATTGACAGAATGTATAGCCTCTTGATAATTCTTTGGGATACATTGTACCGAATAACAACAACCAATGTTGCAGGTATTACATTGATCCATTCCAAAATAATCTGGCTTTCTTCTGTTTCTTGTCGGATAACGCGGAATTTTCCCCCTCATCAGTTATACTCTCTTTTAACTCAAGTTTTGCGTCCGATTTTTCCTCGTCTACATCATCTGGTATAATACCTTCCTCTGATTGTGGATTTTGAACGGGTTTTCTACTCATAGGCCCATAATTGGGCCATACTAGTTCGGGTTGGACTAGTTTGTCGCACTTAATATTCTTTTCTTCGTGTTCCTCCCCTCGTTCAAAGGAATCTGTAAATCTGACGCATCTAATTTTCCTTATCGTTTTAGTTTGTGGAAAATAAATCATATAGGCTGGACTTGTCTTATCATACCCAATAAATATGCCCCTTTTACTTTTTGGATCTTGTTTCGCCCTGTGGTCGACATATGAGTAGCAAATTGTATCAAAAATATGCAATCACTCTCATTGGGTTTGAAGTTCGTATAAGCTTCGTAAGGGTTTTTTTTAATGTTACTATTATAGCAGCGGTTTCTTATATATACCGCTGTATTTAATGCATAAACCCACATATTTGTTGGTAACTTAGATCCTATTAACACACATCTAGCCATTTCAAAAAGTGTCCTCCAACTGCGTTCAGCGACTCCGTTCTGGTGTGGAGAATAAGAACAGGTTTTCTCATGTTTAATGCCTTCATTTATTAGGAGGTTTGCGTAAGCATCAGAAGTACATCCTCCACCATTATCTGTCGGAATTATTTTTACTTTTCCATACGGGGAGATATCGGATAAATAGATTTTTGTAGCTTGCAGGGTATCAGATTATTTTTTAGAAAATATATCATAATAAGTCCTGAATATTCGTCAACAAAGTTTAATACATATGAATAGGTGTCTATACCCATTGGGCAAATTGGACCCGCTAAATCGCAATAAACTCTGAACAAGATATCTGTTGCTTTTGGGATCCGACCCCGCTCTCTATATTTCGTCATTTTACCTTTAATACACGTGTCACAATATTGGAAGCCCTTTGGAAGTGTAATTTTCATTCCAGTGACGTGTTCTTGTAATCTTTTAACATCCGAATTATTACAGTGGCCTAATATTTTATGCCAAGTTCTTAAGTCGTGCGTGGCTCTCTTTGCAGACTTAACACTTTTCAAATAATACAAACGTCCATTTTGCTGTATATTAAATTCAGTTCCGTCTGGATATATTAACTTTGAATTGTCTCGGTGAAAATTGATTTTAACGCCAGTTTTAATTGCAGGCTGAACTGAAAAAATATTTTGCTTAAATTTAGGAATATATAAAGCCCTTTTTAATAAACATTTACACATATTTCCTTTAGTATTTCGTAGATAAATACAGGCATCGCCTCATTTTAAAACTAAATTATTAGCTCTTGTCCCGTCAGCTAACTCAATAAAATGTGAGTCGGGCTCAAAATTGGGGTCAAAAATAATAAATTTTGTTTCATCTGTAATTACATCATTTGTGGCACCCGTATCGAGCAGGTAAGAATTATAACTACTGGCCACAGCACCCAGTCCAAACGAAAAAGCATATGTACGTCCATTCGAAGAAGTTTTTACATTTTTACAAAAGTCATTCCGTGTATAAAATTGACATTTCGCACGGACATGGCCGACATTACCACATCGAAAACAAACGATATTTCTTTTAGTGTTTCTTTCTTTATAATTCTTGTAATAATAGTCTTTAAAGCCCTTGTTCTTAATATCATAAATCTTAGTATGATCGGTTTGAGGAACTGGTTTTCTGAATTTTTTAAATGACGTTCTCAGTTGCATTATGTTATTGCCTTGATTTTGGGGGGTACACATTTTTTCAGTTTCTTCATAGCTACGTAACACCATTTTAAAATCAGTGAAAGTTAGTTGTTTATCTTTTTGAGTTATAACTGCCGTGAATGGTTTGAATAACGGTGGCAAACCCTTCAAGACCATGGCTATTAGCAGCCCATCCGAGATAGTCTCACCTGCAATTTTTAAGGCATTTGCAACATTCTCCGCTCGGATGGTGTAATCGGTTATAAATTCATTTTCTCGTCTCTTTAATGCGGTTAGTTCAGTATATAAAGCAATAATTTTAGGCTTACCTTTTGAAAAATAGTGTTCACGCAAAATCTGTAGAGCTCTCCGGCCATTGTCCTTGGCCTCTCACATTATTAAGGACAAACTCCGGTCATTCAGGAATTGTATTAATTCAGCGAACACGGTCGCATTTCTTTCCATAAAATAATCATCCCCCTCCTGGTCAACATTGCAAAGGATGATGTCATGGAGTTTTTGTATTCTGAAGTAGCCTTAAAACTTCATCTCTTATAATTCATATCTCGATTCATTCCCGTCAAAATATAATCGTCAACTGGGCTCATAACCAATGTTAGACATTTTATGACGGTTGTCTTCGAGTATAGAATCCAGAGGTTAGCAGTGAATATTTCGGAGACAGTGGGAAAGCGTAGTTCAGGTTAGCAGTGGATATCGCAGCAAAGTAGCAGAGGGTCGTACTTCCTTCTGTTCAACTTCGCCTGACAAGTAGGCACTGGTCATTCAATATTTATTTGCACAAATGTTGAAAATGAGACACGAGGCCTAAAAGGGGGTTGGGGAAGGACGGTCTTCTTCTGTCTTAATTCTAAACTTAGCTAGACACAGACACGGACCCAAACATACCAACAATATTCCTATCACCAAAACAACACATTCACTCCTACCTTTCTTACTGCGTCCACAATAATACCTCAAATTCTCTATGAAATCCTAACTAGTCCCCATATGTACATTTAAAAGCCTGTGTGTGTGGGGCGGTGGGAAATGACAATTTAAAAAAACCCAATATTTACAATATGATTTAAACTTAATTACATAAAACAAAACAAATAGGGTTAGTAATAAAAACCCGCACAATCCCTAAATGTGGCAGAAACATCAGTTAACTGGACGAAATCAATGCGGGACTATGAAAAATAAGGAAAACATTCATTCCTTCAAGGCATTCACACAGGCACACACACACATTCATACACAAGAACAAATACGAAAAATCACACACACGAAACGAAAGGAGCCCCGTATCCACCAGAGAACTGACATCACTGACCACCTAACGAGGGAGGGGATGGGGAATTAAACAAAAGAAAAATAGGGACAGAAATAAAAGGGGGGGGCAATGAGCGTGCTTATCCTAGCTAAGTTAACCAGAAAACGGGAAACTAAAGATTCAAAATAAAAAACCTAAACTAACCTAATATCGAGGTGGGTTGCCTCTGTTCAACCCTGATAGGACAAAATCCTGAGCCTAACCGATATCCAAATGCTACTCTAAGTCAGCCCCTTTCACTCTACACATTCGCGCAAGATTTACCCACCTTTTGCCAAATTCTGATGAAGGGAGCCGCCGCCTTTCCGTCCTAATCCTGATGCTTAAATAACAAGATCAGTTGGGAAGAGGTGGACCTCTCGCCATCATAGAATTCCTTCTGAGGCGTCGTCCAAATCACGACCCTCATAACCTATAGTAAGCAACAGAACCCATAGTGTTCAGCCTTTGTCAATTGCGGCACCACATTGCTACAAACAGAACTGACTTCAAGGACAAAAAAAGTTTCCCTGCAGCATGCGAACCATGAGGCCTTCAACAAACCCGCACAACTGCACTACCATCTTGCATTGAAAAAAGGCATGACCAATGGTCTCGACTTCCCCAGTACATTGACGACAGTTTGGATATTTCTCCAAGCCTGCTGAACAAAGTCTCTTGCCGACCCAGAGGGACCCACGAATCATCAGCCAGGTGAGTGATGCCTCATCATTATTGAGACATTTCAACCCAGGAGCCCAAGGCCATATCCACCGAGCCTCCTGCTTCGTAAGACCGAGCTCGTCAATCAGTTCATCGTATGTTGACGAATCTCAATGCTAGGCATACCCAGACCGCCCTCAGAGGGATGAAGGCAACAGATCTCACGAGATACCATACCACAAGAAAGAGAACAAGGTCCGTACTAATAAAATTAGTTTGGCATACGGGAGTGGAAGTACTGAGAGTCGGTACAGGAGAATCGGATAGATGTGTGAAACACATACTTCCGCCCTTCCCTTCCCTTCCATTCAGGGAATGTCTCCTCCGAGACCACAGATTAACCGCGATCTCGGCCTTCCCTTGTACCTCCGACCAGTTCATTTCGAACTGGGGATCAGGACCGAACCAGACGCCGAGTATCTGGATCGGCCCATCCGTCCAGTAGAAAGGTCCGGGAAGAGAAACTCCCTTCCGCGCACCCAACTGCAAGCCCACAGACTTATCGCGGTTGATCTTGGCCCCTTTCACCATCTCATACCCACTAATCTCTTTGCTGACTTCGTCAATCTCGGCTCTACTCGACACAAGAACCGAAACGTCGTCAGCATAGGCAGAATACCTGGCTGAGGTGGAAGCCCCAGACAGGTAAATTCCGCGCAGGACCGGATTCGCCTTTAACTTGCGAAGGAATGGTTCCAACGCAAGAACGTAAAGCAAAGGCGAGAGCGGACAACCTTGACGAATGGAGCGAGACAATACGAATCTGGCACTGGTCATTCAAGTAGGGTAAACAAAAATGGCCGCCTTTAGACACGACGGATAGAATGTTTTGCGGATTCTGATTGGTTAACCTTCTATTGGTAGACTATAAAGTGAGTGCAGGCATTTGAACTAACTCACTAGTTATAGTATATATACACAAAAAACTGCAACACTCTATCTATCTATCTATCTCTATCTATCTATCTCTCTCTCTCTATCTATATCTCTATCTATCTATCCTTATCTCTATCTATCTATCTATCTCTCTATCTCTCTCTCTCTCTCTCTCTATATATATATATATATATATATATATATATATATATATATATATATTGTTATGCTCCGCTTCCTTGTATCACGGTGATGATCCAAGGTAAAACAATAAAGAAGAACTCGAATACGGATATGGACTAACACAGATATATTACAAACTGCAATATATACAGAGAAGTAGAAAGTGTTAGTACGAGCAATCAGGTTTAATAGTACTTGTCTGAACGCGACTCTGTTTCGGACTGCCTCTGACTCGACTGACTGACTCGCTCGCTCTGACTGGCAGACAGACAGACTCCTGACGGACTTCACTCCAGACTTCAGACTGAACAGTATTTCGTCACGCCCCACGAGGAAATCATGTGGCACAAGGCCGGTTTAACGTAGGATCTCCGAGCCCATGGGTCTTGCCAAAAATATGCGATTTGAACGCGTATAAACTTGTTTACGGTCGGTTTACTTCCCCGAAAAGAACTCCGCTCTTTGGCGTAGCTTATTTCGTGTTCCTCCCCGCCCGAAGGCACAGAGTTCAATCAATCAGCCGATCAGCCGGTCGCCCGACTTCGGACTGACGATATTCAGTCACCTCCCACTGGGGCGGCATGTGGCACAAGGCCGTTTTTCAACGTGGGATTTCCGAGTATTTTTCTTTTTTTTCTGCGTGTGTATGTGGAAATACTGGGTTTTAAAATTAAATACATATAAATTAGGGTTAAATAAAGACTTGGGTATTTTAAATCTTTATAAATATTTCAATAGTTAAACATTTTTTAGATATAGTTAAAAAAAATTGGATTTCTTATTTTATTTTTATTTTTTAAACAACATCTAAGATATTATTACCGTTAGATTTACGTTAGGAATATTCGTTCCATGTCACGTGACGTCAGCATCTCGCAACGGCCGCTACATGTAAAAAAACAGTTATTTCTGAAGAAAGATTGCGGTCAATCTGAAATATCAAATATATATATACAAATAAATAAATACTTTCATAAAAGAACATTATTACTTTTTTAATTTGCAACTTTTTCTATATATACATATTAAGAAATTATACGTGGTTCTCATGCTATATATATTATGTATTATTTTGATACCTACAATCTGGCGGTGTGAAAATAACAGATAATATAATTTGTATATAAAAAAAAAAAAAACGATATTAGGGGGAAATCAGTAAAAAAAATAGGAAGAATAAAGACATCCATGTTGGTCGAAAATAATCAATCAGCACCGCAATGCCTGATCAAAAGACAGAAAAACACCGACAGAGTAAATGAAGTAAAAACGTAAAATTGCTGAATTCATTAAGTAGAGCAAAATTAAAAAAATAAACAGTGTGAGCCAGAACCTACCTAACAAGTTCTCGCCTAACGGATCTTCAGGTTACTACTCTCTCTCTCTCTCTCTCTCTCTCCTTCTCTCACTATATATATATATATATATATATATATATATATGTATGTATGTGTGTGTGTGTATTTTTCCAGTGTCTATTTTTGCCAAATTCACAACCACAAACATACTGAAAATCCCAACGAAAATCACTTTATTCCTTTCAGGTTTTACAGCGTAGACATTCATCTTATACCATAACAATCTTATTGTAATCTAAACAATATTTATTTTTTAAAATTATATCTTGTATATTTTCGCTCAATTTACATTTGGCCAGACTTAATGTCCTTAATTATGACGCTTTGTGCCGTTTAATAGATTTGACTGAACTTTCTCAAATTTTAAAAGCTTCATAAACCAGTGATATTCTAGCCTCTTTATATAAACACGTGCCTGCAAAATAAATCCTACTTTGCCTTGCTAAAGTCCCTGAAAGGAAGAAAGGCGTCGGCTAATATCAGTTTCGGTGATGTTGTTAAACAATCAATTAGTGATTAGTTTTAAAAACATCACGAAACAAAAAACTGTTCTTTCATACAAGTAGACAGAAATGATTTTCCCTCTTCCATTAATGAAAAGACACTAAACAATGTACTAGACATGGCGAAACAATATATAAACATCCCAAATGAAGATCAAAATATTACGAAACGATGCTGAAAATCAAGACTATATTATGACAACAGAACATAGACAAATAAACACAGAACATATAGTAACCACAATACCAATATCGACGATACCTTTCACATAACATCGGGCAGCTATACTGGCGGAAACATATATACATATTAATCATCAATAAATTGACACACACCATTAATCAAAAGTCATAGTCTTGTACAGGGATGACGGCTTAAAAATCTCAAGAAATAACAACGGGAGAATTACAGAAAAATAAGAAAACAGATCAAAGAACCCTTCAACACATTAGGATTTAAAATAGCCATAAAATCTGACCTGACTTTAATATAACATTTACTCGAAAGATATCAACAAATATTCCAACCTCTCTCCTACTGTATCCAGGCGTATTCACATTTCCATAAACAAAATAATATTGCCAAATTCTAGCAACGTATAAATAGGCAACGAAAACAAAGGTATATGGAACAGCATTATGAGATATCGTTTATCCGAACATATTAGAATATACAAATGAAACACAAAAGAAAAACAAACATAATCTGTCCCAACCCAACCTTCAATAATACAATACAAACGAAAATAGCAAAAGTTTCATCAAAAAATTTGAAAAACAATTCCCCAAGTGAAACAAACTAGAATACAGTAAAAATCAATTACTGTTGCATGGATAACATGGAAAAATAATAACATAAATCAAAATAAAAGTACAAAAAACAGTAAAAATCACAACACAAATCAGCAAAAGAACAACAAATGTAATTGTCGAAATAAAAACATTTGCCCATATAACAAAAAATGCCTAACGAACCACATAATATATTAAGCCATCATAACAAACATCGCAAATGCAGAAGAAAAACATCTGGCATAGTAACTACAGTAACAATCTTTAAAGAAAAAATTAATAATGCTTAAACTTCAATTAATGCTGAAAAATGAAAAAATAACACAACACTATTAAAATATATATGGGACCGGAATCAAAATTAATCATTACCAAGATTAAATTGAAAAATAAAAAAATAAGCCCATACAGTAGCAACAGTAGAAAATTTAAATTAACAATGATCAATTTCAAGTATCTAAAATCTAATTGAACGAGAGGAATGGAATATTGGGGAAATGTAACCATTTAAAAAAAAGCATTTATTTTGCTACCCAAATACTAAAATAAAATCAATAAATAAGATACACCAAAAAACGCAATCCCATCTCAAATACAAACCACCATACATAACAACTAATCCATAACAATCCCAAACACAATCTATCCAGAAAAGAGTAACTACAATATCAACAAATAATAAGTAATAAAACATATAGAAATATAAGGGTCTTGAATGAACAAGCACACCACATTAAAACACACACAAACACACTCATTAGTAAAAAGTTATACTCACACATAAACACGGAAACGTACAGGTGCGGGCAAATGAATGCCTGAGTTTTTGTAAGTCTGCTTACATGTGTGAAAATACATAGGCTCGTGGATAAAACTCACACGTACAATATAGCTTTCCAAACTATATAGTTGATGAACAAATAATATACTTTCTTAGAAGTCCCAATACTACGCAAATAGAACATAATACCGCTTCAACTAATTCCAAACATTTTAATCTCTTTTATCGTAGTTAAATGCATACTAATAATAAACAAGATGAAAATATACTGAAAAAATAGTAAATACTAATATATCCACAACAGACCCTAGAGAAAAAATTAGGTTAATCATATACCACACTAAATCTATTATATTCAACTTAACTATTGGCAATGATTCCTCTCCGCATTCCCCGTTAGTGATTTGCAGAAAACCAACATAGTTTACAAATTCAAGTGCCCTTTGGGAGATTGTATCTCCAACGGATTAAATAATATTTATATTGGTCACACCACAAACTCGCTTTCACGGTGTTTGCCACTACATTTAAATGATAATTCTAACATTTTAGACATTTATAGCAACATGCCTGCTCGTGTACTCAATTTCGGAAAATCGTTGTTGACAACACAAATATACTTAAACATAAAAACAATAAACAAAAATTAAAAATTCTTGAAACTTTATACATAAAACAGTTGAACCCTAACCCGAACAGAATAAACTATGAAATTACCACAAATATCCTTAAATGCCTATAATTTATAACAGAATCCATTGGTTTATACCAACGGCTTCCCATACTTAATGCTTCTCGTTTTTCACACTCGTGTGGTCATGTGTGACGTAACGAGCTGTGACGCCATTTTTGCTTCCGCTTCTCGTATATACGAGTTTGTTGTTACTTGGAAATTTTCATGCAGCAAGGGCGGACTATCATTGTTGGTTTGTCCATGTGTTGTTTGATTTATTGAAAGTGTCATTTTTGATAATGGCATATGTAAGCCGAAAACTTAGATTGGATTTAATCATGTATCAATATGGTGGTTTCCTTTCGTCTTTCAGCGATAATGTGATTAAGCTTATCAGACAATATGAAAGGAACTTACTTAAAATAAAAAGACAAAACTTGTCTATATTATTTAATAAAACATGAATTAATATATATAGAGAGATATGTGTGTGTGCGTTTGTGTGTATGCATGTGTGCGTTTGTGTTATTGAACAAACTAAACATTATGTCTGCATATAATCTTTTCATATACATAAATATGTTTCCGTACATTACAATTAAATAAGGGAAGATATGCACTGTAACGGTGAGAATCATTTTTATGTCGCAAGTACTTTCGATCTCTTTCTGAGATCATCATCACGTGTGCAACTGGCAAGGCGAAACATGTGATGCTATTCATCACAGTTGATCTCAGAAAGCGATGGAAAGTACTTGTAAATATATATATATATATATATATATATATATATATATATATATATATATATATAGATAGATAGATAGATAGATATATGAATGCAGTGTGTGTGTTTATATTAGTAAATAATGATATATGAATATATATATATATATATATATATATATATATATGTATGTATATATGTTATGAATTTTTTTATATTTTAATATATTTTTTGTTTATACGTTATTTCTATAGATAGAAATATTTAAGTACGTGGTCTGTCTATAATAAATAGTATTAACAACATATATCTGCTTGAATATCCGAGAAATTTCATAGAAAACATATGTCCTGTGAGAGGAATCGAACCTGTATCCTATATGGAACAGTTATATATTTATTGTCCATTTCCTAATGTATGATGCCATCTTCTTACTCTAACATACCCTTTGAGGTGCTATGAACGTTTGAGAGTAATCATGGGAAATTTGTAGTATAAAAACAGTAATTTGATTTTGCTAACCAGACGCTTCCTCTGTAGCTAAATGTATAGCACGTCATGCTATATGTATGATGATTTCATGTAGGATACAGGTTCAATTCCTGTTGGAGGACACATATTTTCTATGAAATTTCTCGGACATTCAGGCCGGTAAATGCTGCCAATACTGTTTATTATAAACAGCGCATTTGCCTAAATATTTGTATCTATAAAAATATCGTATAAATACTCTCTCTCTCTCTCTCTATATATATATATATATATATATATATATGGAGAGAGAGATGCTGTAAGAAAAATAGATATGGGGGAGAGATAGATTTAGCAAATCACGAGAAATTGTGTATATTTCTTATCTACGTCATGTTTTAGTACAAGTTATATATCCTAAACTGAACACAGAGACAATAATAAAACATGCAGAAACATCCTCAAAAATAAATATAAGAAATAAAATATCAAAAGAAAAAAAAAACGAAAGGAGCAAAGAATAATTAGCAAGATTTAACACGTGCGCATTTACGATATATCCAATTGAGAAATTACAGAAACTTTCTAACGCCATGTTCTTTTTTTTTTTCTCCTTTTATGCATGTCCAACTCAGTCTGTTCGCTTCCTGCGGCCTCTTCTCTCTTCCTCGCCCGACATTCGCATAGCTGTTGGCGGTGTGCGTCTTTCCCGGGAACCACCCAAATAATTTCCACTGCGTTCACCTTCATCTCGCTCCGAACTTTTGGTCAGTTTCATCTCGTTCCAAGCGTAATTGCAGAGTCCGTGTGTTTCGGATTTGGAACGAGACCAGCCATGAAATAGCCTACATCAAAGGGGTGGGAAAAAGCGGTTTTTCGAACAACGTAGCAACTGAAGGCTGTTGAAAAACGACAGAAAGGCGACTATCTGCGGCAGCGAAAATAACGTTGATGAATATTAATCTAATAAGAAAAGAATATGAAAGACATCGAAATATTGAAAGGAAGCAAAGAGAAGAAGAAAAAAAAAAGCTGATTGTTTAGGAATAGAGTCGGGTTAAAAAGAAAACTTATATAAATTTAGATTAAAAGAGAGCTGTAGTATGTACAATTGTGCTGTTGCATCTTGATTTTAAGAAGGAAACAAACTTGGAGGGAAACATGGGATGTGTTTGAGACTATAAAAAAAAAAATTAAAAAACTACCCGGAAGTAGGTAATAAAAGTTTAAATTAGAGAGTGCATGAAAATATATCTGCCTCTTGAAATAATTGTTTCTTCTCTTTTCTCTTATTTATTTGTGTATGTTTTTGCGTTGTTGTGTGCGTGTATGAACAGAAAGAGAGAGATAAAAGTAAATGATGATAAAAGATTGTGATGCGTCAGATGATGTCAAGTGGTTATTTCTCACTATTAGCGTGGAACATCCATATTTGAAACATTGATAATGTCATCGGTGGGAAATACGAACAAACTCAGTCATCGTTTCCATGCACACATACCTCAGAAGATAGTTAATATAGCTCGGAATTGCAAGCTTGGATATAATGATTTAGACAGACGACGAATATTATAAAGTGGCAAAAATTTCTTATGGATTCTGAGAAAAAAAATAATTCTAAAGACAATGTTTTTCAGAGCTGCCATACCAATGATTCGCATTGCTAAACCAAATGAAAGCGCATGCAAAAAACAAAACAAAGTAAAAAAAAACAAAAACAAAAAAAAACGCGCACGCACAGATATAAGGGAATGGAACATTCCGGCGTAGCCCATTTGGCGTCGCTTATTCAGCGTGACCAATTTGGTGTAGACGATTCGACATAGGAATTTTTCGGCAGCGGGACGATTCGGCGTCAGATTACTAGTACGTCGTTATAGTCAATTTTCTCTCTCTTTCTCTCTCTCTCAATCTCTCTCTCCCTCTCTCTCTCTCTCTCACTCCTTCATTAGATCCTATTCACTTCCTGAAGGGTGTTGTCCATAATTACGAAATTAAAAAACTTAGTAAAGCTATTTAAACGTAGAAATTACTTTTTTCATTTCGTAAAAGTAATTTCTTAGATTAAATAGCTTTACCAAGTTTTTTTTCTTAATTTTAAATGCAATATTTTTAATTTAATTTAATTTAATTTTAATTTAGTTTTTAATTAAACATTATTCCATTAATATTTTAATAGACTCCTTAAATTTCTAAATTAATAAAAAGACAGTAACAGTCTGATACCAAAACGTCGAATCACGGATACGCCGAAACGTACCAAACTCACACACACACACACACAATCTCTCTCTCTCTCTCTCTCTCTCTCTCTCTCTCTATATATATATATATATATATATATATATATATATATATATATATATATATATATATATATATATATAGGTAGGAAGGCAGGCAGCCATTTTGGATTGACAATTTATATGCTGATAAATATTGCATTAATGGTAGCAATTTTGTTGTATTATGCGAACTCATATTTCATGGTTGTAAATAGTTGTCTATAATGTTTATTTTTCTGCCATGAGGCATTGTAAATATTTAAATATTTATACTATTTACCTTGTCCGGACTGTTGACCATATTGTTGCCGTATTCACAGCAACTTGACTTTTCTGAGCTCCGACCTTCTTCAGGTGATTTGAATCTCGAATTAAACCCATTATTTCAACCACGAGGCTGAATTATTCTAGTTTTGGCGGCTTAGGAGATTTTGTGGCCTAACATAAGTGATTATTACTTAAGTTTTCGTATATCCTAGTGATTTTCTTTATCTATTATTTCAACCGCATTCCACCGGGGGCCGTGATCTCCTTTTCACCTCATATTTGCTCATCTACGTCTGAATTTTCTATTTCCCTTCGTGTTACGGCTTTACGGTGTTCTTTCAATCTTAACTTAAGGGGTGGCCTGTTTCTCCTTTATATTCCTTACCCCAGCTGCACGAGGCAGCATACATACAATCTTTAGTCATGTACACCTCTATGTGGCGTCTTACTCAGAAGAAACGTCTGCGAAGTGTCAAAGCACTTTTGAAGGTCGTACTGATATTATAGCCGCACAGATCTTTTGAATTTTTTTCCGATAATCCCCTCACATATGGTAAGCTGTTTTCTGTGTGTTCTTTTCCTCTTGTAACCTTCTATCTCAGTTTGTCGGATCTGCTGCCATGTAACCAGGATAATTGTTACGTTGTAGGCTACTGCTTATGCTGACTATTTCTTGCTCCTATGTCTGCGGTTCGCCACATATGACTTTTTGTCTTGATGTCGTAAGCAGCGTACATATTATCTTATTTGTTTAGTGTTGGATTATGTCGAAAGTATGCTACATTATATGCGTTTTTTCTATATTTCATATATTTGCATTTAGCATGGTGATATTTTAGAAAGTATTTACCTTCAGATTTTTTAGTAAGAACGTTTTTCCTGTCTGCATTTTGATATAAACACATGCACATATACGTGTGTGTGTACGTGTGCGTGTGTCTGTGAAAATATTGCTCTAGTCGTTACCATAGTAATTTTAATTTTAGTAATGAATATGCTTATAAAACACGTAAATTTCAAGAATTAGTTATTCCCAAAAAAAATTCGCTTGAAGTTGGAACAGAGCGTGGTACTTTAATTCAATTTAATTCAAATAATTATATTGAAGTTTTCGGCTCTTGTTTTGAAATATGAGAACTCCTATGTAGCGATGGAATCATATCTATAAAATATTTATGTATATATATATATATATATATATATATATATATATATATATATATGATAAAAGACAATAGGAAAACTATAATATTATCCGTTGCGTTTCGTCCATTAAATTCATTTCGTTTTTGCCTTGAAAAGTCCACAATGGACGAAACACGTCGGCTAATAATACAGTTTTTCTATTGTCTTTTATTTTTATGCATACTGTCTTTTTCTACAGGCTATCTCATAGAAATTCTTTCATGTATATATATATATATATATATATATATAGAGAGAGAGAGAGAGAGAGATAGATATCTATATGAATGGAATATAACGTAAACATGTAAGCTATATATAGGGAGAAAAAACAGAGAGACATCAAACGACATTTGACAAAAAATCAACGAAATCAAATGCGATATTTGAGGGGGGATTAGTTTGGGTAAAATAGAAGACAATGAAGTTAACAAACTGAGATGAATCGCTTTTGCTTCTTGGCATTGGACAGAAGAAGTGAAAACAGACCAGTAAATTTAAAAAAGAAAAAAAAAATGAATAAAAGCAAAGATATTTGTGAGGAGTGTTCTTCGGTTACGAGAGAGAAAATAACGATAAAAATTATTAATGTTCATTGGCGTTGCACAGGCGGGGCTTATGCATTCTAGAAAGATTTACGGTTCATTCATTGGTTCTTTTGAATAAATATTTTATTTCCCAGTTTGCAATAGATCAAAATCTCCGACATCTTCAGCTGGAAGCAGAATAACAGAAACGGCAAGGAAGAGGGGCCAGCGCGAGTAATTCCTGGCTCCCTATGAATCCTTGAGGCTAATCTACGCATTTTCCTCGCGTCTCTTGAAATCATGTTTTCACAACGACAATGTTTCTACGGTGAAAACGCAAACAAAACAATATGTAATATACCGGAGAATAAATATTAACTAGGTGTGGATTTTGTAAGCACGATTCTCAATTACAGATCAGCCAAAGTTGATTGGACTTTTCATGGTGACACCCCAAGGAATATTTTATGCGCTTCATAATTACTGATGACAAAACACACTTATATATATATATATATATATGCTTTTCACATGCATGAGAGTGTTTCGAAGTTCTCCACAGTATCATAGCTGGTGCGTGAGTATGGTTTATTGCCAGGTTAGTAAACACGGATTTTCAAGGCAACTAAGGCTTTCATGTTTGATAAAAGATTTGATAATACATGGCAAAATCAGGAGACCAGGTTTGACAGCAAAAATCGCAGTTGTTGCGGAGAGATGGAATGATTTCTCGTTGATTACTCCGATCTTTTAAATATTAGGTTGGTGCAAAAATAATGACGTAATAATGTCGTTTTTGACGTATTTTTTAACGTCAAAAAACGACATTATTACGTCATTATTTCGCCAACCTAATATACGTTTCTCCCATTCTTTCTCTTGCTCCATGCAAGGCGTGAGAGGCCAGAACATAAGGGTATTTAACATCTTGGTCAGTTCAGAAGATGTAAAGTTCTGCAAACAATACGTATAGGACGAGGCCGGAAACTGAACTCGAACAGCTATAATAATTCCATATTTTGCGTCTATAACGACTACATTACATTATTATTATTGAGTAAGCTAAAATGACGCATTTATGTTAATTCCCTTTATTTTGTGAGCGTTTAACAAGAGGTGAACGCTGAACATTCTAGGTTTTCATTACCACTACCTGATGCACATGAGATGTTTAACATTTTGGTTGAACACGAAACAGATGAAATAACTGAATTCCTTAGAAAAATAATGCATATAAGAGTAGTGATAAGTTTTTCATTACACAACAAAGGTTATCCCCAAGGAATCTAATGTTATTTCGTCGGACTTTGAAATTAGTCGGACTGAGATCATTTCAGATATCTTATATTTGATCGAGAGAAATTTTCCCATCTATAAGCAAATTATTATATATATATATATATATATATATATATATATATATATATATATATATATATATATATATATATATATATATATATGTAGAGAGAGAGAGAGAGCGAGATAGGGAGATAGATAATCGGTTATTAAATCGTGAACTCCCCTACTGGTTTCCCTAGCAAAACCAAGCAACAGACTTCACTGATTTATTTCTTATTTACTCTCTTCGATCTTGCGGCCCTTCGCAATACTGCCCTCTTCATAACGCGGACCAGTCTGTGGTATCTATTGACATTTCTTTCCAATCATCAATTAAAAATAGTAGAGATATGAAAAAACATATATATATATATATATATATATATATATATATATATATATATATATATATGTATATGTTTATCAGTGTATGAGTGTGTATGTAGATAAATAAAGATATATGCATGAATAGAACGAGATAAATAGATAGATAAATCTATCTATCTATGTCCGCCTTTTCATTTCTATCTATCCATGTCCGGCTTTTCACTTCTTTTTCTTGCTTTCCGTCAATCTATCTATCTATATATATATATATATATATATATATATATATATATATATATATATATATATCAGTCACCCTTTCATTTCTATCTATCTATCTATCTATCTATATTCGCCTTTTCAGTTGTTTCTATCTATCTATCTATCTATCTATCTATCTATCTATATATATATATATTTATATGTTCGTCTTTTCATATCTATCTATCTATCTATCTATCTATCTATCTATGTGCAACAGAATATTAGGGCTCACATCATTTATTCATTTAAAACAACAATTTTTCTCACATTTATCATTTTTCCATTTTTTATAGAAAGAATGAATGGATTTATTTAAATATTTACGCCATTAATATTCAAGATATCTATCAATTATGGAATATTGACTATTACCAAGACAATGAAGTTTGGTTGGAAACAAAGAAAACTGAACTCCTACGTGATTTATGGACAAGCACCTGAAATATGAAGAAGAGATCCAAAGCAAAAAAAATTGGCTCTACAGAAGGATGATAAGGATACCAAGGGCCGAACATATCTGCTCCGACGAGGTTTAACAGAGAAATGGTGGGGGCTTAGAAAAGCTGATACCCACAGGACGAATAGAGCCAAAGAGGGTCAGAGAAAAGTAACGCATAATATACTTATGGTTTTGAGTAAGTGGATAGCAGAACAGGCTCTGTAAGAAATAACAAAAAAAACAATACTTATTAAGAACAACATGGGACAGAAGGAGGTGTCAGGCCATGAAAGCCTATATCCTGAATAGATATGGTACATAAAAAGAGAAACGAAGATATTTATTACACTAAGAGTGTATTATATATCCTATCGGATTTCAGATTTATCGCATTTTTACGCAGGTTACTGATTTCCAAGAACCTTTCTATTCTAATTCAGAATTATTATAACAGGCCGGGCATTTAATTTATAAACATTTTAATATAAACAGAGCATTTACTTAAATACTTGTATCTATAAAAAGAACGTTAAACATAAAAATGCCTTTAATAAATAAATTGTCGGACTTTGTCCATTTCGTAATATATGACGTCATTTGTTTACATTCGATACACCTTGAGCAGTTATGAATGTACGGGATTTCATGGAAGATTGAAATTTATAAACAGTCAATTCGACCTTTCCTACCGAACGATCCTTGGTGGCCGAGCAGTCAAGGCACGTCAGCGTAAATGACGGTTCCGTATAGGATGCAGGTTCGAATCCTGTCCAAGGACGAATATTTTCTGTGAAAATGTCTCGGACATTCAGACCAGTAAATGTTATTTAATACTGTTTATTATAAACAGAGCATTTACTTAAATACTTGTACCTAAAAAAAGCATACCCGCTCGGCCCGGTGGCTAGGATCAAAGTGTAGTATTGGATGGTTATTTATTTTTGGCTGGGCCTACGGGCTCGGAGATACCCACATTAAAAAGGCCTTGTGCCACATTCAATCCTCGTGGGTGGATTCATAAATACCATCTATAAAAAGAATACCCGCTCGGCCCGGTGGCTAGGATCAAAGTGTAGTATCTGTGCTTTGTGAGCTGCCGGGTCGGGTGTCTGTCGAACTCTTTCCTTGCAGGGAGGAACCCGGACGAATCTCCGCCGAAGGGTAGAGTTTCGTTGGAGGAGGTTGACGGAATTGACCCGCCTCGGTGGGTTTGATGGTTATTTATTTTTGGCTGGGCCTACGGGCTCGGAGATACCCACATTAAAAAAGCCTTGTGCCACATTCAATCCTCGTAGGTGGATTGATAAATACCATCTATAAAAAGAACGTTAAACATAAATATGTCTTTAATAAATATATATATATATATACATATATATATATATATATATATATGTGTGTGTGTATATATATATAAGTCTCAAACACTAATATAATATGGTTATAATTTATCACATTGGAATCGTAATTACGATCCACTGCATCAGACCTAGAAATTGAAAAAGAAATTTTAAAAGATAACTCCAGGTATAACAAAAATATATATAGTGACAGTGTATGTGTGGGAGTGGGAAAGAAATGTCACAGAAAAAGCTCTAGGGAGAGGTGTAATAGAAGAGTGTGAGTTCAATACTCGGTTAAGGCAGTTAAGAACTTTCAGTGGGAAGATTAACAGGAGATAACTGATAACTGACATCCATTAAAAATGGCATGTGGAACTAAAACAGTCTACCCCAGTGAGCGAAATAAAGGATTCAGTTCAACCACCTTAAGAAGGCTGGAGAGTACAACGGCCGAAACTTTGTAATAAATATGGCGACAAAGATGAGGCCAATAGTCCGAATAATGAAAATAGTGTACATAATACCTCATCTCAGAAATATATGCTACTGAAGTAAGAAGACCATTTTTATAAAAGGCTAAAACACTAATAGTCCATATATATATATATATATATATATATATATATATATATATATATATATATATATATATATATATATATAACACCAATCAGCTCTACCTCCATGCATAAAAGCCATACATTCAGTTAAATGCAAAAATAGAATCAATCTAGATAATAGCTAAAAGAATAACGAACGCTCTAGGCTATACAGAACATTCGGACAATTTCTACATCATTTTTGAGCAGAAACGAAATAAGTATTGAGAACACTAAAAAACCATATAAAAAAATAACTGTTGTTTTAGCGAAACTTGTGTGTATGTGTGTGTGTATATATATATATATATATATATATATATATATATATGTGTGTGTGTGTGTGTGTGTGTATGTTTGTGCGTGTGTTTGTATGTGTATGTGTGTTTGTATGTGTGTGTATGTGTGTGCGTGTGATTAATATGAATAAACGTTGTCTGTTATCTGATTGATGTTCTCTTAACCATCCCGACGCCATAGTTTCGTCGTCGGACCTGTCCTTTCACTCTGCAGGTTATATCAGAAATTTACTGATTTCCCCCTTGAAAATGAACGGACAGGCCCGCTAACGAAACTCTCGATTCGGGATACTGAAGTTAACACCAATCAGCTATATGACGAAACATTACTCAAATTAAAACTATTAATGCTCTCTCTATATATGGATCACTTTATTGCTAAGATCGCTTGCCTTAAATTTATTTTCTGTCAATAATCCATTTGGCTATTTGGAACAACAAAAGAGAGGAAGTTGTGGTGAGTCACGGACGCTCACGTCTTGAAATGATATAGCGCTTGAAGTCAAATGAGAAAAATGTCGCTAGAGAAATTAAAACTCACTAGATATATTGAAGGTAAGAAAAGTAGTAGAAACTGAGATTAAATTGCTTAAAGATTTTTAAATAAGAGGATGGTAAAACAATGCCAAAAAGATGATAAGTTGTCAAAGAGTAATAAAGCAAAAGAAAATCAATAAGGAAAAGAAGTTGTGAACAGCCAAGAAGTTAACCATATAAAAGAAGAATAAGGAGAGAATATTTGGCAAATTTAAAACTCATATATCGAGTTCAATTGAGACAGCAAGTTACCTTCTTACGATCTTGTGTGAATGGTTAGCATATCAAAGATGGGTGGTATATATAATCAAATGATAATAATTACAGCAAAAACAGAACGTCGTGGAGACCTATGGTCATCCACGTCTGAAATTGGCATGGTACCTTAAAATAATATTACTGTCATATATAAGCAGTATGTTGCTTACAAAACGATAAGAAAGAAAGCTGAACAGAAGTTTATTCGCCTCAGATGTAATATATGTTCAAGGTGGTAGAATATATAAACCAAAACAACGTATTACACAGACATTCATAAAGCCAACAGCTTAAATAAATATGGAAGATTTTAACTTGCTTCGTAGACAAAACTTATGTTTTATTTATTCAAATGATGTTTTATTTCTGTTTTAACAATGGTGGCTATAGATGTAATTTTATTCTTTTCTCTAATTACTTGTGTCGATAAAATTTTGTCTGTATATTTGTCTATCCTAGGATAGTACGCAATTGTATAAACATCGGTTGGTCTATCGTTTGCTTTTATAATTTTCTGTATTTTTATCAAAAATCCAAAAACATTCCGAATTGGAAAGAGAAGTAAAGAGAAATACAAACATCTGAATACGCATCTGTATATTTGAATTGATTAGAAATACTTTTTTCTTTTTAATTTACCTTCCTTTTTTTGATTTTCTGGTTTTCCTCTTCCTAACACAATTTTTAAACGATATTTCTTTATTTCAGTTTGCATTTGTTTCCAGATAAACGTCTACGATTCCCGCATCTTTTTGTAGATTATTTCTAGCGAGACAAAAATCACAACAAAATTAAAAAAAATATATATATATCGTCAGCTTTTAAAAATAAAAAAAATTAAAACTTTTTTTTTTTTTCAGTGACTGAATATAGACACAGAATTTCAGATTCGAAGATTAAATAAATTCTTGCAAATAAATTTTATGAAATTTATATTTGAAATTTTTTTAGCAGTTTTTCATATAGCATTGGGGTTTGGTTTTCGAAACAATATTTGTTGGTTAGAATCGTTTAGTTTATTTTTGTAAACGTTTTAAGTGTTGATATTTATATTTCAGTGAAGCAGTCATGACGCAGATTTAGAGATGGCAAGAGACATAAAGTGGTGGAAATATTTATTCTTATTTGTTAGTCAAAGTGTAATCTTTCCGGGTGATTTAATCTAGGAAAATTCATAGGAAAAGAAGCAAATACATATAGTTTTAAGAGCAACAATTTTATGACTTAATTTTATGACTAGAATTAGAAATTTCGGGAAATTTCCATATAATACGTGTAATAATTTGAGATGCAATGTACGTTATATATTTTAGAATGGATTGTGTAACGCGAATGGATAACGACCGGTGTAATTATATGTAGTATGCTCAAAATTTGAACCATTTTATTTTTCATTGAGACAGAAAGATCATTAATGTGATTTATTGTCTTCTGACAGGATTTAAACCATCAGTGTAAAAACTTAGTAGTACGAGTTAAAATGGGAGTAGTCAAATATCATTTTATGGAGGGCGACGTCATTGTCTGCTTTTTGTAATGGGCGGAATCACAATTACTACAACACTTTCCTTGCGACAATATAAACGATAATCTTAAATGTGCTGCAGGATTTAGCATATTAAATTGCTTATTAGGAAAACTTTGTGTACAGAATTCACAGATTAGTTTATTATCTATTACATATGTTATTTCTGATTAAATAAATTACAAACATTGTGTGTGTTTATTTTTAACATAATCCGTTCATATTCACGGATATATTTTTCTCAAATTACAATCAAATGATGCAAGAAATGCACTGTAAAAATTAAAATCACTTTTATTTCCCAAATAATTTCTATTTCATTCTGAGATCTTCATTAGGGGTGCATTACATTATTATTTCTGGTTGTAAATTTATGTTCTAAAATGCCTATAAAAAGAAAATGTTTCACGCTTTAATACGTGGTTTACCATGACATACATGATAGAAAAAAAATTCCATAGTGGATAATTTTTTTTCACGTTCTAATGAACACTAAAGAAAATCTATCTGCTCCTGAATTTAAACGCAGAAAGAAAGAAAAACATCAATAACGAATAGCTACACATAGTTTTTGTCTTACTATTTGCAACCCTGATGATGATCTCAGTACTTAGGAAATGTAAGTAATTTTTACAGCTTCAGTTCGTTTCTTCCATGATTCGATTGTAATATACGAAAAAAATATACGTGAATATGAACGGCTTATGCTAAAAATAAGCAGACATAAAAGTTTGTAATTTATTTAATCAAACATGACTAAAAGATAATCTCCTACATAAATACATAATTTATACATTTGTTATTAATATTAATTAGAATCATAATTCAATAGCTGCGAAAATATAACGGTTATAGTAATATTAACCATTTCCCTACAAGCAAACATTCATTGACCGTGCAATGAGTACTATTTTCGTCTGACATTTATAAGATCTTTCTCTTAAAAAGAATATTCATGAAAATAAATAACTTGGCTGATATTGCTATTTCTAGTATTAATGGGGGTTTCCTTTTTAACCTTTTATTTGAAATATCATAATATTGATTATGCCATTATTTTCATGTGCTATCCATTTTAATGTTGTTCCAGGGTCGTACACTTAAACTGATGTGATTTGTGGTATTTGGTGCAGTTCTTTTTCTATGATTCTGTAGCGCCAGTTTACAATATGCAAAGAAAAACAAAGTCTTTGCCAAGACCAGCAGGCTACTCTTTTTCAAGTTAATTTTTAATGTTTTCATTAATAAGTAATTCTCGTTTTGTTTCATGGTACGTTAATAAGAATCGTAGTAATGTCATTATATGTTTATCCCTAGGTAGGTTATACATAGGTACCTAAATTTCTCTCGAATTGTGGCCATTGACATCGGAACAATGTCAGACGGAGCGATCCAGACGCCTTACATTAGTACATAACGTGACACATGGATTTTTTATGAAGTGAAACTTCCATGGCTAAAACAAGTATTTCAACTAGTTAGAAATTCTAAGGATGGCCGACTTTGTTTATTATCTCCAGAACACCATCAATAAAATGCTTAAGTGGAAACTATAGCCGACCAACTCACTGTTGTGATGTTCACTATAAAAATGTGATATAAGAGAAAATTAAGTGAATTTCATCGGTTAAGAGGAGAGGGTAGTGTAATGCCGACAAAATATATTAAGCGTTACTTTTCTCTGTCATTCTTTCACGCTAACCGTTCTGTCAATATCAGCTTTTCCAAGCCACCCTTTCTCATTACGTGTCCTAGAAATTTCAAATGCCTCTCCCTCATAGTAAATATAAGTTTCTTCTTTGTTTCCATTCTCGCCAAAAGAGTGTTTCCAAAAATGCCGTTCAACACTTGAAAACATTGGCTGTTCTCAAAAATGGTCAATCGAGAAGTTGATCTGCGCAAGACCAATTGAAGCAAAGTCGGGCAAGCATAATATTAGGTTGGTGCAAAAATAATGACGTAATAATATCGTTTTTTTACGTTAAAAATACGTCAAAAAACGACATTATTACGTCATCAACCTAATGAATGTCCTGAAAGAAGTAAGCAATGTGATCCCGCCACAAACTTCCCGCTAATCGATTTCACCACCTATATCATGTTTCTCTATAGGATGGGCACGCCCAATTTAGAAGACAAGCACCTCATGAGATGTAATTTTTTCTACCACGGCTCTACTATTTCTAAACATGTTCGTGTAACACAGTACCTGTAGAATTTATCCCCTCAATTGAATATCATGGAGAGTGCGATTATTGAAAAGTATTTGAAGGACGCCATCGTGTATATAGACATCCGGAAAGAAAACAACTTAATCTATGTATTCAGATTCTTTAAAGACGATACGAATCCGTACTTGATGTTGAGGTCTGTTTTAGCACAAGAGTTTCGTGCGACAATAATGGAACATCCGCTTTGTTGAGTCCAATATCAAATTATTTCCAAAGTGATTAATATCAATATCAGTAAGACAAAGCCTATATTTTCAAAAAATACAGAAACGTGGCTTGACTAGCGATGTCTCGAAGTTAACGAATGATCACCTTGAACTATATGTCAGAAATCAATGCATAGGCCTTTCACAGCGCTAGTAGAATTTCAGAAGATTCCAGTGTCGGGATATGATTTTACGATTTTTTTTTCATTTACTTTCACTACATTCTTGGCCTCTTAAAACAACCAGTCACGAAATTAAAAGCTTTTTACTGTTTTCTCATGTCAATTATTCGGCGAGCTTCCGAGTCAGAATGTTTATGTTTGACGAGATTTTGTTGGAAAATATTTTTCACACATCCGGAGAAACAATGTTAGGTGTTCCGTAAAATAATTTTCCGACAAAAAAACAACCAAACAAGACAAACATATAGAGATTGTGATGAATAAATTGTAGTTTAAATCACGCAAAAATAAAAATAACACTGACATTTCATTTTAAAAGATATATTCACCAAAATTGCACAAAGTTATCTTGAAATATGAAAGAGTAAATTTATTCAATAAAACTGTCATTGCCTTCAACCACGATATCCAGACGAGCAGGTAACCTCCTGTAACTCTTCTGGACGATCTCCTTCTTTAAGGTGGTGACTACTGCCATAATCCTAGACTTCAGTCCGTATTTGGTGTTACAAGAAGTTTCTATGGTATTTTGATCATCGGTGCCCGCACATAATAATCAAGGCTGTTGCAGTGTGGATAGTTATGTGGTTAGATGTAAGGGTTGATGTGGTCGTAAGTATTGTCAAAGAGCCATCACTGAGTTCTCCTGCTAGATTGGCAGAGTCCTGTTGCCAGATATTGACTTCCATCAGCCACCCTCATGACTACATCCTCTAAGCACTTGATACAGGTGTCCGTGTGGAGTCTGATGTCCTGTGGGAAGACGAATGGAGACATAATGTTGCCATTACTAGAGATCGCTACAAACAGCATGATGTCGACAGATCATACGTCATCCAAATCTTTCCGAATCTTCTTCACTGCCCTGATATTGACACCAAAACACTCTGAAATTTTCGTATTTGAACTCCCGGTGCAAATGTCAAGCAGTACATCACGACGTTTCTTAATTTCTGGCGGAGAGAATTGCGTCAGGTACCCTTTTCTCACAGACGATAACCAAATGCCCCAACTATACTGTGCAGTCGACAAACAGTACCACAATAGACTTGGGCACATATAAAAATGATGAAATTAATGAAAGCCTTAATAATATTAAAAAAGAAAAACAGCAGCACTCAATAATACTAACGCGAACACGGCCAAAATGTGCTGACTGTGTTCGGAAAATGAACCATCCATATAACTTTAGATGCATACACACAACCCATACATTCATTTAAAAAGTAAAATTACTTCTTGATAATGGCTAAAATTATAACCAAAAGCACACGGAATTAAAAAAAAAAAACATTTGTCCGTTTCTGCACACTAAGTGTCCAGAAAAGAAAATACTTATTCTATCACAAGGAAAATTTGATGAGAATCTTATTCGCAGTTCCTTGACTGCCGTCTTTAATGAAACGTATAAAAGAGGTATTGATGTCTACATATATATATATATATAATACTTAATAATGACTTAAAACATATATATATATATATATATATATATATATATATATATATATATATATATATAGTTTTAAGTCATTGTTAAGTAATAATATATATATATATATATATATATATATATATATAGTTTTAAGTCATTGTTAAGTATTATACACGTCAGTGATACCTTGTTAGGGGTCTATTACATTATTTTTTTTAGTTGACTGTTTTATTCTAACAGCTAATTAACAGTTTCAAATAATTCTAGGGGTATTACGTGGGATTTGATACTGGTTGCATTTCAGCATTTTCGTTATGTATAGTGTTGTTAGCTATTTTTTTTATTTATCATTGATTATTTTATTGCTGGTTGTAATTACGGAGTTTTCTTTGTTTATCTGTGCCTATGCGTATTGTTAATTTGTTTATTATTTTCTTTATTTACTCATTTATTAGTTTCGATTAATTACTTTTCTTGGTTATTTATCTTATATTATCTATTTATTTTCATTTATTCTTTTTAGTTTTCAGTTTAAATGTTTTAAGTAATGCAGTAAAAATTTATTTGCGTGTCTGCATTTTGAGATGAGTTCTGATCGTTTATTTAGTAGTTTGCTTTTGTCTAGGAATGTAATTATAGCTATTTTTCCCCCCGGAAAGGTTTACAAATTTTGGATTGATTGCTGTGGGTTGATGTTCTTTTCCCTGATCATATTGGTTTGATGTTTTTTTTTTTCTTTTTAAACTTCCAGATATGTTTTGAAAGAATTGCGCTGTTTGCGTATTTATTATAAATGTGTGTTTTGTATGCGTAGTTTTCTATATATATATATATATTTTGTTTCTAGAGAACTTCAGTTTCACGATCCATATTTTTTCTTGTTCTCCTGTATATATTTTTCTTGTAATTTTTGGGGAGGCACGGTGGAGTATTGATAGCATTTAAAATTGATGAATCGGAGTGCCGAGTTCGAATTTCAGTCGAATCCATTATATTCACTTACGTGCCAATACCACTGGGAAAGTTATGAATCCTTTTCTTCTCCGCGAGCTATGGATAAATAACAGGATATTTGTCTACGGCAGACAGAAATAGCAACCTACAACGAGAAAAATCTACCTCGTCAGTCATGTATCTAAAATAGATAATCTCCTATGCATCTATCACACATGGAATATATCTGACTGATATTTTTCTTAAGTTATCTGATGATTTTGCCGAGCATGTTTTTTTTGTGTGTTTTTTTTTTCAATGTTCTGCAAGCAATTGTCGTTTAAGGGACAATCGTTTTTTATTCTTCAGTTTACTTTGTTCAGATGCTTTTTTTTTTATTTAAGACTGAACTATAGTCCTTCTTTCCTTCGTTGCTGATGGTTTCAGCGGAAGAACTGTTCAGAAGATTTCGATTAAATTTTTGTGGTATCTGTTTGATTATTGACGGCAGATGGTTGGACCATGTGTATATATATATATATACAATGCTTTATGATTGGGTGTTCTGTATTGCTTATATTTAGATTTTAGTTGAAGCTGACATCTTGAGAATCTACTTCATTTAGGTTAGATTTTTTTTGTCTATGACGAAACCTATATATTTAAAAACGTTTATGAATGTTTTTTTTTCTAGTTTTGTCTGAGTTTGTATATATTTTTTTTTAGTTTCAGATAGCGAAATATCTCGAAATCTAAAAGCTTGTATCTAGAGAGGATTTAGATTGAAACAACAATATAATCTCGTTCGTAATACACAGGAAAAAAAATCTGACCGTAACATTGATTTAAAAAAAAATTCCAGACGAATTTAAAAAGTACATAATCATTTACGTCGAAAATACTTCAAGGTAATACTAATAAATATATTACCAACAAAAAACACACGTCGAAAACATCGTTTTACATCACCAAAAGTTACCAAATTAATTCATAATGAATGTAACGCAATTTTATCGAATTCAAAATGGGTTCATATAAAACGTTACCAAATCAACACGCTAAAACAAAACAAGTATAATGTCCCTTTGGCGCGCACACAAACACAAACTTACAGATATACATTATTATCTGAATTCCTATACACAAACTAAAATTATTATATACTTACATACACAAAGAAATATTTATGATTTTTCAGTCGGGCTTAGATTCCATTAATTTCTCGAAATTTTGAAAGAGGCTGGTAGTTTCTCCATCAAATCTAAACACCTTACTTTATAAAAACCATTGTTTAACAAGTGAAATCTTTCTGAAACCTGATTAACCAAATCAAATAAAACTACTCGCAAATAATAAAAAAAACAGAATTTCATTCTTTTTCTCCATGGCTAATTCTCGATGAATATTTAATAAGAGCGAAACATATTAGATTGATAAACTTTTCCTATTTGGCATTTCTGTTAATATTCTGTCGGAAACCGAAATCCACATTAATCCCATTTCAACCACCATACACGCACGCCTGCACGTGCGTGCGCGCGTACACACAGACACGATACACACACACACATATATATATATATATATATTAAAATGACATTACAATAATATATAGATTTGTTGATTTTCGTGTATATATATATATATATATATATATATATATATATATATTAAAATGTACATACACGCATATATATATCTATACCTATATATCTATCTATCTATATCTATATCTATATATATATATATATATATATATATGTGTGTGTGTGTGTGTGGTGTATGGTGGTTATTTGCATGTGTATATCTATTTAGAAGCTGTGTTCCAATTTCCTGGAAGAAAAGAAATGTCATTTTGACAGGCTGGCATGTCAAAAAGGAGAATTATTTAGACGGCGATTGCAAGTGAATGTCGAAATACCGAAAGAAACATCCTGGAAGAAAGAGAGATCAAATATGCGTAATAAACTGTAACAAAATAAGAATGAAAATCTTATGATGAAAAGGACGGATTTAAATAAAGAAAGCAATAAATATTCCAACAAACGCATTCCCAAAGTTGGAATTATCGAAAAAAAAAATAGAAGTCAAAGTGAAAAGAAGAATTCAAGACCACCTATCGTTTGAACTAGAAAGAAGAAAGCGAATCAAATAAAATCTGTTGGAGGAAACAGAATATGTGAAATGATATATAAAGAAAGAAATATATAGGAACGAAGGCCAAAAAGCATTATTTTGGAGAAAAGGAAACAAAAGGTAAAACAAAATACAAAAATTTTAAAAAATGATTTATTAGGTTGGTGCAAAAATAATGACGTAGTAATGTCGTTTCTTGACGTATTTTTTAACGTCAAAAACGACATGACTACGTCATTATTTTTCACCAAACTAACATTAATCAAGCTTGTGAATGTTTTAACAAATGCTGTGGTTCTTCTCTGATTCCAGAGTTTTTTTTCTTTTTATATATATAGCAAGTTCCACAAATTGCAGTGCCCGAGAACCACTCAATACGAGCCTTACACCCAAAATAACAAATCTGAAAAAGGCATTTGATATAAATCGATGTAAATTACGTATAAAATGCAACATAAAATCAACGTCGAACGAACTGCGTAAAATCCCGTGTCACAATAAATGGATGTCTCTTCGAGGAATCTCCGTGCCTTGATAGACGTTTGGGCTTTGAAAACGTCATGTGGAACTTGTACATACGAAACACTACTAACGAAGCACGAAAATTTTTCTGTTAGATTTAAGTCCCCAGTAAGTAGATAAGTTCTCTCGCTATTGTCTAACATTACAAGAGTCAGATTAAGCCTAAAATAGAGTATTGTTGTCATATTTGAACAGGTGATGTCCGGTACTCACTTGCCAGTCCCGATAAGTTCAAAAGCATATTCGACTCCTTGTGCGTGATAAATTATTTTCCAGCTTGCATTCCGTCTCTCACGGACGGGATTTAACAAGACTCACTAATCCCTAAACGAATAAAATGGGCGATACTAGGATTAGATTATACTCGAGTTTTTATTCTGTTATCATTTCACCCCAAGGAAGGCAATAAAGACACTAGGGCGCAGGGGATTTCTGAATGTGAAAGAATATAAGAAAAGGAAAAACATCATAAAAAAGGAATTACAATAAACTAACAGGGATTAAAATACAGAAGAAAACCATTGAAATTATATTTACATTTTTGAAGATCAAAGATGACTGGAATGCAAGAAACCGGCGAAGAGTTCCGTGTGCAATAAGCGCAAAATATGAAACAGGTAGCACAGAATTTAGGGTGTCATCTCGCTATTTCAATTGTCAAATGATAAGACATTGCGGTTAAATTAGTACTAAAATTAAATTCAAAACTCTAGAGACCATAGACGTAAGTTATTCACAACAATTACAATGAAATTATTTATAGGAAAGGCCCAGGGAAGCTACATTAGAATGGTGGGAATGTGACTGCAGCCGAATTGAAATGTCATAACGAAAAACATTGCAGATCATTCGTTGGATTTTATTAAGTTATACTTGGAAAGAGAAACCAGAACACCGTATATTAAATAAAGTATATGACGAAAGGCAGAGTACTCAGTGCTCGAAACGTTTTGATAAAAAAGATGAGGATATAGTCGCATGTAAATAATGATCTCTGCCCATATCAGAAATTCAGACAAAAATAATTCCTCCATAATTTTAGTCGAGATTACTAATACTTCATATATATTTTTAGAAAAATACGAAAGTTCGCAGAGAGTAGAAGGCATCATATATTTTTTGTAGGTTGAATGCTTTATTGATTGTAGTTTTCAGTCAATCTCAAGATCTACGTCAATAGTTATCCATGTGTGGCATAATGTTACGAGATTTACAAAAAAAATGATTCTTCTTTACGATATAATCGCTTTTACATAAGTACCACTTTCCCGATAAAGCGGATTTAGAACAGGTACAGTTTCATACCGAATAGCGCTGGTGGCAATATATATTTTCGACTACTACAAAGTTTACGAAGATCATCGCGTTTGTTACATTCAAATTATGACAATTGAAATGAATTTCTGGTCTCAGTTTATTAACCGTTTAGTGCAAATCGTGAAAATTCAGGTCCCCACATTAATTAGTACCCGTCTTGGACTAAGCGCGTAAAACTATACAATTGTGAAGTTCACCTCCTTCTAATTTGCCAGTCAAGCCAAAGTTAAGAATCATAAGGCGATAATGCCAGTAAGATGCAAGTGCTTCCAGCAAGCGGAATTGTATGATATTAAATGAGAAAAACTGACGAAATGGCAAATACAGTAATATGATTCAGGAAGACAGAAGATGGCGATTGAGATTGCATGTAAATTTTTGAATGTTGTAGGGTGCAGACAATTTGAAGCAAAACTTCCACTGTTAAGAGGTATTTTATTAGAACAGAGCTTATCGTGACAAGGTAGTGGTATATTTGAGTCAGAAAGTCGAGATGCCGTGTCAGGACCTATAGAATTACAGAAAATTCTTTGGATTTTGTCGCGAATCTCGAGAAATATAACCACAGAACCAGTCCAGAAATGGCAGGAATATAAAATGCACAACCCACTAGTAGTTTTATGAATGTGCAAGATGGATTATGACGAGAAATACTGTCTGATACGACACAGATATGGAACATTCCTAAAAGCCAATATTGCAATTGATTCAATATATTCACTCCACTTCAAAAGATTTAGAAATTGTGACGCAATGTTAGGTTCTATTGATGGTTTGCAGCAGCCATGTTAGTGGTAGAAAAAATGGCTCCCTATGACGATTAAGATAACAGGTGTTGAGGCTTTAAAATTTCCAATGCATTGCTTGTTCCAATTAACAATTGAGTGAGCTTTATTTGGGGAGAGGGCGTAGCTTCCATTTTTACATTGTCGTACATATCAGATTTACTATTGTGATTGAGAAAATATTTGTGTCATAAACACATATCGAAAACGTCACTTATGAAGGTAAGAATCAAAATATGTTAAAGGATA
>OZ010586.1:100107185-100154685 GCA_963932145.1 Acanthosepion lycidas | reverse complement strand
AGAATGTCAACTGTGTATGGTGCCCCATGTCTCAGCCAAAAATGTCTACAAGTGGGCTAAATTGTTTAAAGAAGGACGGAGTAGTGTTGAGGATGAAGACAGGCCTGTTTTAGAAGTACTTATACCGAAATATGCACGTTATTTATTGAATGACCTCCGTATATTGCTGAGAGAAAGAGCCACTGGGGAAAAGAAGACGTCGTTCGTGGTGGGCACGAAATGGAAAGTTATTCTCGGATGATTTATCCAGTTTAATATTTTACCTCATCCTAGGTCCGTTGGTACAGCTGGAATGTCACTTGCGCCGTATTTTAACTGTCCGGGTTCGAATCTCGGTAGTCGCTACACACTGAGGATGAGTCCAAAATAGGACGAAACGGCCGTTCAATGTTTTCTGCATTCTGTTGGGAATTCTTCTAGACTCGATGAATTTATTGGATTTGTATTATAATCCCCTCAATTCTTTCAGTGTTTGTGTATCAATCGTTGAACCAGCTTCTAATTTCCTGAGAGGGAGCGGGTGGGATTGAGAAGACGTCGCAATTGGCGGGAACAATGCTATGGAAAAGGTCTTCTCGGAAAGTGAGAGCAGCGCTACGTCGAATCCAGTTACTCACCTCTTCGTCACTAACGCCCGTTTGTATGTCGCCTGCGCCGTATCTTGTCTATATTCGATTCTCAGTAGTCCCAAATAGGACGAAGCGAGATCTATTTCTTTCTGCATTCTTTTGTGGATTTTTTCTCGATATATATATATATATATATATATATATATATATATATATATATATATATATATATATATATATATATATATATATATATTACCTTGGAGTTAACTTATGACGTGTCTATCCTTTTTTAATAGACATGTTGGGAACCAACCCGGAGATGTTCAGGAGGAACGTGTCCTAATAATTCAGATTAGTTTGCTACTAAGAAATTCTAGAATATTTGCAGGAATGCTGGATGACGGAGCTGACGTGTTCTCACACGTCTCCTGTGTAAGCAGCAATTTACTCTCAATATTAACGAAACTATTGTTAAATAGTGTTGCTGAATCGAAGGATTCATTCCTAAAAAATATTCTATTCTTGTATAAGCATTATTTTGTGTAGAAGTATAAATAAACCTTTCTCTATCTAAACAACTTGAAGCTTCCCGTATCTAACGACAGACAGCCGTTCCTTTAAAGGAATGATTCTACACAATAATTGCAGCATTCGTTCAGATAAAAAAAAGAACTGCTTAAACTTTAAAAAGTCCTTGTGTTATATTTTTGTACAGATTTCAAAATTAGCGACAAAATATGAAATTTTATTAAATAAAAGCACATGAAAAATTGCAATTTTGTAAAACAGAAAATTAATTGGCGAAAATTAAACTGAAGGATTTTCGTTTTACATACTTTTTTGACATTTTTATTTTCGATTGCTTATTCTGTAATGTAAATGACTGCTTTATAAAATGATTTTCCTTCAAGATAGACGTTCGTTGATTTCAAGGAGAATTCATTTCGAATATACCTCCGAGTTAAAAAAAAAATAATTGTCCAAATTAAGAAGACTTTTTTTTTCATAGGCAGACAATTATTGTAAATAATCAGCAGATAAAATATACAATATAATAAAATCATATTTCTTAATCTACTTGCAGAAATATTAAGAAAATATTAACATTTTGTTGAAAGAACTTGGATGTTCCCCCGGGTATTAAAACGGCTGCCATTGGAATAGAGACTCAGAATCATTGATGTAACCTTAATCCAAAGGATTTATGATGCAGATAATTATTTCTGGACAACCCTTACTTTAAATTTAATAATTATTTCTGTAGTTAACCGCAGTTTAGTGTAATATACATATTTCGATATAATTTGTTGCCAAATGTAAAATATTGATGGATAAAAATAACAAAATATTTGTTTATATTTTCTACTGATATTACTTAAACGTTATTTTAGTGGAACCCATATTTGAGTAGACGATCCGTTGGATTTATTTTCGTCTACTGGCCTGAATATTAGAGAAGTTTTATTAAAGAATATATACACTCAGTCACGATTTTTGGTGAGACTTTCAGATTGTAAGGTCAGGCTTTAGCGTAAACAACATGAATGACCTTGTAATGTAAGAACGGGTAAGGATGCTAGTCTCGTAGTAATGTTGTGGCAATATTTATATTGACATACATGTGCTTATTTGCTTCCAATAAATATCAGTAAAATAACGTAGCCTAACTGAGTATTGTGACTTAAAATTTATATCATATTATTATTACGCTGGAAGTCACTTACAATGAACCATGTAACAACGCAAAAATACTGGTAGGTCTTTTTCATTGGAGAAATCAACAACTTTTTTTGACATGAATTGTTCTCATCCGGCACTGAATTTCAGTCCTAAGGGTACACATTATGGATTTAGTAAAAATAAAGACGACATAACTAATGTATAGCCAACCAAGTTGGAATACACTGACATGCAAATGATTTATAAAAATACTACATTGATTATAATTATTATGGGGTCCACCCTTTTCTGATATAAATGGACTCGTCCTGCTGCCATAAAATAGCCACAGGCAGTCAGTCAGAGAGTCTGATAGTAGAGGAGGAGTAGGAGGAACAGTGTCGAGAAACAGAGTGGAAGTACATAGACACTGTGATTGAGTTGACGGTAGAAGTCAGTTACAAGGACGCCCGACTCTAAGGAAGTTTACTTCGAGACTGTATATAGCGATCTTTGATTAATACTAACCGGCGTTCCTGGATTTTACTAACAGCATTACCTTTTGTATTTTGTGTAAATACATTTAATTTCTTAGCTTAAATACTTGCGTTTGTCATTTATTGGAGACCGACTTTTCACGCGGAATCCACAACAACTTGGCGAACGAAGATTCGAAACTCACGCGGATAACCCACAACTTGACGAACGAGAATTCGAAACTCACACGGAAAGAAAAACTTTTCGTACGTCTTACAACAAACAACTTGGCGAACACACGCGAAAAAACTAATCAACAGAAGAAAAATCCTTCCCTCGTCGTTCAACAACAAATTAGCGACAAACAATTTCGAACAGTAAAAATACATAAAATTGAGTTATCATGGAAGATTTTAAAAATATGTTGGTAGAACTGATAAGACACCAAAATGAGCAACAATTACAAATGCAGAAATACCAATATGATCAACAGTTACAGCTACAAGAAAAATGGCAAAAGCAAATCTTACAAACGCAAAAGGAAAATCAAGATAGACGAACAGAGCTCCAGAAACTGATATTGAAAGTGCGTGCAGCAAGCAATTAGATATTGAAAAAGAAGCAACATTTTCGCAAGACGCAGTGTGGAATACTATAGAGATTTTCAAATATTCTCTAGATGAGGAAAAATATTTTGGAGATTACTTCAGAAGACATGAAGACATCTTTAATATAGACTGTCAAAATTGGACAGACGCAAAAAAGCTACGTCTATTGCTTGGAAAATTAGGAACTGAAGAATATACAAAGTTCGTGGATTATATCTTGCCAAATAAGACGAACGAATTAAAATTTGATGAAGCAGTGACATGTCATAAAGAACTCTTCAGCCCCAAAACATCACTCTTCGATAGGAGGTAGAAATGCCTTAACCTGGTAAAGGGCGATAATGAGGATTATTCCATGTTTGCCGCAATCGTAAGTAAACATTGTGACGTCTTCAAACTAGCGGAATTAACACTGACAATTTTAAATGCTTCGTCTTTGTTCAAGGGCTAGTTTCTACAAAAGATAGCGAAATGCGTAGAAGAATGCTTGCAAAATTACAAAATGAACCGGCTCTAACATTACAGCAATTATCAGAAGATTGCCAGAGATGTTTAAGGATAAAGAAAGACGCAGAGCACATTGAAGAATCAGCTGTTTCTCATATACGTAGGTTAAATAAAAGTCTACGTTCTTCACCCTCCCCGAAAGAAAACTAAAATTTTACGACAATGAAAAAATATTCTCACCCTCCCCGGTAAGAAAAATAAAATTTTATAAGTGAAAATTTTACAATAAGAAAAGTACAACATACAGGACAAATTATGACGAATATCGAAACAAATATAAGCCCCCTCCATCAGCATGTTATCGATGTGGAGGATTACATTGGAACAAGGATTGCCGCTTTAGATATAAAATCTGTCATGAATGGAGAAAAAAAGGCCACAAGGTATTCCAATGTAGAAATATAAAAGATACTAATAGAATAAGAGCTACAAGAATGAATAATGATGGCAACACCAATGTAAAGAAAATATGTAGAACTGGAAATTTTAAAGAAAAAGATTAAATTACAACTGGATTCGGGTTCCGACCTCTCGATAATCAACTTACAGACATGGAAAAAACTCAACAGACCTACCATGTTACACACTCAAAAATTTGCCAAGCCGGTTACAGGCAAACAAATAAAATTTGAGGTAGAAATAATAGTTAATGTTAAATTTCACGACAAAACAAAAAAACTTAAGATATACGTCAGGAAAGATACTGGAAATTTAGTAGGTATCGACTGGATGCAGAAATTCAACGTTTCGGACCTACCTATCAACTCGTTTTGCAAAAAGTTAGAGGTTGAACCATGAGATACCATAAAATTGAAGGAAGAATTATACAAGCAATTTCCTGAGGCATTTTCAAGTGGGTTGGGACGATGCAACAAATTTAAGGCCAAAATAGAATTAAAATGAAACGTCCAACCAATTTTCAGAAAGAAGCGAAATGTACCCTTTACTACTATAGAAAAAATGGACAAAGAATTGGAGAGACTTAAAAAAACTGGGATATTATCTAAAACAGAGTTTAGTGAGTGGGCTGCGCCGGTGGTTTACGTAAAAAAGAAGTCAGGAGAAATTCGCGTATGCGCAGATTTTTCGACGGAACTCAAGAAGGCAGTAAAAGACCACCATTACCCACTACCGAGCCCAGAAGAAATATTTACAAAGCTCAACGGTGGTAAGATATTTTCAAAAATAGATCTTAGTGAGGCTTATCTACAAATCCCAGTACAAGAAGAGAGTACGAAAATCCCTTGCATTAATACGCACAAGGGATTGTATAAATTCAACAGACTACCATTCGGAATAAAAGTTGCTCCTGCAATTTTTCAACAAACTACGGACACAATATTAACTCCCCACAAAAAGGGATCTGAGGAGGGGGGTATTATATGGTCCACCCTTTTCTGATATAAATGGAGTCGTCCTGCTGCCATAAAATAGCCACAGTCAGTCAGTCAGAGCATCTGATAGGAGAGGAGTAGGAGGAACAGTGTCGAGGAACAGGGTGGAGAAACAGAGTGGAAGTACATAGACATTGTGATTGAGTTGACGTTAGAAGTCAGTTACAAGGACGCCCGACTCTAAGGAAGTTTACTTCGAGACTGTATATAGCGATCTTTGATTAATACTAACCAGCGTTCCTGGATTTTACTAGAAGCATTACCTTTTGTATTTTGCGTAAATACATTTAATTTCTTAGCTTAAATACTCGCGTTTGTCATTTATTGGAGACTGTCTTTTCACGCGGAATCCACAAAAAATAATTCTTAAATTTATTAAGAAAATAATAGTGTTCAGCAGGATGATTTTATCAGCTCTTTATGTTGAACTTGAAGAATGGAAAATGAGTTTTGTTTTTGTAGGTTCCGTGTAACAGTAGATCGCGTGAAGCAGCTACATTGTTAATCGATATCCTGCAAGATCGAAGGTCTGAAAGTGATTAATGACATTTCCACTGTTTGTTTTTGTAATGAAATCCTATAATCACACACATTTTACGTAGATGAAGTTCTTCGTAATATGTCAACTGTAATTGTGAGTACAATTCTTTTATTTCTTTAAGGCACGGGCTAACAAGAATCCCTTCAGTGTATCGATCGGAAAATTTTCCAATCATTCTGACCGCTCCAGATACAACTGAAATTATTAATGGCCTAATGTGCCACATTTTTGAGATTTCCATTTCAACATACTTGTATTCTCATAGTTTTTTGAAGGTCTTCAAAGATATATTGCTATCTGAAGGGACTGCTATATCAATAAGAAAGCACACTCCTTTATTTGGTCTTTCATCGCGAGGTCTGTACGATTAGCTTTGATTGTTCTGTATGTGTTTATTTTAAAGTCCCATAAAATTATTACAGGTCCTATCTCTGTAACCAGTTCTGAACGATGTTCATACCAGTTTCTACCAGTTTCCTTTCCGTAAAAGTTATTTTCTAGTGCATATATTTGCCTAATCGATCATGCTTAATTTTATATTCCCTTGGTGCTAAATCCGTGCAATCTGATACAATATGGTCAATGGTTTTTGTATGTTTAACATAAAGTATCATTTTCGAGTTAACAAAATTTTTCAGTATGGTATTTTTTTTACTTAGCAAACAATGCCCCTGGGCAGCAAAAATAAAACCTTCAGTTTTAGCTTTTAATCCTGCACTATGTAACCACTGATGGGCCCGGTGTCTGTCTACAGTACCTTCTATGCTACCGGCAGATAAATTGACAAGGAAGGGGCTTATTTTGTCATCGTTTCTGCATTTGCTACATTGCATTTGCTTGTGCATTCTATTTGTAGGTTATTTTCCGCTTCCGTGGGTGTATAATGTTTTATTTTCACTTCTTTATCCACTTGAAATCGCCTTTTAAATTTTCACAAAACCGCTTTTTCTAGTTTTGTATGACAGCTCTTGTTAAACTAATACTCTGCCTCCTTCGGGTCTGGACACTTACAGACATCAGCCTTCAGATAATGCACGCAGTGGCAAATGAGAAACTTTCTCGTTACTACAAAAATTCTCTTAATATCGGTTTTACTGCAATTAAGGATGATGAAACTGTAATACACCACCGGAAAGACAAAGTGTTTGTGGCTGATATTCTGCGCCATCAATTCATCTCGCTATTTAATAACATATGCACGTCTGTCCTGTACGTTGCTAACTTTCCCCTTCATTTTGCTATGCTGCAGTCCATCTCCTTCGCTGATGGCTATGTATCTATAAGCTTATGCTTGTTCGAGTTCCCTAATATTTATGACAGAAACTATATCTATTGACTGTGATTCTGTAAGTCTCCCATTTTACTGTATTGATGATAACTTTCAACTCATTATCATCTTTGGCAAAGAGTTTGATATCATCTGTGCAGAACAGGCGATTGTAATCCATAGTCATTGGTGTTAAATCGTGCTTATTTATTACTTTCTTCTTCTTCTAAAACTGATAAATCTGCACAAAAATCACTGTCTAATAACGATAGAATATTTTAAGCAGATTATTGTTTTGTTACTACATTATCAATACTTTAAAATAGGCTGGTGCAAAAATGTCGTTTTCTCACATATGTTACTATATGAGAAAACGGCATTATTTTTGCACAAACCTAATATCTTTCGCTGCTAATGTCATTAGTGCATTTTTTCTATGCATTTAAATTCCTGGTCTTCGTTTTACATCATTAGTAGTTCTCGCTGTTTATAAGTGACACACAACTTACTTCACGAAACATAACTAATTTAATTAGTTGGATACTCCATGAATGCTCTACAATTGTCATTTTCGGAGGATTGTTAGAATGTGTAAAAGCGATTCTCAGTTGGTAAGTTGAGAGACTGTTTAGTGTGTTTGAAATCTCAAGAGTTTACTGAATCAGAACAAACTAAACTTAACAGGGACGTAGAATGCTAACATGTGTATAGCAAAGATCAGCTGGGATATTCATGCTGCTCATTTAGATGATGTTACCTTTACATAATGACAGGTCAACATACGAGTGCAACTGGTACCATATCACGAAGAACTAAATAATCCATTGTCGAATCATTGGTTCATTTAACTTGTTTCTTTTTGTTTTGTTTCTGACGACGATGGAGTTTAGACATTTAAAAAACAAAAACAATAAATCTTAAATGCCTTTTTGTAGTCGGCTCAGCGCCAATAATCACATTGCGCTACTTATATTTATGTATTTAGGATGCGAATAATGATGCATCGCTGAACGGTGGTCTTGCTAGGCTAAAAAGAAAAAAACTGTGAAGGTTATTCTGAATGGAATAAACGGCTATCTGCCCGTCTCAAAGGCGAGTCTTTAATTTGGAGGACACCGGCTGTGGCTTGGTCTTGATGGACCTTGAGAGCCTCCATCGGATCTAATTTCTCAAGAACTTGTATACATGAATTAATACTTCTCAGATTTTTGAACCCAGATATACAGCGGGAGCCCTACGAGAACAGTCGGCGATGAGACTGACGTTGATAGTGTTCGTTGTAATGATTTTAAATGAACTCCGAAGTCGTTCATCCTCTCATACGGCTTTTTGTTCGATAAATCGACAACCATCGATAAACATAGAAATTTGAGCATATAGTTTCCCTAGCAATGAAAAAGCTAGCTATACCAGATTATTTTGGACCAGAACCCATCTTAAATTAGCTTGACTCGTGCTATGTATAAAGGAATTACTTTCTGAAGAAAAAAAACACCCCTATCCTTAATAATAAAAGCAATACAGTGTTGGATTTCTCTGCGTAAAAACATGATACCTGAATAAGCCATGCGGCCACTACATTAAGTGATAACGAATATCGCCGAGCGATTTACAAATCCTATTTGTTGTTTCATTTATGTTTCCGTATTTTTATCGTAAACTATGACGTCAGAAGTAGTAGCTTTGAAACCTAACTCTATTAGGTCTGTAAATACCGTATCTGCTAATATTTTTTTAACGTTTAAATTAAGAATTATCCTTGACAAGATATAAATACAAGAAACTACTGCTAAAATCTATATTTAAAATAAAAGCAAAATCATAACTCACTGGCGTAAGAAAACAACCCTTCTAAGAGAAGATAAATTTGTAGAAAGCAATGGAATATCTTTCTACTACGTCAAAGAAGTTTTGGTTATTCACACATAATAAAGAAACGCTTTCAGTGGCAAAAAATACTAGTCCTTCTTTCTGAATGGACATGGTATTAAAAATAAATATAAGTCATTAAAACACAAGGCCTTACGTGTGTGGAAGAATTCAGAACACAAACATTAATAATGAGCGAAAAGAGAAAAAGTTAATCACAAAGACAGTAGATAGTGATTGACACTGTATTTAAATTTTGCAGATTAATGTTGGGTAAAAATCATGTCGCTCGATGGGTGTTCCTCAAGCAAACAGTGAGGGGAAAAAAAACTCTTAGCATAGAACTTACGGCTACATCTAGTTAGCTCAACATCAAATTAATGAGATTTCGACGCCACTTCAGTACTGCGCTTAAATTCAAATAAGTTTAGCTACGATAGTGAAGAAATCATCTGAAAAATTACGATGAAAATATTTATTGAAAAGACACAGAGAACAACTTTACAGTGGGGAAAGAACTGAAATCAAGCCGCCAGATCAGAACCAAAAATATTGCTGGTTCTACTTTTGATTTTATCAAGAAGCTATGTGTAAATACCAGGGACAGCGAACCATATGTGGCAGTAATATTCTAAGCATGGACGAAATGTAGACTTATAGGTAAGTGTTACATAGGATTAAAGTGTCGCTGCCGACACTTGATTTTGAACATAGCAAGTGAGCAAACCCAGGTGATCCCATTATTGAATTATGTATACCAAGTGACCATAGAGGAAACGCATATGCGTGGGATATCGGGTCCTTATTTCTAGTCTATCCTCTATTACTATACGGACTGCTCTGTTTCCCCGATAGCTACAATGTCCAACTATTCAAATGTAATTTCAATCGACGTCTCCAGGTGCCTTGATCTATCCCTTGATCTATCCCCTATCCTTCTCTTCATCCTTTTCTCTATCACTCCTATTTGCTTTAGCTCCAACTCTCTGTAACCCCCTGCGTGTTTGTGGCTTCCCGACATGCTTGCGGTGAAACCCTTACAAAAAGCAACAAAAAAAAAACCCTATAATATTGATCTTTTCGGATCATTATAGAGGTTACTTGTCGAGTTAGTATTATCGAGTAAGTACTATTACTGCGAGTGATAATTGAAGGCGTCTGACACCAGCATTGTTCAAAGACATACTGTAGTTATATATGCGATTACAAAGTCTCTACTACGAGCATTACGAAAATGGCATCGAGTATTCGTTTGTATTACAAAAGTGGCAACGAATATTTGTTGACATCACAAAATTATGTATGATAGATTCTTGGGAGGCTACTTGTAAAAAGAAATTAACGCCTATATTTAGTTATGCTAGCTTATTTTTGATACTTTTAACTCAATGCTTTCCTATATGACATTAAATACTGGAGAACATGTTTACAAAACCGGCTTGAAGTGGCAGAGATGAGGTTCCAAATAATAAAGACTTCTATATAAATAAATTCGAATGTTAGCGTATCACCTTTTCAAGTTAACTCCTACAGGCCGTAGCATATCATATCCTACTATTTGGGAATAATACCAACGCTAGGAGCGAATTAAAAACATTCCAAGCCGGATCGCGACCGGCAATCCAGAAATTCTGGTTTCCTAAGTTTTCATTACTGCAATTGTTTTCGGTGAGCTTTTTAGGTATTTTTTTTTTTGCAACAAATTTCTTGCACAATAACAATTTCTATATCTTGAAAATAATTGAAATTAATTACGAAATCCAGCAAAAGTCACCTATAAAAGATAATTATTTGTACGTAATGTAAGGACCGGCGTACATCAAATTGTCTTTAAAATAAACGGCGCAGAAGAATTATCGTTGAACTTTTAAGGAGTAAGCTTAAATATTAATGCAATACATAAATGTAGCAATTAATTTTGAGTTCTTCTGTAGTTCATTTTTGTCTATCTCATACGGCAGCAGTATGCATCGCAACAGAGGACCAGATTCCATTCAAAATAACCAAGGCCGCAGCGAGTAAAAGAAAGTCCCGTGCAAATGAAAACTCAGATGAAAAAACACGCACGAGAGCTTCCAATGCTGAGAATATGCAAAGACTTAGGGACTCTCAAAATCCTGAAGAAGCCGACGGCCGAATCAAGAACCCTCCGAACGAGCTAGTTCAATTGTCAGACGATAGGGCGGCTATTAAGCTATTATGGAATATAGTGACTACGTCGAAGTTTAGATTTACAATCAAAAAGAGAACGTTCGAATAACTTGGTGTGCAAAGTAGAAAATATATTCTGGAAAACATATAATTAAAATGCCAATTAAGGCAGATAAAACAGCGCTAAACAACGAGAAGCCTGCTTAACGAAATTTTTATAGAAAGAACAGATCAGGGGTCACACAATTGATGAAAGGTCAAAAGTTAATACATGTTAGAGTAGATATACATTTCTAGAAAAGAGCCATCTCCGATGTCTGAAAGCGCATGGCATTTAAAAAATTTAAAAAAATTCAATTTAAATACTTAACATTTCATGCTTACGGCGTTATCTTGTCCTAAACACTGGTTCCCGTGCGATCACCTAAAATAAGCAGTGACAGGACTCGTCAGAACTTTGATGGGCGAAAGCTTGGGATAGCCAGATGCTGGAAGCTTCGATTTGCCGGTAGTTTAATTGATAATGGCTCGGAATTTTTAATCGGAGAGACGAGTTCCAATTCCATTTGGTTTCGTTATATTCAGATAGCACCAAATACCGCTGTGAATGGTATGAATCAAACTCTTCCTCCTGCCTATAGGTTAAGTAGTATGATGAATATCACGGAAACATTATTATCCAAAATTAAAAAATTAAAGAATATTAGAGTTTAACTTTTTCTGGATTTAAATAACCTGCAAAGGGTTGATAATCTGTGTAAAAAAGAATCAATTAATCAATATTAGATTGAACTGCTACAGAAATTTACTTAGGAATAAACATCTGCTAGTTATATTTAGTGTAATATTATCCGTCCATATGTACTGATGACAATTTTTTTTTCTGTACAGAATTTAGCAAATCGAACTGAAATGTAATAGGAATATTATAATATATAATATTTGTTAAAAGTTTTGCGTATTTTTATTAACTTTATTCTACTGGGTCTATTTCTTATTTCATTGGAATATTTTTGTTCCATACCAGATCCCTTCATGTACATTGGCTGTTCTTTGTACATATGAGATTGACATTTTCTCCGTCCACTTTTCTTTAGAGCATATTTAAAGTGACCAGGTGATAAAGCAATTAGGATTGCCACTCAATGTACGGTGTGTCATTTAGATTTCCCATCGCGCATTTCTCTATTGCTAAATAATTAAAAACAACTACGTTTTCAACACTAATTTTTCATCGCCTTTCTCACGATAAGATGGCGTCATATTTCAGATTACTTCCCTGAAACATTAACTTATTTTATTGTTATGAATACGAAAAATAGCATTTACGCCATTTAAAATTACAAAATGTCATGCTAATTTAAATATTCTACAATTCGAAACTGAAATATGACAAAGCCAATATTCAAAGGTCTCTTTTTTATTTCCTACTGTCCGCGGTATCCCTTCATGATGACAGTGATCACGGTACACTTGTAGTGATAGAAAAATAAATAAGCAATATTAAATAGAAAATAAGACAAAAATCTGAGAATTTGTGAAAATAAACGTATAAGAAAATCACAAGGCAACATAGTCATAATACGATCAACCAATCAAAGCAGATCTACACATGTTTATATAAACAGATATAAAATTAACTAAAACCGGAGTCTATAAATTAATTCCGGATAATTTACGATGTTACAGTCATCGTAAATTACTGTCATAGAAATACATGTCTAACTGAAGATATACTACCTCTAAACCGTTGCTTGGTATATCGAAAACAAATATACATTACTTGCCATCGTGATCCAGCGACGCCTACGATATATATATATATATATATATATATATATATATATATATATATATATATATATATAATTATGTATTTAAAAATATGAGTCCTTCAATACATAAGAGTTGTCATGTTTCAAAACAAGAGCCGAAAACTTCAATATAATTATTTGAATTAATTCAAATAATTAAATTGAAGTCTTCAGATCTTGTTTTGAAAAATGAGTACTCTTATGTAATGAAGGAATCATATCTTTAAATACATAATTATATCAGCGCACTGTTTTTTTTTTTAAATAACAAAAATACGAAAGAACTTTGGATCATTTACCTAACGAAGTATTTCCTATATATTTTCACACACACACGCACACACACATATATATATATATATATATATATATATATATATATATATATATATATATGTATCATAATTATGTATTGGGTCAAGTGCTTTCTTTTCTGGAGAAACAATGTCCAAAAATAGTATGTTGCTTTCGACTTTTCTTGTACGAAGGCAAAATAAATTAACTAATAATATTTATCGCAGTCATCTTTTTAACGAAACAGATAATTATATATATATATATATATATATATATATATATATATATATATATATATATATATATATATATATATATATATATATATATATATATATATATATATATATTTAAAGATATTTTTGTAGGTACAAAATTAATGATCAAAATAAAAGTATAAAACTTAATATTACGAGACATTAATATCGGGGGAAGAAACCGGTTTCGCTCCCGCTGTTCAGGCTTCAACGGGAGATTTAATTTAAAATTAACACAGAAAAATGTATAATAATAGAGGAAAAAATAGCAAAAGGAACTAGAGACAAATCACAGCGAGCCCCAACAAACACTCACGTTATTTACACACAGAAGGCTTAAGGGACCGGATGTAAAGTACCTCCAGAAACTTTAGATGAAATAAAGAGTGCAACCTGGACAACACTAGTATTTAGTCGCCCCCGCCCACGAGGGTATCATGTGGCACAAGGCCGTTTTAACGTGGGATCTCCGAGCCCGTGGGCTCGGCCAAAAATATGCCATTTGAACCGTATAAACGGGTTCAGGGTCGGTTTACCTCCCCGAAAGAGACTCCGCTCTTCGGCGTAGACTCGTTCGGGTTCCTTCCCGCCCGAAGGCAGAGACTTCAACCGATCAGCCGGTCGTCCGATTTCAGACTGAACCAATCAACACTAGTATTTAGTTACCCACCCACGAGGGCATCATGTGGCACAAGGCCGGTTTAACATGGGATCTCTGAGCCCGTGGCCTCGGCCAAAAATATGCCCTTTGAACACTATAAATGGGTTCAGGGTCGGTTTACCTCCCCGAAAGAGACTCCGCCCTTCGGCGTAGACTCCTTCGGGTTCCTCCCTGCCCGAAGGCGGAGAGTTCAACCGATCAGCCGGTCAGCCGGACGTCCGACTTCAGACTAGACCAGTCAACACTAAATTTGGCAGCACAATCTCTGTTCTTTAATATGTGTTCGCATATTGCGGAACCATAGGTGTTTGGGACGAGTCCATTCAACGGCTGGGTGTGATTTCTAATTTTTGTAGGGACGTGTTGTTTTATTCTCATGTCTAAGCGTTGAGTTGTTCTCTCTATGTAGTCGGCTCCACAACTACAAACGTATTTATAAATAATTGAAATAATTTGATGGGGAGGGAGAACGTCTTTACACGGACAACAAAACATAGGCCGAGTTTGAAAAATAATCCGAACTTCGGCAGAGAAAAAACAACGACGAACATTGGATGAAATTTGTTTAGCTATTTATTTCACATTTGGTACCAATCCAGAGAAATGTAAGTCGATTTCGTCGTTCAAGAAGGGCTCAGAGCAGATCTTTAATGCTCTATGTAGGAGGGGTTTAATAATGTTAATCTTGCGCTTAGTGGGACAAAAAGAGTCCCAACGCGTATGCAATCCTGCGAAAGTAGGTTTTCTATAAACAGAAGTGAGAAAACCTGTCAATGTACGATGTACTAATACATCCAAAAAGGCCAATTGAAGATTGGATTCCTTCTCAAGAGTAAACCTCAGTGCTGGATGGATACCATTTAAAAACGAAAGAAACTGATCAGCCTCAACTTCACTGTTGAATAAACAAAATGTATTATCAACATACCGACAATAAAATTGCGGACAAAGTGGACTCTTTCATATCTTTTCTTCGTGAAAGCCAACAAATATGTTAGCAAGTGCCAAACCAAAAGGCGAGCCCATAGCGACTCGGTGAATCTGTCGGTACATGGTGTTGTTGAAACTAAATTCGACGGAGGACGTGGCAAATTTCATCACTTCAAAAAATATTGACTCAGGAATACTAAGTGGGGTCAATGAACTGCGATAAAGAAAATCACAGCAAATATCGATGGTTTCCATTAGAGTGACACAAGCATGCAGGGAACAGACATAGAAAGAGCACATGAACTTCGTTTTATTGTACATTTTTCTGTGTTAATTTTAAATTAAATCTCCCGTTGAAGCCTGAAGAGCGGGAGCGAAACCGGTTGCTTCGTCCGTTTTTAATATGTCTCGTAATATTAGGTTTTATACTTTTATTACGATATATATATATATATATATATATATATATATATATATATATATATATATATATATATATATATGCTTCTTCCTGGATTTTTCTCTCATGTGTCATGACACTTATATTTGACTGATATTTCAACCTTCATCTTATCCGTATGTATTATTATATTAACGTATATAAAGGATTTTATTAAATTTATCAACAACGTGTTTTTTCTTTTGATCATTATACAAGAAAAGACCAGTATACACCCCATGCAAAATATCTTCTATATTGTTTTAGCGGATATTTTCGTAAGATAAACACCTCACCCAAAACAGATAACATCCAAACTTCCATAGACTACGACATCGTCTAATTTGTAGCATTTAATCATTCTGACATATACTATAAGTCCTCATGCATATTCTGCCAACCGTTGACACAAATTCGTCGTAGAATATTCACTGTTTTACCTTATAACTCGTCACCGATCTATATTATTTGATTCTTAAATTTACGAAGTCAAATTTTTATCGTAATAAATCCAAGAATTTTCCACTATCACTTTCCATGTTATTCTCATTATCCTTCTGTAGAGCCAAATATATGTTACCGGAAGTCTCTTTTTCTTTTGTGGGGAGGTTAGCCAGTATTCACGGATGTATAGTAGGACTGATATTACATAACATTTCTGTACTATTTTCTTTAAAACGACATTTTTCCGTTTCTTAATACTTTGCTTATATTTTGGAAGGCTTCTTTCGCTAAAAAATGCGCCTTCGGAATTCAGTGTTCCACATTCCGTCATCTTTTACAATAATTCTAAGATATTTAAATTGCGGCCCTTGTTTGATTTTGTTATCTCTATTTCGTAATTTGTACTTTAGACTGTTCTTGTAGCGAACAACCATGCATTCTGTTTTCTTGCAATTGATGTTTAGTCCTTTATTCTAGCTTTCTTTCGCTACATTCTCTACGATTTCTTTTCCCCTATTATGAACACTTTTTTATCTGCATACCTTATGTTGTTAGATTGTCGTCGACAATAATTCATCCTGGTAGGATTTCTAATTTTTTTCAGATGCGCAGGTTGAATAAGTCAGGTAAGAAGACACGTCTTTTTCTTTTTGGATATCTACTGAATTCATTTTATATCCCGTATGTTGGCGTTTTTCTTCCACTATAGTTTCTGGTTTATTCTAATATCCTTCCCAAATATTTCAAGCTGACCTTGAAGTACCAAATGTTTTTTGTGATGTTACATAACTCTACATGTCTCTAATATTTATTTTCTATACAGAAGCATCGCTAATTTTTTCTATAAATATTTTTATGTATGTTCAGTCGTGTTTGTGCATTGCGAATGATTTGTTTTACATTTATGCGCTCACGATTAGGCGAAAACAACATCTTCTGTTTTCAACTGGCTCATGTTTTGTCTTAACGTAAGGAATTTTTTAAGGTAAATCGTCCCAAGCAAGTCGGAAGTGCCATAAGCACGGAAGGGGTTACAAAGGATCGTGAACAAGAGAAAAGAGACGTGTTTGAGGAAAAAGTAAACCGGCGTGTTTGTCCTAGAATTTTTGTTTTTTACTTATTGTAGATATTGCATTTTAAATAATTTAACTAAGTTTATTGTTACCTACAATTTGGCCTGTGATTTCTTTGACGAATAACTGCATAGTTATGTGACAGTTAATTGTTTAAAATGAGCTATAATTTACATAAGGTCATGTGTAAAAACTTCAGAAAAACGCTTAACTATATTTCAAAAATCTCAACGACAGCCGCATTCGAACACACACAATAACACAGTCTACGACCAAAAATCAAATAATTTGTATATATTTTTATCAATACGGGTGTGATCTAGTTGTTTTTTTAAAAAAATAGGCGCAGTCACCATCAAATAACAGGAATTTTATCTTTAGAGATAATAAATTTATATAAAGATATCTATATTTATAGAACACTTCGTAAGAGATTTGTTGCGCACAAGTGACCTACTATATCTAATTTCTATAGAAAATAGAAAGCCGGCGTTAAAAAAGACAAGGGTTGAAATCTAAAAAAACAGTATTATTTATCGAATTAGTTTGAAATGCAAGCGTGGAGTTAAAATATAGGATATTTTTGTATTGTTTTCAGACATGAATTAACTGTCAGAATTACTATCCGTATTTGAGTGGGTAAGACCTCATGAGGACTCTCCTGGTGTTGTTTGGAGTGGCCAACAAAGATAATTTCAGTTGTTTTGACTGTCGTTTTTTAAGGGTTCTTTGATATCGATAATCATTGAAATTCTAGCTAGAGTTAAGTAAATATCGATGGGGAACAGTTATTGCAGAAACGGTAATAACGTAGAAAAGATGTTCTTCCCAGTCGACTGCACCTCGCCTTGAATTGGACACTTTAGAAAAAGATTTTCTTAAAATTAATCTGTGATTATTTCTAATCAATATTTGCCCCTATCGGCTATCAATTACAACGTAATTTCTTATGCAAGAATTTCAAGAACAATTTTTCGTTGATTCCTTCCGAGGGAATAATTGCCTGTCTCATTTGAAAGTAAAAATAGCTGTACTACTGCAAAATTTAAAACAAACTTCGTCAGTAATATACATACATACACAAGCACACGCACACACACACACGCATATATATATATATATATATATATATATATATATATATATAGAGAGAGAGAGAGAGAGAGAGATATGTATTAGGTTGGTGCAGAAATAATGTCGTTTTCTCACATATGTTACTATGTGAGAAAACGACATTATTTTTGCACCAACATAATATATGTGTGTGTGTCTGTCTTCATCTGTGTGTCTCTGAGCGCATATATATAAATATAAATTTCTCTGTGAATATATATATATATATATATATATATATATATATATATATATATATATATATATATCACTTTCTGACTTGAGACTTATTTTTGAATTTTACAATGGTCTATTTATCTGGAAGGAAGGTGACCCTGATTTTATCCGTTTGAGGGAGGCGATCCTACCGTGCGACACATTTGAAAGTGCCTGAAAGCCATACCACTAGCTCACCCAAACCTTGTGAGTGAAATTGGGTATATGAAACAATTTGAGAACCGCCGATTGTTGTGCGAGCAGGAAATCACATGCCATGCTGGAAGATGCCATTGATCGCAATAGATAACGCTCTCTCCCAGAAATAGTAACTACGGTCCGCTCCGAATATCTGCAGTAAGAAAAACACATACATGTGCTGTATGGGTGTTGACAATCAAAATGTGCTTCAGCAGGCGTCTACACTAGGCCAGAAATTGGAATAGCAGACGCAGGTCGTGATATTTATGATGCGGTTCTACAACGCTGTACCACGCAAGAGCCCGAGATATTAACAACAGAAGCATATATCTAGATTCTATATAATCTGTTTTGACTGGTTTGAAATTTCATTTTTTGAGTGCAGGTTACTTTGTTTTAATGTAGATGGACTCCAATATCTGAAAGTTCTTTTTACTGTGTGTATGTGTGAGTATTGTTGTGCTATCAACTTATATCTGTTTAATAGTATGTACATGGCTATATCTTTCTAAAAAAAATGTTTAATAGAACTAAGATCAGGTAAGTCTACGGGAGAGCGTAGTTTTAAAAACCAATATATATATAATGTGTTCATTATTAGTAGCAGAGATACAATCTCAGAATGGACATGTAAATTGATACACTAATTGTATTTTTTATAGAGGATTTTCTTGTGTGTTTGTTGGGTTATTAGGGTCTATGAGGTCAATGTTTTTCATTGTTTGTAATATATGATGTGATTAATTTGTTTATTATTAATAATGGGTTTAACATTTCTACCTATTATGTTTTTGAGTGTTCTTTCATCATGTTTGTAATTATTATGCATTACGTTACAATAGGATATTTTAATAGTGTTATGTTTATTTTGACGTAAACTATTATTTTGAATATTGTCAATTTTGTTGGTGGTATTATTAAGTTTACAGTGATACATTTTAATTTGTTGATCAATGACATAATTCGGAAATGCATTATTAACAATTGTTTGTTTAATGTTACGTAATTTTTTATAGAATATTGTTTTGGAAGAAGATATTTTGCGCGTTGGATTATTTTTTTTTATAACGTCTAATTTATATCGCTGGGACATTCATTATTATAATTAAGTAGACACAAGTTAATGCTAGTGCGCTTCCGAGAGAAGTAATCAATTTGAGAGTGCTGGAATCAATAAATACATCGATGAATGGGATTTTATTGTTAATATTATGTTCTAATGTACATTTGAGGACGGAGTGACTTTCAAATATGTTTTTAAGTTGTGTAATTTGATCAATATTTTTAGCTAAAACAAAAATAATATTTATGTAACATACATATATAGGGGGTTTATTAGTGTCATTAATCACTTTACTTTCTAAACATGCCATATGATAATTAGAAAAAAGGGGGCCTAAATGAGATCCCATCGCAATACCCTTAATTTGAGTATAAATATTATGTAGCGGGTTATTTTTTAAATGCAGAGAAGCGAGGAAATATTTAGCTCTATTTCATTTCCATTTCTCTGTTTTATTTTATTGGAAAGCAAAGCCACTATGTTCTAATGTTGTGGAAGGGAAACCCCCGCTCAGTTGTCGTTAAAATGTAGAAGCCTGGTGATAAAAGTCATCTTCAATAATTCACTAACTGACGATGAGATTCGAAGCCAGCATAAGTGAATACGACGTGCCAATTGCAGAGTAGAATGATGCGCCTTATCTACAATGCTTCACAACCGAATAGTATTTTAGCAACGGGTAATGGGACTTAAACTAAGTTAAAATTTAATTGAAAGAAGGGAATTTTTTTTCATCCCCAAGCCGCTTGTATGTATTGCTGAAGAATATATCCCGAGTTAGCTGGCTCGTTAGCAAACCAGACGGACTAAAAACGAGACCTATCAAAGAAAAGAAAGAGGTTCTGAGTCAGCTGCCACTTTAGACTTCTTGTCAGCTGTTTTCTTTTGTGTATGTCTGTTAATGCGTGCGTAATAGAAGTAGGTAGGCTTTACTACCGTCTGGTCAATACTCCTCCGCACATCTCTTGAACAAGTGTAGAGTCTCACCCCTTGTTTCTCGTTTAGGAAGGGTTTCCCGGAACTCTTCCTCTACTGGCCTACGTACTAGTACAGCCGTGGTTCTCCTGTGATGTGTTCAAGTCTGTGTCAATGCCTCTTCATTCTAAGAGTACACGTTGATAGTTTTCTGGTTGCTGTTCCGGACCGTTAGTTAGGAGCCCTAACTCAGGCGTAGCGTCTTGAGCAGACACTCTGATCAACATTTGTATAATACTGAAGTGACTGTAGTGCCATGCTGCGCATGAAATGGTGTCCCTGAATTCACCTCTGTTGGGCATTCCTGAGGCCACATTATGGTGCAGGCTGAACCAGCTCCTTTCTGCCCACGTCACAAACGATGACCATCTATTTCATGTACATTACCAAAATTACCCAAAATGACAACAATCAAAAAAGTAAACCTAAACCAGCTCTTAAAAATCTCCTAAACCCATTAACATTTACTTTTCTTACATCCGTGGCATTTGAGCCAACTTCTGTAGTGTGGAATCATTCATCATTTAGAAGTTTATAATATACTGGCTGTCTGAGAGACCAACCTCGTCTTGGTTATACCCCCCCTCTGTCCTCTCGATCCCCGGTTACGTTTCTTTTACTTAGAAAAGACTCTCAAACCCACATGCACGGCGTCAAGTACCATCTCCCACTTGTTAGAGAGCTATCTCTCGAATCTCCAGATTATTAATCCATGTGTCTCCATCTATCTTTCCTCAATGCTGTAAGCTCCTTCTTCTTCCTTTATCGCTCTCCATCCTTCCAAGACTTTGGTGTACTCGAAAGCATTTCAGACAATATAGACAACTCTCTCTCTCTCTCTCTCTCTCTCCTCATATATTCATGTTCGGGTCTTTAACGCCCAACATACCAAGTGACTTTAAAACTCTATAACTGACCTTCCTGTCATACAAACACTTAACATTTCAATTAAGCAGCTCCTCGCGTAAATAGTTGACTTTCTGACATGTTTCCCCAACAACCTGAAAGGTAAGGATTCCTTTGTCGGTCTCTGTTTCACTTCCATTCCCGAGCCCTGAGGCGCCTTACAGCTCTGCTCTCTTGGCAACTCCGATCATGCTGTAGTAGTGTCTGTCAAAATCTCCTACTCCACCCCCAGCAAAGTATCTACTACCAATAGAACATCTTTCTTTTATTGACGAGCAGACGGGGACTCGTTCAGGGATTTCCTTCGCGATATTCCCTGTGATGTGGACTTTAAGGATCTCGTTCAAGAAGGCGCTTCCGAAGTCTCCTCCTGCGTAAGAGCTGGAATCGAGGCTTTCATCGAAGAAATATAAGATTAAATCACGTTTATCCCCTTGGTTCTCTGCTGTATCTCAGCTGCTATTCCCCAAAAGAATGACTTCTTTCGCCTATATCAGAGTGACATGTTTGATTGTAACTGATGCCTGTTTGTCTCAGCCCGTGACGAGTGCAAGCGTGTCCTCAATGAAGCTTAAGACACTATTTGTTGATAGAATGAAACAACGTATTGCATCCCGTAAATTCTGCTCCAAGGATTGTTGAAGTCTATGCAAGAACACGATACCACCTTTGTTCAACCAATATGAGGTCCTGACCTCTTCAGCTGATATGGCTGAGTTCTTTGCTCGAAAATTCTCTTCCAAATCAACGCTCGACTCATCCGATATACCCACACCCATATCCCCCACTAGAACTGAAGAAATGTCTTGAAGAAATGTGCTCCTTAACTGGCCGCTGCCCTCTCCAAATTATGTAACTACTGTCTCAATGAATCTTGTTTTCCAGCCTGTTAGAAGTCTTCATCTATTGTATCTGTGAAGACCCTTCTATCTCATCTAACTACCGTCCTATCAGTCTCTTACCACTCTTCCGCAATGTCTTTGAAATTTTAATCAACGGCGAAGTGGTTAAGCATGTTATGCCCCATGATCTGCTCTCTGATAAGCAATATGGTTTCCACTTCGCCCGTTCTACAGCTGATATGTTCACAGCCATAACTGAAATAGTTTACTATGCAATTTATAATTACGGTGAAGCTCATACCGTGGCTCTGGATATCTCTAAATCGTTTCATTGGGTTTGGCATACCGGCTTTCTTCGTATGCTTCAGGGATACATAATTTCAGGTCGATTCTTTGACTTAATATGATCATTCCCGTCATACCATGCAATGCAGGTCGTCCTTAACGGATTCTTTGCCAGTTCCTTTCCCAAGAACGCAGGTGTTCCCTAAGGCACTATCCTGGGTTCTACTCTATTCTTTATCTTCAATAACGACATTCCCAATGTCATCAGTTCCCAAGTAGGCATATATGCAGACGACACCCCTATTTACTGCTGCCGTAAAAGCAAATCTGGTATCGCTGACAAAAAATAACCTGGCGGTTAGTCCCGAAAAGAACCTCCAATCAGTTGTGCACTGAGGTAAGAATTGGCTTGTTAAATTTAATGCCTCAAAAAAATTATATCTATTAATCGGCAGAGGGAACCATCCCTGCCTCCCGTTAGAATGGTGTTCAACAAGACGAGAGCACCTCTTTGCAACTGCTTGGTCTCACACTCTCCGCTGTCTGAGCTGGAACAAATACATTGAATCAATAGCTTCATCTACCGCAAGGAAAGTTGGTTTCTTGTGTCGCTCCAGAAAGTTTTTTTCTCCCCTGAGTCTACCTTTCAAATCTATGAATCAACCATTAGAATACATATGTCATATATGATCTGGTGTTTCTGCTGTTCGTCGTAAGGTCCTCGACAAAATCCAGAGACGGATATGCAATCAGATTGGCCATGATCGGGCATCTCGTTTACAGTCGCTCTTTCGCAGACGTGCCGTCGCCCTTCTCTGAGTTTCCACAAATATTTTCGAGATAACTAATCCGATGAGCTACTTTCGCCAGTTCTCAGACTGCATGAATTTAAACGGGCAACTAGGCTTTTATCATGGTTCCAGCCTTCCGCTGTCGAAACTGTTAAATGTAACCGGCTCTTCTACTACAATAGCTTCATGCCTCGCACCTCCCGACTGTGGAATTCCTTTCCTATTACTTGTTTCCTTGATAGCTATAATCTCCAACTATTCAAATGTAATATCAATCGACATCACCAGATGCCTTATTCTTCGCCCTTCTCTTCATCCTTTCTTCTATCACGCCTCTTTACTCTCGATGCCACTCTCTGTAACCCATTGCGTGCTAGTGGCATCCCGCCTTGCCTCTGGTGAAATGCTTAAAAAAATCAAGTTAATCATGTCTATCGTTTCAGACGGAGACATTAGTAAACAAGTTTTGTACGCTCAAAGATGCTGTTATTTGGTTGTTGGGTTTTACAGCATGAAGAAATTGTATAAATTAATTTGTTGATTTAATAGAGTATTTAATTAAAAAGTAGGAAATAATTAATTTGTTAAGGGTTTTTGAAAGGTAATGTACTTGTGTAGGTATTTGTGATAGACCGGAGGGGATAATCATTTTATGGATTTTTACATTTCCATAAAGGTAGCCATGTTGATAGGCACCTATAATAATTTGAAGCTTACAAGATCCTGTTTCAGCATCGTTAGCAGTAATAAGTTTATTGATATGGTTTTTAAGTTGGGGTGTTATTGGTTAACTTTTAAATTTATTATGATCGTGGAAAATGGCGTGTAATTTTGAGTGTTACTTATATGTGTTTAAAATGACGAAAGCATTAGTTATATCAGCTTTTTGGATAAAAATACTGTTGTTATTTTTAGTTGTGTGGCTGATTTTATTACATAAATGACTATAATTCCATTCAGATTTATATGATAATGGTGTTCAATTGATACGGCTTCATGTAGTTCTTTTAAACTTACACGAGTAGCAATGTAACATAACAGAATACCATCTTTGATGGTGAATATCTTTGTTCAAATATCCGCATAAACACTCTGAAAATGGCTCATGTGTGCCGACAACGTAGTTCAAGTAACTGCTTAATAAAAAAAAAATCCAAATATTGTATATTTGTCTTTATTTTTCACCGAAATATACAGAGTTTAGAACGGCTCATGATCAAACATAATTGACATTCATTGTCGGTTATATTTAACAATATATATTTAAATTATGATCTGCTGCCACAATACACTATATATATATATATATATATATATATATTCCACATAGGCTGGGTGTCGCACGTGCTTTCACATCTTGCATGTAGATAATAGATATACTGATAATCGTTGTTAAATTCAACTCACAAATATAATCTGTTTTATTTACCTTTTTTACATTTTTTCTAAAGTTTGCATCCAAATAAAAATTCTGGATAAAATATCTTAAGATACTTTCTTTATTTTTTATTCAAGTACATTTAACCATCTCAGATATTACCGAAAAATACTGTGAACGTTTTTATCAGACTGTTTTTCCTTAGTCACATGTAGTGTCATTAAAATCTCTATTATATATGTTCAGCCATCGATGCCATGTGGAATTCGTAACATAAATCTAACCTGCGTAGTTACAAGCTAGATTTATATGTTCATGTTGTCCATACTTGTAATCGCCCTATCTTCAATATTGAGAATTTTACCATATAAATTAATCTACCTTTAAACATCAATTATAAATACCACTGTACAAATATGTATTAGATTCTTGTAGATGACTAATATATGTATCAAGTACTACATACCTATAATTATTTATACTTTAAAGACGATAACTAAGATCTCTAGAGCTTGCTCTCATTCTTCCAGCAAACAGACTTTTATTATTTTCTCCTGGATTGAATTGCATCACGCAATTACAAGGAAGGATATCTCGTGTCTTATATGTTTTCAGGATTACTGATTAAGGAAAATAAATTCACCTAGTGATAAAAGAATCACTCATTAACTAAATGCATTTGTTTACATTGATTCCGCAAAACGTTTGGTTCGCTGTTTTTGTTCTTCATTTATATAACAGCCAAATGTACAACACCTTCCTATAAAGCAAAATGATTTTGTGTTTAGGGTCGAATCGATGACACTGTTAAATTTACCAGGGTGGAAAGACACATAAACCAGGTCACGAATGTAGAATTGAGGAGCATGATGAAAATTAACAGTTTAAACATGAATATTGAGACCATATGCTATAGAAAATCTTGAAATTTGTAAAATATTTCGTTAGGAAAAAATCGTAATTAAAAGCTAAATCATTTATTTTATAGATTGTACTACATAGAAAATATTTGAAGGACGCTAATGCGACAAATGTAGGCCTGTCTGGCATTTAGTAATTGATTATTAATTGGCTGTGTTCATGTCAGTCACAGATAAAAAATACAGAACTTGCTAGACAATGTAGCAAATGAAGGTGTGAAGAAGTAAGTATATACTAAAAGAAACCAAACCGAATCTATGATTGACAACAAGAGTAAAAGCCCAAGATGTGAACTTCGAATTGGAGAGTTTAAAAGCAAACAACTACTTAGTCGGCTAGAATCGGCCTCTAAGTGCTTGTCTCGGAGCATTGTTCTATATTTATTTTCAAAACCAGTCCTCCTCTAGTAGACGCCTTGTTAATAAGAGTGGGTTTGTGTTAGCGATGTGTGGGGTCGTGAACTATCTTATCCCGGAAAAACCAACTGAGTTTGAAGTTTATTTATGGATAGGATTTATGTTTGTAGTTTAATTTCAGTTCCTACTGTGTGGAGGTTTTATATATATATATATATATAATAGCTCCGGGGTGTGTTTTTCTGGGATTCACTGTAAATAGTATTTGTACTACTAAACGATAGGGGATTTAAACTCAAGTACGTTAAGATTAATGTAAATTGGTTGTGTTATAGATTTATTGATTCTGGTTAATACCAGAGAATCCAGTGGAATAACTACTGCTGTCCAACACACTCATATGCGTACATATCTCCATACATACATATATGTGTATATTAACATGTTCATACGTATATGCCACTATATATAACTTATACGTACTTATGTAACTTGGAATTTGTTTGTATGCCTACATTTCTTAATTATTAGGATGGTGCAAAAATAATGGCGTTTTCTCACATAGTAACATAGTGAGAAAACAACATTATTTTTGCACCAACCTAAGAGTTCCCTCCGTTGATTTAATTATTTGTGTTATTCTTTATATTTTATTATCCTGATATTCACTTCTAAACATAGCTTGCACCTGCCCCTATTCGGTGTCTTCGGGGCTGCTTTCCTTAAATCGACTGTTACAGAAGGTTTCCATGTTAGATGTATTTACTTTTTCCTTAAACTGATAATGTTATGGGTATGTGCCATATTATCAGTGCGGGAGTAGCTAATTTTGACAGATTCCTGTTGAATATATTATTTAGAGTTTTTCTTTTTCTTTGTTGAAGATTTTAGTTATTAAGTTTAGGAAGCACTGCATATATATATATATATATATATATATATATATATATATATATATATATATATATAGTGTTTTAAGGTGTGCTATATTTATTTGATAAAGTGCTCAATATCAGAGATTAAGCGTATGTAAATATAAAAGTGAACAATGAAGTCAACACTCAGGTGTGACAGACCGTTTCATGCTAGTCGAAATCGTCTAAAATGTGGCCTGACGACTACGTCTATCTTTGAATCCTTCTGTCGCATTTCAGTGTGTTGAGTTCAATGTGTGTGTGTGCATGTATATATATATATATATATATATATATATATATATATATATACATATATATATACATATATATATATATATCTCCTGATGTACGTTTGGTACCAATGAACCTTGCACTACATACATGTTTTTATGCAGACAGATGAACAATGTGGGCATCGAACTGATTGCCGCTGATAATATTTTATTCTTCAGGTTGAGTTTTTTCTCCTTCTCTTTTAAATGTGAAGTGTCAGTATATTCTTTTTTTATATGATCTCATCACCGATGTATTTTCTTCCTGGATTTATCATGTTTGAAACCCCGCATATATATATATATATATATATATATATATATATATATATATATATATATATATACGTATGTATGTATGTGTATGCATATATTAGGTTGGTGCAAAAATAATGACGTCATAATGTCGTTTTTTGACGTAAAAATACGTGAAAAAACGACATTATTACGTCATTATTTTTGCACCAACATAATATATATATATATCTATATATATATATATATATATATATATATATATATATATACATATATATATATATATATGTATATATATATATATATATATATATATGTATATATATATATATATGTATATATATATATATATATATATACATATATATATATATATATAGTAAGATTACTATACATATATATATATAGTAACACAGACAATATATATATATATATATAGTAAGATTACTATACATATATATATATAGTAACACAGACAATATATATATATATATATACACACACACACACACACATATATATATATATATATATATATATATATATATATATATATATATATATATATATATATATATATATATATATATATACAAAGAATCTTACTAGATTCTAACGACATCGTCGTCGGCCTATTTCATATATTATTTTTTTCTTGTGATTGAATAAAAACACTTACTTCTTGATAATGATCGAGACATTCGAATGTAGTCGAGTAAAAACGGAAGAAAACCATGAACTTTGGACATTTTAACGACTATTTCGAAAAAAATCCAGAAACAAATTAAAAAAGAAGACGTTATCGGTTGAACTTTATAAAACTTTCTTAAATGTATTAGTACTGCTTAAATTTGCACTCTGTATTTCCATCTCTAAATTATTTATTAGAAACTTCACATATCCGTATTTTTGTGTGGTCTCCCATGCGCACACGTTTATACACACATACAGATAATTTCGAAATTTTGTTTAAATACACTATACCTAGCGTGGATAGAATTTGACGTTGGTTAAATCTAGATTCCTCTCTACGATTTTCTGCATCAAAAATTATTTCCCGTTATGACGATAAACAACAACAGTCATCAAGTCCCTTGTTCAAGAGAGTTAAATCTTAAGATGGCGTGGAACAACCGCTTAATTGCTGCTTTTCGTGTAAATAACTCTCGAGTAGTTTTTAACACTTTTATTTATTATTTGTCAGTTGCATCTCTGTCTTTAGACAGAGTGCGCTGATAGGCGGCTCCTTCAAAGAATAGAGTTGCAACTGAGTAAAATTATACTGAGAGGTGCCGAGCCCTGGTGAAAAGCTGCCCGAGGCCGAGCCCTCTCATTACTCCAGCGATAGAGGAATCAGTGCTCGCACCAAGGCTAGCGCAAACGACGGTTTCGGGGGATCGGGCTATTTTGACACCTAACCAGGGTGTACGCGTTAGGGACCCCGACATTAAACCGACTTTGTTTCATGACCTGACCACGTAGGGTGTTGAGTAAATACAAAATAGCTGCTCTTCGCAGGTCAACCCTCACCCTTGGTGGTAGCAGCTATTAACTTTGTAGCTATGAGCAAATAGTGAACCGCTAAACAAAAACAGAGCAAAATGAAAGTGTAAAATACATTTTATATTAAAAAAATTACCAACAATATTTATGTATATTATAATTACCAATAATATTTATTCATAGTGTATATTTATTTGAATCCTTGAAATTGTGTTAAAAATATTTAAATTTCGGCATTAAATAACCATACAAACAAATCTACCAAACAAATCAATGACCGAAAAATCTTACAACTGATATTGCTACGGTTTTCTCTACATTTTGATATGATTGGTTACCAACCCTACTTTCTCTTTTTATCAAAGAATTAAAATCAAATATTTCACATCTAAAAATCATGGCAGTATAGAAAACATAATCAATAAAATATTGACTGTATAATGCACCTTTAAATCCCAAAAATCACAGGAAAATTTGGGACTCGTCTTGTAATACAATTTTTAAAAAGTAACCCTAGTACTGAGTTATATTTGTGTGTAGGCTAACATCGGTTTCGGTACGATTAATAATAACGTAGACGAAAGATTATTAGTGTATTTGATGGTAATTTGCGAAGTATAAGCAAATGGCCATTAGTCACACCAGTCTGTTTTAACTGTTTAGGTAGAGAAAACATAGAGGGAAAAAAAAGAATAATTAGTACTCGAGAGCGATCACGGGATAAAACGTTAAAAACAATATTATCCATTTTAGGGGATGTGTTTTGGAAAAAACGATATAGAATTAGTTTTGTTATTTTGTGTATTTTGAATTTCTAAGGCTACAGAATATTTCCATTAATATAATCTTATATCATTAATAAGAAGTCGTCTTATACTACAGGTATATGATAATTTCATAAAATTTTGCTATATTTTTCCTCGTCTTCTCTAAAGTTCGCCATATACGCGCAAATATACGTACCTAGAATGACAACGTAAGCAATTGCATATTCTTTTCATTCTTCATTTTTATATACAACGAATAAAGGGAAAATGAAAATGTCGTGCGTTTCAGAATCTGTCCTGCACGAAAAACCCGTAGCTCGTTTGCAAGAGGGAAATCAAGATTAAATTAATTTCGGATGATGAGATAAGAAACTGGATAATTTCTGAAGAAGGAACGATGTGTTTACTTTGGGAAAGGCAAAAAATATTGACTTTAGGAACGAAGACGTAATGATGCTTTCACTAACTGACACACGCAAACACAGAAATGGAATTGATAGAAACAGTTAATTCAGTAGATAAAAAAGAAACTCCGAAATACAGTTAAGAATATTAAGAAGAATTTTCTGGCAAATATATATTCATTGTTTTTATTGTTTTCATCTAGATGAATATTTGTCTCTGAATGTTAAACTATACAGGGTTTGATATGTTAATCTCTGAGAACATAACATATATGATATTTTGGCATGTTAAATTAGACTTTGTAATTAGTAACAAATACGTGAGCAAATGTCTGAAAAACCGTCATACCGTAGTAGCATGTGCCTACATGAGATTTAAATTCAAATATTTATCTACGACAAATTACCAACGCCATTTTCTTGCACGTTATATAAAAAACGCGATTGTGTACACAGGCACATACGTATATATATATATATATATATATATATATATATATATATATATATATATATATATATATATATATATATATATATATATATCTTTATATATATATATTTATATATATATATATATATATATATATATCTTTATATATATATATTTATATATATATATATATATATATATCTTATATATATATATATATATATATATATATATATGGGTGGACAATACGGTAATTTGGGCGGCGTATTTACACTTGAAAGTGATCAGCGGAACGTTGAATATCGCTTGAAGTGGCAAACTGACATTCACCATGATCTGTTGATTCATATGTATACATTCTGTCTGTTTGTCTGTCAGTCTCTTTACTTTCTCTTTCTCTCTCTCTCTCTCATTATTTGTAGCTGCCTATGAATCTCTTTCTCCCCTCACTCTCAACTGGACTGAGTTTGCTGTAAGAGCTATGGCCATCGTCCACACTGAGTTCTTGCAACAGGGCCAGATAATCAATCAGTAAATCTACAAAAAGATCCTGCGGCATTGGGCTTCGCTCAATGCCCCAGAAAATTGGAGAATTGTGGCAGGGCAAATCGTGTATGCTTCAGCGGGACAATACACTTGCTTAAAACGCCCTGAGCATCCGGCAGTTCATAGCCGAGGAAAAAGCCGAACCGGAACAACCTCCCTATTCACCTGATTATGCTCCATATGATTATTTTTTTCTTCAAGCTTAAGGAGATCATCAAAGGGAGCTGTTTTAGAGCTGTGTAAGCCATCACTAGGGACGTAGCCACATAGCTTAGAGGCATAGAAGCCTGAGAATCGAACACAAATTAATGCATATACTGATATAGATATAAATAGCTTCATAATAACCACCTCTTACCCATAAAGCAATGATGTCTGCTTTTAATCCGGGTACAATATATGCCTGTTAATATGCAATAGATTTTCTGATATAATTTCCAGTCATCGCCCAGACACCTATTTTGAAGATATTCACTAACGTCCTACTCGGTCAGATGTGACACAAGGCTGAATTTAATGTGGTGAAAACCAAGCCCGTAAGCTCGAACAAAAATTCCTGCTTTGAATCCATCACAAAAACCATGAATGTGGAATTAATATATATTAAATACTTTCGTACCTCAGCTCAGCTAAAACAGTTTTAGTATCTGTGATTAGATAATTGAATTCAGAACACACTGTGTAACGTATAGTTATATCCAGCAACTCAATATTCTACCGAGATAAAATATTAAGCTAACATCTCCAGCCAAATTTTTAAATAGCCTCTTCAGATGAATATTCCTATGGATGGCCTATAGCCACTTTGTATATACCGAAACTATCAAATGTAAACAAGCGTTCTGTTGAATCAATGATTAAAATGGTTTAAAAATGAATTAAATCTACACATGTTAAAAACAAATCTTTCATTAGATCTCATAGTCAAGCGTTACAAAATCACAAGGGATCTTGCTTGCTAAGCGACATTAATAAAAGGTTCAACAGCAGCAACTACAAAAATGGATAGCACATGTAAATAGAAGAGATAATCGCATAATCACGATGCTGACTTACCAAACTGTATTAAAGAAAATGTTTAGAAAAATGATTCCCATCGTTAATAATAATAATAATAATAATAATAATAATAATAATAATAATAATAACAACTGTTATAACTGTTGCTGGTTTGAGAACACAGTGTCCCCGAAAATTTATTTTTAAATAAAGAGATTATAATTTCCAACCGACAGCAATGCGGTTGGGATGCTATTTATGCCAAATGGTAACTTTTCGCAACGCTCATAATAGTGAACATGTGAGACTGTTGTGACACTGGTAGTATGAAATCTGGATTTAAAAGGGTTCATTTTGAACCGCCGTATAGTATAAAAAGAATTGACAGTATTAAACACGTTAAAAATGTTAAGATGAATATGTTTATTGAAATATGGAGCGAAGGAACAAAATAGATCTCTTTTCTTTCTGATAACCGGCCCGGTGATATAAGCAATCTAACATTTGAGGAGTCTAAAAGGGAAGACGAAAAAGATTTGCCAGGCGGCGGATGTGAACACTCTGTAATGTGCAGCTAATTATTTTGGACGTATCTTGAAAAGTTGTCAAAGAAGGATAATTCAAAAACGCAAAAACTTATTATCGGCAATATCATTCTTCTTAATAGTTGACTGTTTTATATTCACTTGCATTGTGACACCATTTAGGGGCGCAAAAAGAAGGAAAAAGAAGGAAAGGAAAAAGAGAAGCAAAAGAGAGATGAAGAAAGGCGAGACTTAACTTATAGAATAACAGATAAAGTCACCTACGAGAAATACCATTTGAAAATGTTATTTTGATAATGGAAGACACCGGTGAGGGTTCTGTCGGCCATTGTCTTGGGGATGGCTGGCAGGGTCCAGGTTTATACATTGTTTTGTTTAGATAGATAGAAAAATTAATGGTGTCTTTGTGACAGGCGGACTGTCGGGGATGGTGGGGTTCCCTGCGAGGAAAATTTTAATGATAAAGTCACCTACGAGAAGAGACATTTGAAAATGTTGTTTTGATAAATGAAGAATGGTGAAAATTTTTATGGCCATTGTCATAAAGCTAATTGACAAACACCAGGTGATACAGGGTTTTAAATAGATAAAGGTTTACTTGTGTCATGATGCTGTCTGAAAACAATTTAATAGGTCATCTGTTGACCACACACAAAGAGAGTCATCTCTAGGTTGGGTCTTTGTCGATGGGAGGTGTCATTGAGAGAAAACACATCTGGGCTGTGTTGGAAATTGAATATGACAGCGAAACAATATTTCGTTGGCGCCGAAGAATGAGTGTGTCTGGTTGACTAGCCTCTTGGTGCTGGCGAAAATCTGATTGTAGAATTCCATATGCCGTGACGTTAGGATAAGAACTGAGATTGTCACTCTACGGGTCGTATTGTCTTCTTGGCGGCCAGAGAAGAAGAGAGAAACAAAAGAAAGAAAAGGAAAGGAAAAAGATAATATTTTTTTTCTTTGAACAAAATATATTTTTTTTTAAGAACAAGGCTAGTCTAGTCACACCCACACTGTTGATCGACCATTGGTTGAACGCTAACCAGCCACGCGGAGGTGATCATGTGACGCAAGGAGGCAGCCGCAGTGAGTAAAAGTATGGGGGATTACTACGAAGAAGTGGAAAGATGTCCATATGAAAATAAGAGAAGGTGGGAGTAAGAGAAGACTTCCAAAAATGGAAATAATGAATTTTTCCTGACCGAAAACAAAAGAAGAGGTTTATGGATTTAGACTTATCAAGGAACCTCAAACCCCGACGAGCCCACCCCCGGTTTTGAATCGGCGTCCATATAAGCAAATTCGCAGCGAGCAAAAATCAGTAGAGTTAGAGTTTCAGTTGGAGTTTAGTTAGTTTTGAGTTCGAGAGAGAGTTCCAGTTGAGAGCTCTGAAGACCCACCACGAAGAACTGACCATGATTCGCGCAACTTCCGAACGCATCTTCTAACCAAGAACAATTTTTTTTTTTGAAGAACGACTTAGACTCACACCACCAAAATAAGCTTTGTGAATTTCGCCTGAAAACCACGTGTCACAATCCATATAGCGGGTCGGGAGATAGACGCAGTCCTATGTATCCAGCAACCAGATATAAAGTATTGTTATCCTTTTTTTGATACCATTTTCGACTCATTATTTTATTTTCTTTTGCTCGTATTTGTGCGATACCGCCCTCATTCGAACTCGAGCTTGCAGTACGACCCCAACGCTGATTGATTTCGTCTGCCTAAGATCAATTTACAACGTGGGTAGGCAGACTGGAGATCAAAGTAGTTACTTCGGTAACCAGACGTTGGAAGCGAGTTGGGAACGACGAGGCTGATATCGAATCTAAACAGATTCCTATCCGAATCACTTAAAGGTTAGATCATCACAATTGGCGCTCTGGATCGGTTTTGGATGCCACAATTGGTGCCGTGACAGCAGGACAAGACCCGGGATCGGCTGACGTCACAATTTGCCGTAAAGGTTGGATGTCACACATTATTTACATTACGGAGTGTTATCCTCATCTTCATTTCCATATTCACAACGTTTTGGCTGTTCCATGCTCCGTCCTTTTTCAGCTGATCGAAATTTCGAACCGAATCTTTTATTTCGTGCACCGGGGAAGATTGTTCTAGATACAGGTACCATGCGCCTTCCGGATGTCTCAGTTATTTCCCTTTAACTAAACTCTCCAAATTTCGGTTAACAACCGCTGTCGTCTGCTACTGAAGTCACAGCTTTTGGGTTTAGTTAACCAACGTATTTATCCACTGGGCTATGTGTAATTGAAGATGAGGATAACAACTTGAATAATGTAAATAATGCAAGTAATCATAATATCACATCTCAGAGATATAGACAGACGCTTTTTATTTGAATGCTATTGACAGCTTGAAAGCAAATATGAGTAAAGCCAAAAATATAGACAATGAGATTTAAAATTGTTCATTTTGAAAGTCTAAAAACAAAATCAAATTTACTTATATCAAAGGAAATAGAGGCAATTTTTAAACATAAAATTTTGTTAACGAGAAAATTATTGTTTGTGTAAACGACGAATTGTCGAAAGGAATTTTATTGTCAAATGTATTATCGCTTTGAAATACTGCCCGCTTTGTTTGAGCGGTAGGTATCATGTCTCCGGAGTTGGTGAAAATAATTAATTGATGTATAATTAATGAGCTTTGAGGTGCGGTATGTGTCAGGCGAAATACATATAAACCAAATGCTAAGTTGAGGAGAACAGTTGGAGTGAAAGTCGCAGACGAGACGTAACAGCGATAGAGGAGGCACTATTGAACCCCACTTGATTTGCTACTGATAGAAGTCACGAAATAATTTCTTGTGTATGTTTTAAACCGCTGCAGGTGTTATAAGGAAGAAGCACAGTGTCACGGTTGAGAATTTAACTGGGATGGTTAATTTTGTTGCATGAATGACTGTATAAACCAGTTGAAAATTGACCCAGCGATCTTTTACGTTATTTTTTTTTCTTTTAAGCGTTTCACCCCAAGGATGCCGGGAAGTCACTATCACGCAATGGGTTACAGAGAGTTGGAGCAAGAAGTAAGGGAAGTGATAAAGGAAAGGATGAAGAGAAGGATAGGGGAGAGATCAAGGCATCTGGAGACGTCTATTGACATTACATCTGAATAGTTGCAGATTAGAGCTATCAGGGAATCTGGAAAAGGGGAGAGCGACCCACAGGCGAGAGGTGTGAGATATGAAGCTGTTGGAGTAAAAAAGACGGCTACATTTAACACCTTCGACAGTTCAAGGGTGAGAGCCAGCCTAGTTGAACGCATGAATTCATGAAGTCTGGGAACCAGCGAAAGCAGCTCATTGGAGCAGTTACCATGAAAGTATTTGTAAACAAAAAAAGACAGAGGGAGGCGACACCACGTCTGTTAGAAGCGACTGCAGACGAGATGCCAGATCAGGGCCAATTGCATTGCATATCAGTCTCTGGATTTCATCAAGAACCTTGAGAAAAAACGGAAGGGGCTCCAGACCATATATGCCAGCAATACTCCATGCAATATATATTTTCGCTAGCGGAAGAATTCTTTGTCCTTTTCATAGCACGCTTAAGTCACAACAGCATTCAGCCAGTAAGTACGAACGAAAATTTGATCTTCCAACTATATGATGAAAGAACACAACGTGGGTTGAGCAGATAATGAACCGAAGTGGTCAGCAGACAACAGTCAGTTGACCTGTGGCAGTACTGACCAGCGTGAATAGCGAGTCCGGCCATGTTATAAACATATCTCTCTGATATTTAGACCTTGACGCTTGCTCTGATATGTTTCAGGGCAATCATGAATTTTTCACTGGGAACATAGAGTATTGCTTTAGTTCATTTAAATTGGGATAATATTTGGTACTTTCAGCTGGATAGTAATACCAGGAAGTTCTATGTCTGTCAGCGACTGTTTGATATTTGGGTTTGAGTAATTTATTTTTAGAATTTTGTTCATGAAAGAGATTTTTATATTTATTTCTTGCTCATAGTTATTTTGCAATCACACCACATTTATACCTTTCATTATTAGTATATAATGTCTGATGTCTCCATCACGGTTTAATATTAAAACAGCCACATTTTTAGCGTCGGGGAGTACATTAGTTGTGGGCGCCAAAAGCCCTGGGTGCCGAAATCTTAACAACATAATTTATGTGGCTGACAGTCTTGACAGCAAGCACAGAATGGAAACGAGAGGAATGCCTTCCGGAGAAGATGGTAAAATCAAATTTTAAGAAAAAAGAGGATATATGGTAGACAGCAAAACGAAAGAGTTCAAGACGTTGCCTGTTTATTGTACATAGCAAAATCAAATAAGTAAAAAATTTTTAATTATCTAGAAAATATTTGAATATAGGACGGGGGATTTGATACCAAAATTCTGAGGCTTATTGGAATAGCGAAATATGCTTCCAAAAAGCTAAGCAAACCATCAAGAAATATAAAAATAGATTGAAACAAAGAAATGAATATTGAAGTGTTATCCAATATCGGGAATTCCTTGGATTGATCATGCAAGTAAAAAGGATTTGGAGTGGGGAAGAATTAGAAAAAAATATCAACTTTATTTAGAAAGAGAGAGAGAGAGAGAGTTAATTGGTATTTATATGGATCATAATGAGGAAAAAAGGACGATTTGACACTCACAGACAGTATTGAAAGTAAGAGCGACAGAGAAAAGCAATGAATAACGACCTAGCACCGATGTGTAAATAGATGGCAGAAAAAATAGCAAAAAGAAAATACATATTAAGAGAGACAAAGATGTGGAGAGTCATGATCGCCCACTCCCTGAAGTAACAGGTTCGAAAAAACATTATAAATTGTAGTAGTACCTTCACAGATAGTTTGCTCTAATTTACTTTCAGTATGAGCATAGGTGCCGATAGTCAGACATTCACTTAGATAACAAAATTCTAAATATTTCCAGTAGGTACGGAAAAGCACTTACTTGAGATTTGAATGGTGTTCTGTAGTGTACAATGTTGAGTGATCACTGTGATACCATTCAAATGATAATAGGGATGATTACATGCCTTTTTTTTTTGCTCATCAAGGTGTTCATGACGCTGTTCAATATACTATGTCATATTTTCAAAAGCTCCTTGGCCAGAATAATTGTAAAATTTCCCCCCGCCATTGAATATAATGCTATAATACGTGACGATGTCTAACTCCTTCAGCTTATGAAGAGAGGAATAAGAGACATAGATTAATATATGTTAGGAAGGTATTCGCAATCTGTACAGTTGTATTCAATCGAGGTTCTCTGTTTAAGCAGGAAGAGAATCTCTATCTATAAAAGGCAGAGTGTGTGTGTTTGTAACGAATGCACGGCCGCAATTTTCAACGGATTTACACCAAAATTTACATGCACATGCTCCAAGTTAGCGGGAAAGTCAAGACAGACTTTACATTTCCCAACTCCCATCGTTTGTGGAAATAATCGATTTTTTCATGCTTCTACAGCAATTTTCATGTAGTTTGCGACCATTTTCTAATGGCCAGAATGAGAGTCTATAGTTGGCTGCCACGAATAGGCAAGAAGATTCTATTGGCTGGCCAGCGTGAGAGCCAACAGCTGACTGACACGAATGGCTAGCATGTAAAAAAAATCGATAGCTACATTCGTCACAAGTTGGATAAATTTAAATCTGGATCGCACTTTACTCCAACTGGCTCATTCGCTTGCTTGAACTCAACGTTGATTCTGATACCGCAGAACTGGATTGGGCGTGAAAAGGTATTTGTTGTTAACATTCTTTTTTCATTCGGTTTTTACCGTTTCTTTTTTAAAGCTGGTTGTTTTTTGTTCATTTTATTTAGTTCTTTTTTCGTAATAGATTTAATGTTTAGTATAGAGCTTAGAAAAAAATCGCAGTGTGAGATAGCCAAGAAGTAAGGCATGTAGCAACATCCCCGCGGCAAAGGACACTCCTTTATAGACAAGGATAGGGCAAAGAACTTTTAAGTCATGTGATACCGATTGCTGTATGAGTCGTACGATTTTTGAAGCAAGCACGGGCAACGCCGGGCCATGCTGCTAGCATTTTATGTACCATGTCTCTTCACGACGTTGATGATCATAGGTCTTTGCAGTTTCCTGTCTTTGTAGGAGTTGTCTTTCAGTTATCTGTCCTAAACCTTGCTTTGCGAGATAAGTTAATCCTATTTTTTTTTATCTGCACCTCTTGATTTCAAGCTGTCTTATGATTATCAAGTTTCCAAACACCCTAAACTTATTATCATCCCTGGATATTCCAAAGATGTCTACCTGAAGTTAAGTGTAAGTGACAGTTTTGTTTCCATCTTCTTTAAATTTTCCTCATTACCCACATGTTCGGTCCATATTATTCTATCTCCTTCGGTCCAACATACTTCTTCATCCGTGAGGAGATTGTCCAGCATTCAACGCCACACTGGAGGACTGATATTAGGTAAAAGCTCAGTACACTTCTTTTTTTTTTTCTTTCAATTGGGACTTCGGATTTCCGTGTCATATTTTTCGTCATCTGTTCAAACATTTACTAGATAATAGATATTAGATAATAAAAATGTTTGCATTTGGTTGATTTTGTTATCCCCAATGCGCAGTTCGCATCCTGAATTTGGGTGATAATTTTGTCATATAGGCCATTAGGGTGACTCTACGTTAAAGTTCGCATTCGTTTACACCTGTCTTTCCTGTACGTCCTATGAAAATTGATTTACTTAGGTTTTTATATATTGAATTTTATATGTCTGTCATCATGTCAGTGCAGAAATGGTTTCTGAGGATTGTTGATGTAATTCTTTCCTCTGGAATCTATATCGTATAGGCTTGTATGTATGATCTTTTTTTTTTTTTTTGATATAACCTCCATATTTAAATTTGATCAAATGCAAACAAATAGCCAATGGGTTGCAATTTTTTTTTTCTACCGGTTTAGATTGGTTGGTAGATATGTCTATCTAATACATTTTACTAATCGATTAATGGCATATTGTTGTAAACCATTTTACGTAATGGAAATATTCGGGATTTAAAATAGTACATTTAAATTAAATCAATTGCACAAAAAAAAATGTTAATTTTTTTTAATTAATGATAATTCACCCATTACAAAGCCCAAGGGCCAATCAAATTACATGCTTCCTGGCGTAGATTCTAAAATAAAGAAAAAATTAAAGTATTATGAAAACATGTAGGATAGGAAGAGGTTGACCTTAAAAATCCAAATTGTAGATTTCAGGAAAGAATTCTCTCGGATGTTTGTTCTACAAAGTAAGATTTTTCTGGAAGAATCTGTGTGAGTTGAATATGGTTTTTGTCAAAGGAACACAAAGACAATGAGGATGATTTTCGGCAGGGAACCGGACATTACGGTCCTAGATGTGAAAATTTGATCTAGTGTCAAATACGAATTCAACTCGTTTTGATATCTGCTATAGGAATAATTAAATAATAGATAAGAGGCTAGCAGTGTTCAGTCTGTGGGGTTAAGTGTTGCAAGGTCGATAATAATACATCACTCACAGGACCGTATAACAGATTTGAAGTTGCATCATTACTGCATTCTTGATCCGATCTGACGTTTATAAAGATAGGTCATGACAGAAACAGTTAAGTATTTTCTGGAGGAAAACAATTAACAGACCATTCTCCCAGAATATTTTCCGTTGGCATGAATATAAGCTTTTCGCTTAATAGTGAGACAGAGAGAGAGGGAGAGAGAGAGAGAGCTTTAGCTGCATTAGAGATTGAAATCAAAGAGCCTGTTTAAGTGTTTGACTATTCATCAGGTTTGATGCCAGTTTTGAGGCAGTTCGGTGGTGATGAAATTTTAAAAATTTCATTTAAGATGGACTGAATGATATCAGTCAGTCTTTTCCAGATTGGTTTCTGAGAGGTCAGAGTTGAGACCAGATATCAAACAGTGTTCATCAAGATTATTCGAAGTGCACCAGTGCACTATACAAGCATCTGCATATATTATATTTGTTAAAGATGTAACGATCTTATTGGGTAGATCGTTGAGGTGAAGCAGAAAGAAAAAAAGGACTGAGGTGGTGCAAACCTTGGCGGACACTAGTATTGACAATCTTATTTCAGTTGACCTTCCAGACTATATATATATATATATATATATATATATATATATATATATATATATATATATATATATATATATATATGTATAGTAATGAGGAGGATTTGATGAATCAATTAATATATATATATATATATATATATATATATATATATATATATATATATGTATAGTAATGAGGAGGATTTGATGAATCAATTAATATATATATATATATATATATATATATATATATGTGTGTGTGTGTGTGTGTGTGTGCGTGTGTGTGTTTAAACTTATTGTTAAATATAATAGAAAATGAATATCTATTATATCTGATCATAAGCATTTCGTATGTGTGCGTTAATTTCGGGTGAAAATAAATACAAAAATTGTCCAACATTTGGTTATTTTTAATTTATTTTGTTATTGATTGCTAGCGGTCGCGGAATCCCCTTCTATGACGTCATACCACGTGACAGGCCGACCTTTTAGCAACATAAACATATGTCTCGATGCAATGTAATGTTTTGAGACTAGTTTAAAATGTAAATTTGTTGAGTGTGAGTTTCTTTGTTTAAATGTAGATAGCCTCTAATATCTGATTTTTTTTTTACTGCATATATGCGTGAGTATTATTGGGTTATCAATTACAATATGTTCGATATTATGTACATGGATATGTTTTTCTAAGAATTATTGTTTAATAGAACTGAAATCAGAGAGGTGACATATTCTGTTTATTCGTTGCTTTAAATAGACACAATTTATTTAAGTAAATTATCCGTTTCTTTTTTAAATAAACAGTATTAAGTACGTTTACCAGCGTGAATGTTCGAGAAACTTCCTTGCAAATTAGTTCTTCTTCAACAGGAATCGAACTTGTAACTGCAAAGGGACGATCATTTATTCTGATATGCTTTTAACTATTCAACCTCAGAAAGCAAGGCTTCATTGTGGCTGAAATATATTCTCGGGCGTTTACTGAAATTCTTTACTGGTAAAATTAATTCCCAATATTTGAAGAAACGAGTAAATTTCAGAAAACTTTTTGGCATCCACAAGCATCTAAGCATCTCTTTTTCTACGTGGATATATATATATATATATATATATATATATATATATATATATATATATATGTATGTGTGTGTGTGTGTGTGTGTGTGTGTGTGTGTGTGCGTGCATTTCGTTTAACCTACAATATGATTAATATTTCTCGTTTTTATCATCTTGTCATTTTTCCTTGACTAATCAAACGGAAAATAGCCTTAATGAATGAAGAACCTCAATAGAATTTAAATTCATCATCAATATTTCTTTGCTGGTTGGTCCCTTTCGTTAAAATGTCTAAAAAGAGACCCCAATTCTTAATCACATCAGACATCTTAACCAATAATAGAAAACCTGAAACGTGCACAGCGTTTAAATGTATCAATCGCGTTTTAATAACAAACGGTGATCGTCAGCGACTGTCCCTTTACACGGAAAAAGTTGATTAGTTTAGACTTGAGTGACGAAATTTAATTGAATCACAGATTTATTTTCTTGCTTTTATAACTGCCTTTCACCGCCTTCCATTTGCTCGATCTTCAGTATTTTGCTTGTATCTTTATTTTATGAGACAACATTTGATTCGGAACTACGTGGGTCGATTTGGCGTTTCAAATTCAGCTGTACTATGTTTTGTCCGTGGCGTTCTTCTCATTCTAAATCAAAAAGAGTCATTCGTGTAGGCATGAATAGATTTACAAGGACAGGGAATGGCTAGAAATAAGCGTCAACAAATCAATACCTTTAATGATTTTAGAAGTGAAAAAATTTATTTATTTTTGTAAATTGTTAAAATTTCTACCATTATGGATTATACAGGTTTGCCTATCATACAGTTCACACACCTCTTCCTTGTTTCTTAAGTAGTATTCTGTTTACGGTTCCTTCTAAAGTATATTCATCATCTTTCACGCCCAGTAGACATTAGGGTCTTAGTTGCATTGTCGCCTTACTTGCAGTGAATTGATTAAAAATGTTCTCGTACGAAACAAGGTTCTGTATACATTTATTACAAGACATACAGGCTTATGAAAGATATATATTAATTTATATATCACAAACAATTTTGAAACGAAAGTCATAATTGAAGCAACACGTTTTGTACTGACAAACATCTTTGTTTAATTAATAATTGTGTGACGAGAAGCAAAACACAAGGTTCAAATTTTATATTATATCCGATACAGATACAGGGATGTTTCGGTGTAAAAGAAAGAATAAATGAAACTTTTTAGTTCGGTCTATCTATAAAGTAAACAAAAAGTTCTTGTCGTTTTTTAGTCAATTGGAAGACGTGATCATTGATAGGCAATTTCAGTGCGTCATGAACAGGGTAAACGGTTATGTTGTGGAAGGAAGCATTGTTCTTGACCAATGAAGGTGCGTTACGCACACACTTCAGTCATATTTCGAGTAGCGGCAAATAAATATGTAGGTTTCGAAACTGCTCGTTCGTGAGTGTTTGCTCTATGAACTTAATGTAGGATTGTTCACAGCCGAATCAAGTGGTCGAAACGTCAAGTTTTGGGGATAATGCCGAGAGTGAACGCATTGGTTCCAGAAGTTCAGGTCAGGAGATCTCTGCCTTTGTGAGCAGCCCGCAGTGACCGTACACATGTCCTGGAGCATGATGCCCAGAAATCGGTCACATGTGGTGAACTTGCCGAAGGCCTCCATGTTTCTGATGAAATAGACAGTACCCGGCACATTTTCGGAAGCCAACAAGCAAACAGCGTGTAAGAGCCTGTTTCTCCTTGCTTTTTACGTTACCTCACCTTGCCTATACGTGATCGAGTGCTCACCAGTGACCAAAAGTGGGTCCGGTAGACGCTTCCAAGTGTGTCAATCATTGGTTGTCATCACTGAGTACCGTGCTTAACCACACAGCCATATCTACACACATGCACGATCATGCTCTCTATCTAGTGGTCTAGTCGACAATTGATGCCCTATCAAGGGCGAAAAACATCACTATGGATCTGTAATCGCAGCAGTTGAAACGTGTGCAAAAGACACTGACTCAGGAGACAGGATTTGTTAATCGCAATGACAGATGAACTTACCAGGCTTAGCGAGATGTCACTCGTGGAGGAAAAATTTATAGGTATTACATATCATTATTAGTCAATAGAAATTTTCACACACACAAACAGACACACACACACGCATACAAACACACAAACAGACACACAATCACACCCACATATATTTATGTGTTTGTGTGTTTTTTGCGTCTGTTTATATATTTAAATGAGTGTGTCCACTAAAAAATTTAGACAAGTTTTGACTACTTATTTTGAATATGATCCTATTATGTTCACGGCCAAGTTTCTTATGTGAAAATACATACCACATGGAAAAATATACTTAAGTAATTTATCGCACCGACTAAGAACAGATATAACAGCAAAAATAGTGCTTTAATGTGAATGTTTATGCTATACTATTACTCCTTGAATGAGGTCGATCTTCATTATAGATGAGCTCAGTAATAGATGCTTAATAGAATTATAAAGTCGAATATTTTCTGGTAAAGCCCATTCATCCCAGGATGTATATACCGTAAAAAATATTGCAACCAATCTCATGACTAGTTTAGATGAACTTTTCAAGAAGATAAAAGTATAGACTCTCTTAGCCTGCTTGAAGGAAGTTGGTGTATATCACAAATGAAAGCATTAAATATCCCCGTTTTAAAAGCATGACTGGAGAGTTATGGAAACAACCACCCAACGAATTATTTGGAAGCCATATATTAAAAAGATTATTTTAATTATTAAATACTTACAGTGTTGATATAACGTTAGATATAGAATCATTCAATGAAGGTTAATTTTCTCGTTTACATATAATTCTTTTACTTTTTTTTCTGATTGGACAGACGTAACACACCTTTGAGTTTAATGTAAACAACAGATAAAAGCAATCAAAAAATAATTCAGTCTATGAAACTTTGTCGAAAGAAAACCAAACAATGGCATTCTTAACCTTCATTAAATAGAAATTCATTTTTCAATGCATTTATGATATTTAGACGACAGTGTCGATTCACTTGTCTTTGTTTATTTACCTAGTTTCATTTTAGATGAAACATTGTCAGCCATTAATTCTGTGTAATCTTTACATCTATTCTTATACGTAACCAGAACAACATGGATAAATTAAGTTTCCTAATCTATTTATTTTCTTCCTAGAATCAATCCTACGGTTATACAAGCACAAATATGACGTGATTGCCACTGATTAATTTTTAACATCTCATATCACATCATAAGCGGATCTACTAATAGAAAACATCATCCCATTATTCCGACTTGTGTACGGATAATGAGAGGACATACACTGATGACATAGTTATTTATAGTCGGGAAAATCATGTCCTTGAACAAATAAAATCAACATCATCTACCTGTTGCTTCAAGGCTTTTGTGAGGTGAACGAACATTCGTTGCCACTTTTGTAATGTCAACGAATACTCGCTGTCAATATCGTAATGCTCGTTGTAGCAGAGACTTTGTAACGCCGTTGAACAATACTGATGTCAGACTCCTTCGAATAACACTTGCATTAAGACTCGCTAGAAAAGTAACCACCGAATAGTAATCCGTAAAGCGGTCAGTATAGAGAAATAGTGTGGAAATAGTGAATACTATAGCAATAATATCGAACCGTAGCGTAATAGATGATAGAATAGAAATGGCGATCGTTTAGACGTCACTCTACATCCTACATATGATTTCCCCCCATGGTCACGTGATCCATTTAATTCAATAATCGGATCGCTTGTGTTTGCTCGCTGGCGATGAGTGTTTAAACTATAGTGTCAGCAGCGACACTTTATTCTCATGTAACAAAGAGTTAGGACTCAAATTGCTCCTTTCCAAAACAATAACTATGATATGGAAGTTGAATGGAAGAAGTGATGACACATACTCTGAATACATTAAATTAATTAAGAATGTGTAATTTAATAAATTCTAAACTCAGGTTCTGGAATAAATACTAAAGTTCTAGTATCTTGATGTTTGAATCAGTTATAGCAAATTTAATGTAGTGTATGAGAAATGTGAACATTGAAAAGAGCAAGACGTTACTAAAACAAAATATTAAAAACAAAACTCGGAAGATGTTTTTAAATAGGCTTGTCAGCTTCAGTTTTACATATGAATGTTATACATGTTCATTGCCTGCTGTATAAACCTGTTTTCTAAGATTCATCGTTAAAAATGTCTTCGAGCGAATGGAACTTGAAGTCATAAATCTGATCTTAATGGGCTGAAGCTATAGAATCATATACAGAGTAATGTACAAAAATAACAGAAACTACATTACTTGATGTTTTTTTTTTTTATCAGCAGTAACAACCAAAAAGTATAGCAGAAGTAAATATGAGAGAAAATCTTGGCATAATATATTGAGGACCCACACGAATTCAATCAAAAGTTTATGCCCGAATCTCCGAAGAATACTAGAAAACGTAATAAATGTTGAGGAAACTTTTTTTGAAATGATTTTTAATAAAAAATGGTTTCATACATTTCATATTAAATTAAACTCTGTCTCTTCAGTCGGTAAATGCCGAATGTTTACATATAAGGGAGCCGGTTGATATTATTGGCCGTAGTTAAGGGCCATACGTGATACACTCTTGGGTGATCATATATTTTTTTCGATACATGACAGACAAGTAGTCATTCCTTTCTGCATTAGACTAGTTGCCAACCCAGTTTGCTATTCAAGCTTGGGGCAGAAGAGATTAATTCAAAGGTATTTGTACGTAAGTGAATCTAACTCAAATGTAATTTGAACTCGACTCTCCGAGTTCTTATACGGAGTCAGTAGCCATTACAATGCATATCCCAAATATTCCTGTAGTTATATGTAAATTATTGCCAAGTTAGCATAGCTAAATCATAGACTATAGAAATGCCCAAACGAGAATGCGGGTATCGTGTGATGGTCGGCAGTGTAGTTCAGTCATTTGCGAATAATATTCGATAAAGCTTTCAAGCTCCATTTTGGGGAAATACGGAAGGGACTTGAGAATGTTTCAACGGTAGTGCAGATGAACAAACTATAATCTCGACCTTGTGTCACATCGTGTTCCGACATGTGGGCGCACAATGAAGTATCTTCAAGGTTTGCGCGATAAACGACTGCCACTGGACTGATAGGTTGCGAAGGACATTTCACTTCATAACAAGTAATTCTCGTTATCTATGAAGCCTAGAGTCTTATTTATCGGACACTTATTAAAACAGCCAGTCTAGTAGTCAGTAGGCAATTCAGGTTGAGAAAAACTAGGGACATCCTCTCGGAGATGCGAATTTGTATTCCTTTACATCATGGCATTTGATATTTAATAGTTTCAGACTATTATTACTTAGTTGTAGTGTATTTTGCCTTCTGAGGCTGACCTTTAAGGTCAGATGTTAGAATAAATAGGGTTCTCGATTTTGATTGTTTGAGCCGAACGTGGGAATGTTAGAGAGATAGAAAGTATTTTCAGTGAGTAAAGTTTTACAGGTCGAAAAATACGGACGTGTTACTTTCGTAGTGGAAACTGCTCTCCAGCAGGGGTGATAAAGGAACCCCACTGTCTGGCTAAAAATGTAAAATGTGTTTAATAAAAATAGATAAGTTTTCAAGTTCCCTTTGTTGATGCTTAATTATCCCCGAATTCAAAAACATTTCGACACACGTCGGGGAGAAG
>OZ010586.1:100097185-100102185 GCA_963932145.1 Acanthosepion lycidas | reverse complement strand
TTTGTCTTACTCTTATAGCATTCAATATCAGATCCCCCTTCCGACGTTTAATTACCTGAAAAAGAAAAAAAAAACGTTTATTTCGATAAGGTTCTTCTAGTGCACGATACAAATGGCATATGTATTTTTCTTTTTATCATTCATTTACCAAACATTGTTATGATATATAAACATTCGTATATTATATTCTCTTCCCGTATTATATTTTAAAGTTTATATAGACGTAAAATCAAAAACCTTTTTAATAAACATTTACGAGTCGATGCGCAAGTACGTGCATTTAGCTATAGGCAATTGTTCTTGTTTAGAATTCAGACAGGGCTCCTTGAACTCATAGCTTAATGGGAATACGAGAAAATTAAATGTAAAATATTTTTTAAAAGTAATATTGGACATTTTCTTTATGTATTTATTCATATTACTTTCAATTTATTAGTCTAAATATTAAAAATTACAGAGAACCTGATGACGCTGTTAATGTTTCCTATAGTCGAAGACGGAACATTTAGATGCTTTTCATACGTGGTGTGTTATTAAAAACTTACTTGACATCATTGCCATCGGCGTAGCATTTATTTAATAATACAGACGCCGTTTTGTCACGAGTCAAATGACAGTTTTCTAACTTAAAAATGATGTTTATAATTACAAAATAATATGTGAGGATTATCATCATATTACACACATACACACACACAAACACACACATATATTGAGTGTGTGTATTTAAGCAGCATTTTTCATTAATGCATGTTTCATTAAATAGTATAGACAAGTTTTGTCTATCCATTTTAAGTAAATTCCTTTCATATTGTTGAATAAGTTTTTTAGCACTATCACTGAAACACGAAAGAAAATCAATATGTTGATACATGTTTTTATTATTAATCCTGTCTCAGCTTTCTATTTACATAAGCCATTATCAGAGATTACAAGTACATTACAAGAAATGAAATAAATTATATAACAAAAAAGGTAATTTTATTTTTAATAGTTACGCGGACATTGCAACAAAGATAATTTGTTTTTGTTTTTTTTTGTTTCTTTTTTGGCATGGAAGATTGCTATGCAACGATAAATTCGTGCATATGAAACTCAGGAAGCAAAATATCGCATTGCGGTTCATGACATTACACAAAAAAATAAATAGACAAAACTTGTCTATATTATTTAATGAAATATATATATATAATTAAATTATATTGTACAGGTAGTGATAATAAAAAAGTGTTTGATGTATTACAAGTTATTGATCATATATTAATAAATGAACATATTATCCCTCACCTACAGTATGATTCGGAGTTTCATACGGAACGCAATCTTCAGGTGCTGAGTGTAGACTGGACGCTATGCAATTTAAATTCAATATATGATTACCTGCTTATCGTGATGTTTGCGTAACATATAGTGGGATTACAGTTTTATTTAAATTTTAAATATTATATTTGGTATTCAAATTTATTTACATAAGTCTAAGAAGTAAAATAATGTAATTCATAGAGTTGTGAATATTATTTTTTAATTATTAAAGAGATATTACTTGTTCCTATCTATATATATATATATATATATATATATATATATATATAGGGTGTTTCAAAAAGAATACGCCAAAATCATCACGTGATGTGTCAAAAACGAAAAAAAGTACAAACCTCTAGGATGTACACATGTGTTGTATATACATTCAAGTTTCATTTCATGTTTTATAAGTGCTCAATGTGGCCACTACCGGCAGCGCGGACAACATCAAGCCGATATGAGAATTCCTCCCAAACGCGCCTCAGCATGTCACGGTCCACCATGTTGATTACAGCTGTTATTCGATCTTTCAAGTCATCGATACTTGCTGAAAGTGCTGGAACATAAACTTGGTCTTTAACATAACCCCACAAGAAAAAGTCACACACAGTGAGGTCCGGGGATCTGGCAGGCCAAGCACAGAGAGCAAGGTCTTTAGCACCTCTCCTCCCAATCCATTGCTGAGGCACGTTTTCATTCAGATAAGTACTAAACCCGAGATGCCAATGGGGTGGTGCTCCATCTTGCTGAAAAATGAAGTCATTCGAATCTGCTTGCAGTAAAGTAAATAGCCAGTTTTGGGTGTTCTGTTCCCCAAATGCACACATTGTGACGATTGACTGTGCCTCTCAAATGGAAATTCGCTTCGTCACTAAAAACTAAACGTGAAAAGAGAGTTTCATCACCTTCCTCCATCTCCAGCATTGACTCACAGAATGTCCTCCGCATCACCTTGTCATAATTAGTAAGTGCTTGGACGATGCTTAGTTTGTATGGTTTCATGTGTAATCGTCTCTTTAAAACATGCCAGACAGAGGTATGAGGGATGGCAAGCTGAAGACTTGCTCGACGCACGGACTTACGTGGGCTGCTCTCAAATGCATCATGAATCCTCTCCACTTGCTCCTCTGTCACACGTGGTCTTCCAGGACTCTTTCCTTTACACAGGTACCCACTCTCTTTAAACTGTTTAACCCACCGTCGAATGCTCTCACGGGCGGATCAATGCCGAATTCTGTTCTGAAAGCACGCTGCACCGTGACAATGGCGCTTGGTTTCGCGAACTCAAGCACGCATAATGCCTTCTGCTGAGGAGTCGCCATTTTGATTGATCTTCCCACAATTCAGCTGCACCAGAAGCGGTGAAACTGACACCTAATCAAACTTTGATAACTACTCTATCAAATAACCACTGATTCAGTCCACTACAATGCTATAGACCTGAAAAAACAGCGTAATGATTTTGGCGTATTCTTTTTGAAACACCCTGTATATATATATATATATATATATATATATATATATATATATATATATATATATATATATATATATATATATATATAAACAAACCGTAATATACGTAGAAAAATAATCGTAATTCATATTAGAAATTCATCTAGCTCAACGTATTTAAGCAGACATTTATTTCTATGTGTACATGTAACCACCAATTAAATTGTTTAATAGTCTAGTATTAATTTAAAAGTTTTAAGATAGCCAAGTTTTCAACAAGACATATGTTACATTGATTTCTTATCATATTATAAGATATAGCTCTTTTTTATAATATCCTATTGTGAAAAACCATCATTCTTTAATTGCCAGGCATATTTGAGAGACCAGTGTTGTTTTTGTATTTTATATTACTTTAGGTCATATATATATATATATATATATATATAATAGTTTATATAATATTACTGTTAGTATAAATATTTAATAATTAGGTAACAACCCTTCTTTTAAACATATTGTATTAAATACAATGTAAAAGAAATGTTGCCAAAAATTTTAGTGTCGTATAAATTTTTTTGGTACCGGATTGAAAATTCTGATGCAACTTACCGAATCATGGCAAAATCTTTCTTTGCAATTTAGATTGATATTTACAAAGATGTGTAGAAATCAACTAATAACCAGTGAAGCATTTATGTTGTTAAATTCCTGAAATGATAAATAAACAAGGGTTGACATGATAAATGGGGACTTGAGCTTTATATAATGTGAATCTAGAACTGGAAGGTTCAAACGAATTTTACTATTTGCCCGCCTAAATTAAAATCCATTTTATTGTTGGTGTGTTGCTATCTTTTAATGTGAAGAGCCTCGAAAATTTTTATTCGTATTTGGATTTGGGCTATTAGAGAAGTTTTATATTGACAACCAATATATACAGGTAATTAATGTGCTGTGGACTTACATCAAATAATTTTTAATGCCAATTTGTTTGGAAAGATAATAGGTCATTCAGCTCGACTAAAGTGATTATGTATATTGGATAAACCTAGGAAAATACTTTTAGGATACATTACCAATTATATAAAAGGCAAAATAATAATGAAAGAAATATTACACACATATATATATTTCTCACAAACAATAAACAATTTAAAATATTCATCACACAATAAAATCTGTTTAAAAACTCAATATCCTATTTTCTATTATATTTACTAAAGTATCGCAAAGTTAATGGTCCCGACATCGGCTTCAGACGCTTTCACACAGCCGTAGTATACGATGGTCGACTTGTTCTTCTAAAGTTTGCTGTTTTACATCTCTAGTTCACGCATTTAACAGTAATACTAGATTGACGACATTATTTTAAGGTTAAAATTGCTATATGTAAACGCCAGTTATACACGACTAGAACTGTTAATAATAATAATAATAATAATAATAATAATAATAATAATAATAATAATACTAATAATAATAACTGAAAACTATGCAACATTTAGGCCTAGAAACTGCAAGAAACTGGTATGAGCACTACCCAGACGACGTTACAGAAATAGATCCTGGAACAAGTCTCTAGGACTTTACGATACACAGATATAACAAGCAAAGGGAATCTCCCAGATTAAATACCTCAAGAATTGAATCTGCTCTCTTACTGATAGGGCAGTGCCTGCAGACTTAAACATTTTCAAAATACAGGGATCTTACAATGGAAATCTAAAAAAATCGGCATATGAGCATATAAATAAATCGAGCTGTAGTTAGGTTCTAATAGATTCATGCAAGGAATTCCTGGTAGCCCACTCTTTCAAGTAATAAAATATTATACTCACAACGACAGCTCATGGCTTACTAACAGCTTTATCTATGTAAAATGTGTGTGATCTTTTTCTTTTTTTCAGTTTTTTTTTTTTGCAAAAGTGGTCAGTGGAAAATATCATAAAGCCATTTCTGACCTTATGTCTATCATTGGCACACGTAGGTTAATGGGCATACTACAGAAATCAAAGTAAATAGTAATACTACTAATACTACTAATACTACTACTACTAATAATAATAATAATAATAATAATAATAATAATAATAATAATAGTAATAATAATGTAACACTGAGGCAGTAAGGTGATTAACCATTAATTCTGATCAGGAAAAGGGTGAAGCAAAAAGTGAAAATATTATTTGGAAGTTAGAAAGACTGAGAGAGAATAGAAGACATTTTTCCCTGGTAAT
>OZ010586.1:100092405-100096985 GCA_963932145.1 Acanthosepion lycidas | reverse complement strand
GAAAGAGAGAAAGAGAGAAGGAGCGAAGAGGAGAGACAGCGATCAAGAGCAAAAGATATATTACAAGAAACTCTCTTCCTGTTGAGTAAGAACCTAACTGGAAGGAACGTGGCTAAAAGTAACTTTCGGCAATCAACCACAGTATTGTTTATTATTGATCGTTCTTCGATTACCTACTGTAATCTCAACTACTGACGAGTAGATTCTTCGAATAGCCCGATTTAAAAAGAGTATCCAAAGCTCCACGAGACCCTCTTTGAAAGTAATGCCTACTATTGATGGCTCTTGTATGAAAAAGCTTGGCGCTGATATTAGCAGCAGATATTCAACATACCCTACAATGACCTTAAATTATGTTGCCTTCTGTTTTTTTTTTCCTTTTTTTTAGCAAAAATGAGAATTGTGAGGAATAGTCAGGTGGTGAAGAATTTTCAACTTTTAAAATAACCATGTCTTTAAAAAATATATAAAAATACTTCAGGATTTAATAAGGAATGATGAAACTAAACCAACAATTAAGTGAAGCATAATAAGCATCGCGCGGTAAGAAATTACCGTAGCGTAGATTAATAATTTAATAGTATTTCGTCCATAAGACTTTTACCAGGCATAATATTTAAGCACAAAGCCGAGATGTGCCATCGAATATCACCATATGAATAAATTGCACCCAATGATATTGACGTTTTTTAGAGTCCACTCTATGAATGTCAGGAGTAATGCAGTTCAGCCATAGCCACAATAATATAAGACAATCAATGTTCTATATAACTGTAAACAATCCCCTGTCCGTCATTTGAAAAATGCATGGCTAGTGTATGTATTTACTCTCTCGAAAGAGTTCCTATACTTCAGAAATCTCTTGTAATATCCGTTTAAGTAAATATAAAGCATTACTCTGGAAGGTTCCATCGGCACATAAGCTTATAATTAGTATTTACATTATTTATATTCGGACTATTAGTTTTCGTATTATTTTTTACTGTGGCAATCTTTCGAGATTTGTGACAATCTTCCTTTATCAGATGTGTGTCGTTCAGGGTAAAATAAAGGGAATTTGGAGTTTTAAACTACGTTTTCATTCCGCTGTCCGTGTCTACGGGTATATGTCTTTTTAATGTATATAGTTCAAATGTCTTCTTTTATATATTTGCGATTCTTGAGTATTCATTGTACAAACCAGGGACTGAAATCAAAATTTCTAAGTCTGCCAAATTTTCGAACCAATGCTTTAATCTACTAGGCTATGTTTCGGTGAGACAATTGTTAGTCTTAAATCTGTTCTGCAGATTGCTAATATTCTGCTAGTCACCATCGTGTTCACTCAAAGAGGATTCTATTTTACTACTTTCTTGCAGCGGGTTTTGTAAACTTAATGTTATTTCTTTCTTAGGTAAAAGGATTACATTCGAATATACAACGATGTCATTGATCAAAGACGCTATTTTCTGACGTTTTTGATGTTTACTTTCATGATGTTTAACCCTTGTTTTCTTTTTTATTGTCGTTGTTATTGTTGTCTATACCGTTGCTTACAAACTGGTAATAAATATTAACTTACAATGAAGTTAGCCACCAAGTCGGTTTATTTCATCATCAAACGCGTTTTCATTTTCTCTAATGTTATCAATGCTTTCATCTGCAGTTTACTTTTAAATTGTCAATGGATTTCAGTATAAACAAAAAAACAAAAAAAACTTATATATGGTAGTTATGTAACTGTTCAAATTTCATCGAATGTAATAAGTTGGTGAACTTTGATATTATTCCTATCCCCAATAACCTTTCAAATTTAGCTTAACAAGAGGATCTCATTTGAGCTTAAGTCACTAGGTGTTTCTATAATCAACCATCGTCCCCTGTATTCTAGCGAACATAAGTAGTTTTCTTGTCTTCATGAAATCATCATCTCCAATTATCAGATTCCGTCAGCCTAGTGATCAAACATAGAAAAAAGTTCCATGTACTTCAGCAGCGTTTGACGCAGTCTTTATATTTGTACGTCTTTCAGTCTTTTGACAATGTCTCGCACTGATAAAACTTTTAGCATTCATTTGAGTTAACTCTAACTTGCTGCGAAATCTGCTCTCTCATGTATGGTCACATTGATAATTCTCGATTTTTGTATAACAATCGATCAGCACCTTCTCTCGAGTACAACATTTTATTCATTGCCAACAGCTTTCTTGATTTCTGGCCCGTTTCAATAAGAAGCTGAATATATTACGACAGAACATGCCCAGGTGTTTTCTACATATGCCTCCATGTGTCTCGAAAATAGTTTGATTTCTGATATTTGTAAAGTGTTCTTTGCCAAATTCATCTTTATGTTATACCCAGTTAATTGTATTGGGTTGTTGCAAAAATAATGACGTAATAATGTCGTTTTGTGACGTTAAAAATACGTCAAAAAACGACATTATTACGTTATTATTTTTGCACCAACCTAATATTTACTTCCAGAATGTTTCATGCAAGTCTCTTTACAGGTGGAAATTTTCTCATGTTCTTTTTTTGTTTTATTTTTTATTTTTATTTTTTTTTTGAGAATTGCCATTTTTCCTTTTCAGTCTTTTTCTTTTCATTTCTCATTTTCTAGTAGTCTTTGGTAATCGGGTTGAACCACCAAGTTCCATAGGATTTTTTTAATCTTAATTAATTCAGAGAGATTCTGTTTTTACATATACAATTAGCCTCTAGAAATATTTGCTATGTTTTCAGCTGGTCACCATCCCCACAGCAATTTTGTATAACTTATGGTTTAACCAACGGTATCCAATTGCTGCGAGGATTATATTTAATTATTGTCTGGAAAAGAATGTACTTAATCCTTATTTCTGCCCTATAGTTGTTGTCATTTATATAACTGGTTCTTTCGATGGTTTTGGGACACACTTATAGTGATCAATTCTCTGCCTTTAGATGTCTCTTTAATGAAACTGCCTGCATATATTCATCTGCGTTATATTTAGCTTGTCGACGAAAAATCCCCACAGGTGTTTTCGATCTGAATATTGAATTATCGTTTTTCTATCGTCTACCCATTCTATTGTAAATATTCTTGTAGCATTCCCCCCTCGTGCAGTCCTCCTCCCTTAGCCGCAGAATCACCAAAATACACGATGTTGATGAGTTCTTTTCCTACTTCTCGATTTTTGTATAATAATCGATCAGCACCTTCTCTTGAGTACAACATTTTATTCATTGCCAACAGCTTGCTTGATTTCTGGCCCGTTTCAATAGGAAACTGAATATATTACGATAGAACATGCCTAGGAATTTTCTACATATGCCTCCATGTGTCTCGAAAATTGTTTGATTTCTGATATTTGTAAAGTGTTCGTTGCAAACTTCATCTTTATTTTACACCCAGTTAATTGCATTTGCTTCCAGATTGTTTCCTGTAAGTCACTTTACTGGTGGAAATGTTCTCATGCCCGTTTTTTTTTTTTTTTTTTTTTTTTTTTTGTTGAGAATTACCATTTTTCCTTTTCAGTGTTTTTCTTTTAATTTCTTCAGCAACAAGATTACACCTACATCAAATTTAAACTACACTGCGATCATTCCAGTTTACCATCATGACACTTTCTGCATTATGGATACTTTGCCAGGACGTTATGTTCAGCAAGCTTGTCCAGTTAGATCAGTTACGAATGAATACTGAGTTCAATCTTCACTAGATGCTACCCAGTTTTGGCATTGTGTCACATCTAAGCTATGCATAGAAAATCTCTGCAATTCGACGTGTTCAAATATTTAGCAATCTGGTTTCAGTAAAATAATTACTAGTGAGTAATGGGTTTGATAGTAACTGCGGTCTCCGTATTTTCGGCCATGTACCACATCTAAGGTACGCTTACAAAATCTGTAAACCTCGACGTAGTGTAATAGAAAGTTTCTCTCACTAAAACAATGACGAGTAGTGAGTTCCTGCCCCACTATGTGACACATATCTTCGGCCTTGTGCCAAATCTCTGCTACGCTTAGAAAATCTGTAAACCTCGACGTAGTGTAATAGAAAGTTTCTCTCACTAAAACAATGACGAGTAGTGAGTTCGTGCCCCACTATCTGACACATATCTTCGGCCTTGCGCCAAATCTCTGCTACGCTTTGAAAATCTGTAAACCTCGACGTAGTGTAATAGAAGGTTTCTCTCACTAAATCAATGACGAGTAGTGTGTTCGTGCCCCACTATGTGACACATGTCTTCGGCCTTGAGCTAAATCTCTGCTACGCTTCGAAAATCGCAATGATAATTTGTACATTGGTTCATATTTCTCTTTGTTACCAAATTGGTTTCTTCTGCTGAGGGACGTCATCACCGTAAACGTAAACCTTTTATTTTGCCATATTCATTTATGAAAAAAAAAGTGTGGAGAAATATATTTATGTTTACAAAATGTTAATTTTTAGAACGCTCTAAAATATACTTAAATCTAAAAAATGATAATAGGAAAACTATGGAGGAATTTAAATAATAAAATTTAATCGCCAATAAGCGGAAGTGAGCAAATGTTAATATGTTTTTGGTTGAATTGCTATTTCCTTGTTTTTATAGATTTATTTTTGTGCAATAATT
>OZ010586.1:100059905-100087405 GCA_963932145.1 Acanthosepion lycidas | reverse complement strand
TCGATTAAATGTAGGCATTTGTTGGCTCAACATCATATATCTACTCTGATACTGGGTACCCACTATTATCATATACTAGCAGCATTGCCCGGCGTTGCCCGTGCTTGATTCAAAAATCGTACGACTCATACAGCAATCGCTATCTGTTGACTTAAAATATTTTTAGCCTTCCTTGCCATTAAAGGAGTGCCCTTTGCCGTGCTGATGTTGCTACATGCCTTTCTTCTTTCCTATCTCACACTACGAATTTTTTCTAACCTGTATACTAAACATTAAATCTGTTACGAAAAAAGAACTAAATAAAATAAACACAAAACGATCAGCTTTAAAAAAAGTCTCGTAACTGAAAAAAAAAACGAAAGAAAAAAGAATTTTAACAACAAATACTTTTTCACATCACTTCTGGGGAATCATAATCTACGTTGAGTTTAAGCAAGCGAATGAGCCAATTTGAGTAAAGTGCCATGCAGATTTAAATTTTTCCCACTTGTGACGAATGCAGCTATCGATTTTTTTTTTGCATGCTAGTTAACATTCATGTCAGTCAGCTGTTGGCTCTCACGCTGGTCAATAGAATCTTCCTGCCTATTCGTGGCATCCAGGTTCTCAATCTGGCCAGTAGAAAATGGCCACAAGCTACATGAAAACTGACGTAGAAGCATGAAAAATCGATTATTTCCACTATCGATGGGAGTTGGGAAATGCAATGTCGGACTTGGCCTTATGGCTAACATGGAGCACGAGCATGTAAATTTTGGTGCAAATCCGTCGAAAATTGCGGCCGTGCATTCGTTACACACACACACACACACACACACACACACACACACACAACCTGCCTTTTATAAATAGAGATAATCCTAAACTTTACTCTTTCGTTGGCATGTGAATTATGTTGAAACGCACCCCTTCATAAGTGAGTGAGATGTAAGAAAATTTTTGCATGAAAATAGATTTTTCTAATGAAAAGAATCAGATAATATATTAATGTTGAACGCTTTCTCTTCTATTGTAACCTGAAGCCGGTTTACTCTTATTTTCTCACTTATATGATTCATTGATGGATTCGTGTTCTGCGACTTTGAAGATTATTTAAAATCAGAAAATATATTTAGATTGTAAGAATTATTTCGGAGATAATAATTATTTCCCCTATTGCTCCCGAAAAGGTCGTGCTCATTGATCGAGCATACGCGTATGACATTGTGTCGACCCCGTATTCTGGGGCGAAAAAAAAATCTTGATTTCGACGAATTAGCGAAAGGTGAGTTACTGGAGCGATCTTGGTTCACTTGAACGGGGCTAGCCTTAATTTTCTATTTTAGTTCAACCTATATCACCTCGGAGTATTTTGCTGTGGAGCCCTCCACTGGTTAGGCTAGACAAACTTTTGTGTACCTAGTTAATGTGAGTAAGGATTTTCGAAGCGTAACTCAGATGTGGTACAAAGCCGAATGCATGGGGCACCCAGTGAGGATCGAACTCACTACTCAGTTGTAATTGTTATTGCGAGACAAGCTCGAGGGGCTCTTAATGTGATTAAGTGTTGTTCCTGGCCTGCTCCCGTCTACATGATGGTTATGATCCAAATTGAGATTCCCAACCTCCCCAGTTTGTTTTGACCCCCTTCTATCTCGACTGGGTCAGCTTTATTGATTCACAATGCCGCTCTATATTTGCTCTTTTCCTTCTCCCTTTGCGAGAAAACCTCTTGATTTTGTCCAAGGGCAGAATACAGCGGCTTCTCTTTTTCGAAGTGTTGGACGGGTCTGACTAACATCAGTTATGTTTATTTTTGCTTTGTTTACATATTTAGTTTATTTGGGGGTTCGCCCCTCTCCTTTCATTGTCATTCATCCGATTTGTACATATATATATATATATATTGTAAATAATATTTATCATCTCATTGGGATGTATTGTTTTTTAGCACCCCCACCACTGAGATGATGTGTAAACTGAAAATAGACCTCGACTTGCTGACTAACAATTCCGAGCCATCATCCCTGATATTCCAACGTAATCTCCATTATAATTACTTCGATTCTGAATTCTATTTCATCAAATGTCTCTATGTTTGCTCTGAATAATATGACAGTAAAAATGTTTGATGGATCAGTGTTGTGGCCTTGTTGGGGGCCAAGATTGGATTTGATTTAACAAACATATAAACGAAAATCTGTAATACAATAATATACAAACGATCAATAGTGTTAATTCCGAACTATCAGAGCTGACTTTTGGAAAAAGAAACTCTCTCTGATAAAAAGCATTACCTGCTTTTATTTGTAACTTGGACGAGTCCATCCGTGTATGGGCAATTTACCACAACACCCACTCCTAGTCTTAACTCCGCAGGGGTCTTAATATCTTTTCTTCTTGGGATTAATGACGATAAAGTCCGTCCTTTTCTTTTCTTCTATCAACTGCATTGCTCCGGGGCCGCTTGAGATATCTGTATGTCAGAAGTGTCATACATGACAATCGGATATATAGGTATTGCCAGAAATGTACTGGGATAAGTAATAATAATGGCTGATACTAACCTCCAGGATAGTTGACATGGGTTGGATAGAATATATTGTATCAGTCCGCATCTTTGAAAGTTGGCTCAATGTGTCTTGCTAGACGATTTTACACGCTAGAATCTATTTTAGTTTTTTACACAAAAATACGATTAATCCCTGATTAGGAATAATACTGTCACATCTGGTGTGGTGCCCATTCTATATATTCAGAGATTCTTGATAAAATCTTTGAAAGCAAGCGACTAACCTGGAATATCATCTTCAGCCAAACTCACATATAGCTTCCCTGTACCTTTTCTATGAATACTTTCATCGGGTTTCTTTACTATTAATTATTCTGATGAACTTACCTCTTTGGTAGCTAGACTATATGTATTTAAGTGCAGTACTACATTGAAACCAATGTCTCATCATTTTACAGTTACAATGGCTAGATTTAACCGCAAGGTTTAAGCTAACAGTTTCTTTTATAGCACTTCTCAATTGTCGATTTCTCTTCGAGCTTCTTGCTTCCCTGCCAAATTTGATGTTCAAAATTTTATTTGCAATATAAATCATCACTTTCCGAGTAATTAATTGTTCTTTTATTGTCCTTTCGCGTTTATAGTATATTTTGATCATATTCTCCAATACTCAGTAACCTCATGCCACTTTGTGGCTTTGTTGCCTTACTTGGTGCGAAAGGATTTTAAGAAATCTCATGTACGTTGTTAGCTGGGAAACTATACGCCGATGGTTATGTATAATGCGTGTATTAAAAGCGCCTCTACGATGTAGACTAAAGTATCTTTTTCTATGATTTCCTGGAATTTCTTCTTTTTTTCTGTTGAGAATTACAACTAATTCTGCTCTGTTTTACTTGTTTCGACCAAAATAAATAAAAGGTCAACTGCATTGTACTTTTCTTGCCGTTAGCCAAACGAACGTTATCAGCGTTAGTTTCGACTATTCATCTTCTGCCACGTGCTAAAGTTAATACAGATAACTAACGCTTAAAATACACAATGGACTCACTAACTGACATTTGGCATTTGGAGGACATTTCCAAAGTGATATCTGCTCAATCTAGTCTGAAAGTACACTGTCTTGGAGTGTCAGAACTGATCTAACCTTATCTTAATTCCTTCCAAGTAATTGTCTCGTTACAATAGTTTGAAGTTAAAGCTCGCTCATTTGTTTTTAGTTCATCCGTTCTACATAGTTATCTTTTTGAGCCGCTTTCCTTAACGAAATTCATTATATTCTTGATGAAATGTCAATTACATGTACAAGGCAGGTTTACCATGACACTCTTCTTCAAATATGACCTATATATATATATATATATATATATATATATATATATATATATATATATAGCGAGAGTGATAGATAGATAGATAGATAGATAGATAGATAGATAGATAGATAGATAAGAGCCATACAGCACTATTCATTTTCAAATTATCTCAATTTTTGCCATGTTTTCTCTGATTTTTTTTTCTTGAACTAAAGCTACCAATGAATAATGGAGGCAACTGTTCTTCATTTTTACTGCTACTACCCAAAATATTGAAATAATTTAAATCAGAAAATTGTAGGAAAATTGTTCCCAGAATGATATTTAAATCTTTAAATACAATAATAAATCTATCTGAAAATTTTATCGTTTAGCTTCAGATCAGTGATTCTGTACGCAAACACATTTATTTCATTAGAAATTTTGTTTTAACATTCATCTTAGGCGGAAATAACATTAATATAGTTCCATAATTGAACTTAAAATCATTCAGGGAGCTCAAATCCCAGAAATACGTTCTTGGATTTATTGTGCAAGCCCACTGCGAGAATGGTTCTTGCTGTCTTTAGTTTAAGGAAATGGTCTGTTTTTGTCAACAGACAGGTATGTAAACGAGGAAGGAGACTTAATGAAAATAGGAACTACAAGGAAAATGATACACAAAATTGTGGGACACATAACGAGGATAAACCTCTCGAGAAGCTGGGATTCAGAAGGCCTGCAAAAGTTAACAGAAGCAAGACGAAACGTTGTTTGTTAACGAAGTTGTGTGAATGGATGGTAGAACAAGGACAAAGCTGGATGATAAAAAGAGGAAATTGTGGTGAGTTTATCGACGCCATATTGGGACACTATATCTAAACGAAAGAAAGCGTTTTGTAAAGCACAAAATCATGTTTGGCCCCAATGAGGATGTGTTACATTGAAATATTAACGGCACAAAAGACATACATTCAGTCATTTTTCTTTCTTATTCTGTTCATATTTACCTTCATCTTTCCTTTTGTCTTTCAGATTTTAGTCTTTTTGAACTATCGTTCTTTGATATTTTTCATTAGGTTTTTAAACTCAATTTCTTTCTTATTGTAAACTCAATTTTTTCTTATTCAGTCTTTATTTTTCTTCAATTTCTAACTTGTTTTTGTTTTCTCTGAAATTGTCACATTCTTCTCTATTTTTTCTTTATCGTCTTCTTGTATCCTTCTTCCATGTTTTCATTACACTTCTTCTTCTCCTGTTGCTGCAGCTTCTATTTCTTCTTTGGATTCTTCTTTTTCTTCTTCTTCTCCTTCATCTGATTCCTTCTATTTTTTATTCTTCTGCTTCTTAATTTTTTTCTTTTTCTTCTGCTCCTTCTATTTCTGTTTCTTCTTTTTCTCCTTCGTCTTCTTTTTTTTCTCCTTCTTCTGCTTCTATTTCTTCTGCTTCTTCTTCTTTTTCCTCCTCCTCCTCATTCTTCTTCTTCATTTTCCTCCTCCTTCTTCTTTTTCCTCCTCCTTTTCCTTCTTCTTCTTCTTGCTGCCGCCGTCTCCCTTCAGTCAAAGAAGATCTTGATTCTCCACAACTTTTCAGCTCATGTTACACTTAGCAGTTATTCTCCATTTCCTAAGACTCCACCCCCGTTTAAACATCCAATCAAATAAGAAACTCGTCAGATAATTGGCTCGCTGTTTTCTCTATCCCTTTCTCTCAATAGGACCCACGACAGTCAAGTTTTCCATGACCCATTTTTCACTATGTGTCTCGGGAATTTCAGTTGATTTTCTGATCTGGAGCATGTGTTCTTTTTCTTGCCATTTTCTTTGATACATGTTGGTTTCTTGTGATTTTTTGTATACTTCTATAGAACCACATTTATGCAGTCACAACTTTCTCTTCATCCTTGGGGAGATGGTCCATCATTATCATATAATAATTCAGCACGCTTTTCTTTGATTCTAACAATTTTTTTCGTCATTTTTCAATACCCTCCTTAGACATTTGAAGGCTTTTATTCGCTAATCCCCTGCGTTTTTCGAATATCGATGTCACATTTTCCATACTATATTAACAATGCTACACAAATATTTGAATTGTCCGATTTGCTTGATGTTTAATATCTCCAAAATCATAACTCGCAACTTGGACATTTTCCCTTGATGATAGCCATATTTTCTCTTTTCTTGCATTTAATGGCCAGACATTTTTTCTCACTTTCTTTTTCAATCAACATGTCTAGATCTTGTCGTTTACTTTCCGAGTGGCCATAAATACAAACTCATCTACATATCTTATATTGTTAAGATTACTACCGCTGGTAATAAATCGTGTTTTGCTCTCCAGTTTCTTTACGACACCGTCGCTGTAAATCTTGAAGTTTCTGTGACGAAGACGTATTCTTGTCTCACGCCCCTTTCTATTTTTGTATAATTGCTGTGAATAGTTTTTTGCAAGTTCTGGATGACTCCAACATCATTTCTAAACACATCTACTTTTCCTAACGGCTCAAAAAGATTATTTCAGAGTTGGTGCGTTTAAAGTTGTTGAAGAATGCGGAATAAATTTCATTTTGTTTATGATTAATGCAAAAATCTTCATAAATATTAGTCGACCTGATGTGTTCAAATTATTGCATACATTGTTCTTTGCATTTTAAAAAATGTATGCCAAACGTAAAATTTTAACCTAAGAAATATAGAACCCAATAACCATCTTAATCGCCATCTATCTAGGAGAAGGAAACTCAGATATAAAACCATATTTTGGGGCCAACATGGAATGCCTAAAAATATAACTAAATAACGCATCATCTTTCACTTGGCTTATCTAGAAATGCGTTCCTTGAAGACACACAAAGAAAGATCAAATAACAGAAAACACACCACTTTAGGATTGCTAATAGAATAAATAACCAAAATAGATATCACATGGAACCCGAAGTAAAAATAATTAATTGCTCAACTTGTTAGTATGCCATAGCATATCAAATAAAACGTTAGGTAGGGAAATCTTGTCATTACTGGAAAGAATGTAAATAAATAGTGGGTTGTAGATACGTATTGTCATCAAAAAGTGTTTCAAGAGAAAGTGTTTCTAAATTTCAACGAAAAGCACTACTGTCTTCTCGATTAATGAATGGCGAATGTTTCCTTGTAGGGAGACAGTTAGTATTACCATTACGATTATCATTAGAAATCTGTGTTTGTAGGGTATAGAATATTATTTGAAACAAAAAGGAAGACGATGGGACAAAGTGGATTTTTTTAATCAAATACGTGATTCACCGGAGAAGTCAAAGAGAGCATATGCTGTCCCCGGCTGGTCTTTCACATTGATTCTCTCATTACATTGACATTAGATTCATGCATTTTGTGGCTAGCTTCGTAATCCATAATGTGTTAAACTGCTTGGTGATATTTAATAAACGGGTGGTGGTTACAGGGAGTGAAATCTATAAAAGAGAAGCCAGAGTACATGGTGGATTAAGGGGAGGACAAATGATCAACGGGATTCAAGAAGACAGAAAATGGCTGTTGACGTTGCATCTAAATTTTTGAAGTTTGTAGATATCAGGGAATCAAATAAACGGAAGTGAGTTCCACGGGCGGGAAGAGCGAGAAGAGAAAATGTTTGTGTAGAAGTGGCAGTTGCATTTAATTATTTCAACGGTAAACGGGTGAGAGATAAATACCAGTCTAGTAGCACGCTGAAATTCATATGGTTGAGGCATCAGAGTAAAATGTCTTTCAGAGAAATCGCCATGAAAATATTTGTAGAAAAGACATACGGAAGATGCGTCACGTCTGAGAGAGAATGACTCAACAGAAACACCAGAACAAATATGGCAGACGTATTTAATGCACGGACGAATTGGAAATTTGCAAATGTGCAAGTTGGATATATTTCTATTGGTTTATACTGGTAATCAGCGTTGTTGATGGATGCGGAAATAAAGGGAAGTCCTCAGAATGCATTGTCTATGAATCGTCAATATGTTTTGCAGCGTCTCTAAAGCCAAATTTACTTATACAGAATTTTAAAGAGGACGAAGAAAATCGATTTTACAGAATTGTGATTCATGTTTTGCAACCATTGCTAACTGATAGACATGAATTCTTTGATATAATTTTAAGGAGATTCTATTCCCATTAACTCATCTAAAAATAAATTCATAAAAGACAACCGTATTTCTACATCAAATATTCAGACGTGCAACATTTCTTAATTTTATCATTATACAGCACTAGAGCCCTGACAACGAATGCTACGTAAACGGAGTGGAATCATTATCATTTACTTCGTAATCTCAATGGCAAAAAATAATTTCTATGCAAACTGCTTCTTTTTGATCACTGCAGAACTGACGTCTGCAGGTACAGATACAGCATTCTTTACATTTTCCTAATCATGGCTATATGATACCATGAGTTCTTTAAATAGCATCTATAATAAGAAAAAGTAGGGTACGTGTGTCCGTCTATCCGTTTTCTTTTTTGTTTTTGTTTTATCTCGAGATTTACGCGTGTCGGTCGTATAAACAATAAGGCGCATGCGCATCGAATAAACACAGCGGCGGATGTGTAATACGCACACTCGATCACTAGCCCGTTCGCAGTCATTCAAACTCTAATTACGAGAACAAAAGAACTATTAATAATATTTGTGCCTCTTATATTTCTCTCCCAAAACCGGATGTTGTCCACTAGACGACCCAAAGTAGATTTCGTAAATATATTTTCTGCGTATAGGCTCTACGCATACATCCAATTTAACTAAAATTAAAAGAAAAAAAATATTAACCAGTCAGAGTCACTCTTGCTTCTAAAGCCAAAACTTCAATTTAGAGGCAAACGATGGTTATATATTCTCTAATTAAAAAATCTGAACACAGACCAACTTAGACGTCAAGACGCGACACAAAGCAACCTTCGTGTCAACACCAATGTGCGCAACGTGACAAGCAATAACGAGAGACATTAGTAATGTCTAATTTCATCATTCTCTCTGTCTCTCTGTTACCTTAGTAACAACAACAGATAAAAGTTACCAGATTTGTATGTTTGCAAATAAATTATTATTTATTTGTCCGTACTCGTATATATTATCTTTTACGTGAATTTACGTTTGCCGAGACAGAGAAGGAAATAATCTTTACAACAGTAGCAACAACAACAAGGTTCTGTCACACATGTTTCCCATTTCCACCTCCGCAACATGTGGTAACCTTCGAGCAATAGCAGAATCATCAGGAAATACACATAAATCAAACCAAATTCACGAAATCATTGAGTTCACACGAATACATATTAGAAAAAAAAATTAGAGTAAAATTCATTAATCCTTTAATTACCACGATACAATGCCAACAATACAATGCCAACAACACAGAATTGGTTCCTGCAATGCTGGGTAAATTTTCGCTGCGAAAAAGATACGTTCATAAATTATAAAATTTGCCAGTGTGGCCCAAACCTTTCCTCCCAGATGTAGTCAACAAATCACTGACCTCTTGGAAAACGTTTCCGACACTGACGCTTATATCGTCCTTAAAGCTGTCATTATTAAGAGGATAGGTCGCTCGAATAAATAAATGCTAAGGGAAATATACAACATAAATATCGGTGACAGAACACCCACGCAACTACTCAGGCATATGAAAAGCCATGTTAGAGGGAACATTATGTCGGATTCCATCGTACGACGACTATGGCTGGATCAATTGGCAACGACAATGGTAAGGATATTAACGCCCCCCGACAGACTATTCACCGCTCGAAAAATTGGCAGTTACCACAGACAAAATTTTTGCGTCGTTCGATCAAAGATTGAACGTTCTAAGTCTCAGACAAGGAAACAACAGTAGTGCTAAGCACACACATTGATAAAGCACTTGCAGATTAACAAAGGCTAATGCAACAAATGCAACTGTTTTAAGTCAGCAATAACCGAGGTAGGAATGTACCTCATATAGACGCGATCATACTCCACCACGAAGAAGTCCTATCTCAGGAAGAACAAATACATACCTCAGTGGCATTTATTTTTTTCACCACACGCATCTAATTGTACTAAACCTTGTCGTCGTAATGCCAACCGACACCAGGGATACGAACAACCCGGCGAGATGATCGCGATTTGGCTGAGAGTTTTTACGCAAATAATGTCGTTTATTTTACGTAGATGACAAAAATAATAACTACAAATTCCTAGTGGATACTGGAGCAGCAGTCAGCGTCATTTCACGAGCAGGTGGACCAAACCCAATCCTAGTCATACATACAGCACAAAAGACTTGACATTAAATAATGGATGCGCCGAGATTTTATGTGGATATTTATACAAGCCAACTTAAAAACAACCCTTCTTGGATCAGATTTTTTGGCCCATTTCAACTTCTCGGCAAATATGAAATACAGACTACTTTCGAACAGTGAAACTAATATCCATATTAGAAGAATTCGTAGACATCTACCGGAATAAGTGCAACAACTTAACTTAGTACAGAATTCCTTGATATTTTGTACAAATTAAAGGATATTACGAGACCCGTTAAAAACAGTGATATCATTAAGCATGGCACAAAACATCAGATAAAAAAAATCTCCTGGAGAGCCAGTATTTTCACGCCAACGGCAACTACTTCCACACAAATAAGAATTTGCCAAAACGAATTTAACAAAATGCTACGGGATGGGATAATTCACCCATCTAAAAGCCCTTATGCATCACCCCTACACCTCGTTTGAATATCGGGCAATAAAGGATGTCGACCTTTGCGTACTCTTGTCACCACTGAGTTTAAATGTCTTGGACACTTTATCCGGAAAAGTGGAATCAGTTGAAAATCTTCCTGTACCTATTTCGATCCGACAGTTAAGAACGGGCAGAGGAGACAAATAAAACGCTAGAGAAATTAGATATTTAAATTTTAACTCTCAGTACACAAAAACATTCGCTATATTAAGTGAAAACAAAATATTATTGCTGATGTACTCTCCCGCACAGATATAACAGCAATCTAATTCTACACTAACAGAAATATTATCAAATATCTTTTTAAGACTGAAAAAATCATAGTTTTTTTTTTTATCATATTAAAATATAAGAATTGTAAATCTATAGTCGTCAAGGTTGTTTTTTGTCTGTTCAAATTTTTTTAGAGAAATGTATTTTTGCGGTGCGTGTATTGCTTTTTTGTCTCAAGCGGTTGATCTTGCAAAAATTAATTGATTCGTTGCTGATTCATTTTTTTTAATTCAGGGGAAAAGCTGTCGTATATATTGGCCAATGAGATAGGGGATATTAAAGCTCTTTTGAAATCCTGGAGGAAGTCGTTAAGACTGCTTTACAGTAAAATGGACTCCTATAAACAGATAGAGAAAGATGGAACCGCTGACAAAGCACCTAAGGGTCAAGGAAGAAAGCATAGTGATTCAAAAGTACTAGTTCGGCCTAAGGGGGTGGGTGGGTAGGAATCAACATGTGTAAAGAAAGAGCTGACAGATTCAAGGGGGGTTCAAATCCCAGGTCAGAATATTCCTTACTGTGTCTTTCTGAGAATAATTTGCACCCTAAGTCATTTAAGTGTAACTTTCCAGCAAAGTACTAGGAACACCTCTAGATATAACAATCTGTGAAAGAACGGAAATCCCTTTGTGCTGAGACGTCCTATTATTGAGTTTTCTGTTATGAACGAAGGTGAGTGCGTTTTGTATTCTCTGCTTTGTACAACATTTGCTTCCTCTAAAATTTCCTCTTTTTTTTTGTCATTTTAAAAATGATTAATCTTTTTTGTTTTTGAATCCGGGTTTTTTAAATCCATATACCTGATGGTAACACCCCTTTTGTTACCCCAGAAAATTATCCTGCTTTAATAGGCGCACAAGTTTTGTTCAAAATTGTATTGTACTTTTTTTAATATTTAAGTTTTACGCAGTAGTAGTTTTATTTTCGAATTTCACGCTTAGTATAGAGATTGATGTTTTGTGTACGGCTCAAGAAGTTGGATTTGGTAGGAATAAATATCTTATACAGTTCTTTTAGGCATAAAACACTTTCTTTTGACACTACATTAACCAACCATAGACTATGCATTCCCCCACACTGAGGAAACGAGTAATCCATCACCTTCATAAGCGTTCGACTGTAAATTTTATAAGTGAACGTTTTGTTTGATCAAATAAGGCATCATACATTAAAAATCTGACATCAACAAGCCTAGAATGCCAGACGAATAAGATACTTCAATCCAAAACACCAATGGGAACATTCAGCAATCCGGATGCAATATTCAAACACCTATCCATAGATATCTTTGATCCCCCTATCAAGATATATATATATATATATATATATATATATATATATATATATATATATATATATATATATATATATATATATATATATATATATATAATTTGATTAATAACTTACGCCTTATAAATCTCTCTATAAGGAACATTATTAAAGAAGAGCGTGGCTGCACTCCAGCCGAAATAACTTCGCCACAACCGTGTCACTAACAGGAGAAATTTTGGAAGATATGTAGTGAGACTAGAAGGAAAAACATTAAGTTACCTCTTTCTTAGCTTAAAACATAATGATATATTTCTGGCTTTGTGCAATAGGCTTCACGCATACATTCCTGATGATTAAATACAATCCTAAATAAATGCATGTTGACCAATAAGAACTGAGCGCGCCTGAAATAATCAACAACTTAATGGGAGGCTCTTTCAACTTCGCTAACAATATAAATAGACCACTGTTTAAAAGAAAGATGGGATTCCAAAGGAGACAAATAGAGACAAAACAGCGAGAGGAACACTTACAACTGTGAGCGGAAACATCAAAGGCATCTCGGCTTCAACAAACACTACTACTCGTCACACCTCTCTCGTCATTTCCACCTCTTTTTACATCTCTCACACATTCAACCTCCTTTGCTTTAGTCACAGTACATATTGCCAAATGAAACTAGCATCACTCAAAGACACTTAAGTACTTTTACAAACTCTTGTATTACTTGAAATGTAATAAAATCTAATATTTTATTTTATTTTACTAAGATTTTGCCATCTATGAATCATTAATTTGTTTTTTGTACAGGACGAATCCACTTATTAATGTTTATATGAATTATCATATGAATTATTATTGTTATATTCTAGAATTATTAGGTTGGTGCAAAAATAATGTCGTTTTTCTTTTAAAGTTGAACGTCAAAAACGACATTATTTTTGCACCAACCTAATAATTTGTCTTAAGATGTCATTTATCGTGTTTTATTTTCTCATTCATAAATCCCTTATAGTGGGCCAATCCTACGAGGGCTGAAATTGAATCCCACAAATAGATGACAAACACACTAATCCGATACTGTGCTTCATACAAATATTAAAAAATATGATGTCGCAATTAGAATTCACACTTTATTGGATTGAAACCAAACATATATAGACACCAATAAAGCTTTATAACTGCGAGCTTGTATTTTGTAGGTGAAGACGCAGTTAAAAAACACTTTCAGCTAATTATCAGGACCCATACAATGCCTTACACAGGTCAGACAAATATTTCCCAACAGAAAAAGGTAATAATTTAGAAACTGTCGCTATTGACAGACTAAAAGTAGCTTTTTTAGATAAACAAAATCAACCTCGCAAACATTATCCCGGTGTACAAAAAACACTCAAATCTAACGATAGATGGCAATCTCACAATACACCAAAAATTGAGACTAGATCAAACCACCCGTTCGTTTGCGTTTCTATCTAGGCGAATAATATAACCTGAAGTGTGTCGTAATTACACACGATTAAAAATTAAACAAATAACTCTCTCCAACCTATATTAAATGATCGAACAGAATGAAAAGTTTAAAAACAAACAATTATTTATTAAAAGTGTCACTTTAATTGCGATTTTTGTCGAAATTGCAATTGATATCGTCTAAGTAAACTGTAATTAAAACTTAAGCAGGTCACAGTGCGTTGCTCATATGTTTTTGTTGTCATTTTCTAGCACGCATATTGTGACCTAATCGAAATATTACATAGGTAGGATACCCTAATATCTTTTAAGAGTGACTTTATATGAAGAGATCATAAATATTGGTGATTTTAAAAGACAATTAATCGCAAAATAAATGTAAACAAGCTTCGGAAATCAGCTGCATATACGAGGAAAGATTAGGCCAAATTAAAGTGTCGAATAAAGATAAAATAATTGTACTATTTCTAAAGTATTATAGCTTTTAAGACGCTGAAGGTAAAAGACCGAAGTCCCACAAGACTTCAGTAACATATAGCCTAATTTCCATCCGAATGGCGACTTCGAGACTAGTTTTGAATATACTTTAATTTCTATTAAATAATTCAAATAAGGCAATTGTGTATACACAGCAAATATACAGAGGAGCACTATTCGTTAATTCTACCATGTCACACATTTTAAACATGGCAGACACTGCCAAGGACATGGGTTCGATCATATTCACCCTCTTCGTAATCGCAGTGGTAAGAAGAAATTTAAAATCAGACAGCTTCTTTTGAGAACCGTTCTGAAATCATAGAGATTCATACAGCCAAAGAATTTGGTTATCGCAGCGTCATATGTACATGTTTCTTAGCCATGCCTAATTCCTAGGAAGCGTTCCCTTGATATCATTTTAATAGACTTTAATTCTTTTTAATTATATTCTAAATAATGAAAACAGATCAATCGTATTCCCATGGAAAAGACGCAAAACATCCCATATTTCCGCCATTTCACAACTACGACACGTACAAAGGGAATATTATTCCTTCTCTTCGTAATCCTATGGTAAAAATGATGTTGAAATCTATCTCTCTTCCCCTTAATCTCTCTTCCTATTTAACTTCTTCTATCTCTCTCTTTCACGCTCACAACTTCTCTATGGGAATACCTGCTCTGTAGAATAGACTTTCAAGAGGATGCTTCTTGATTGTCTACCTTGATTGACTCTTGGGCCTTGTATTATGTGAAGCTATAAAAAAAGACAACGCTTTATAAGCATATTGAATTAAGTCGTCTGAAATAGTCGAAATTTTTTCTCCTTGCACTAGAGATTATCACGGGTTCAGTGATGGTCGACATATACTATGTTACATCAAGTTTTTAATTTTTCTTCTCTGATTTGTTTTTGTCTGGAATCAGTCGGTGAAGAGTTGGATAAACGGAACTTCTTCTAGTATTCATGTAATGTTTCGCTGTATGTGTAAATATATCTGTATTCTTCAAATGTTGGATTATGTACCGTACTGGTTTGGAATAGTTTTATACACATTGATTTGTGGAAGTGCATCTCTGATTCCTGTTAAGTCGTAACTGGCGAGAATTCCTGTTAATTTCAATCTTGTCACGCTATCAACTCGCGGCTGAGCGGTGATATTAACGCAGAATGAAACGAGACAGAAATCCCGCTCCGAGACAAGGTTATATGTGTAAGTGCTAGTGCCGTTGGCTGAGTGTAGTTTGAATTCCGGAGGTCTCGTCGATTTGTCTTTGCTTGATGGCGTTAGGATTATCGGTAGTCGCTTGCACGCGAGAAATTTTAAATCCTGGTAACGTACCTACGGCGAAGATGGAGAAGCGACAGACGACACTATTATCAGTTACTGCTGTCGTATAGCAATTATTTTTTCCTGGATTGTGTAGAGTTCCGTGGATAGCAGCACTTTGACCCGTTTCCGGAAATCATAAGAACATAGTGCCTGGCTTATATCTCAGTTGATTACCGTAGTTGGGAGCGAACACTTCCGGTTCGACATCTTCATTTGAAATAGCAACGGTAACTGTTAAGTCAAGAATAGAGTATTTTGAATTATGATAAATGTTTAAATAATTACATTAGAAAATTCAGGTTGTGACTGCTGGCCGATCAAACGATGTGTAATTACTATTTTCTTGTGATTTTCCGTAGTTAAATTAGAGGAATCGCTTTTGCGAACCTAATAAATGGTTACTACGTAAATCTATGCCTGCAGTAGGGGACAGAATTTGAAAGTATGTTTGTTGTTCGTTTAACTATCATATCAATTCCTTATGGGTCATGTAATCCCGAAATTTAATTTTCTTGGACGTATTAGTAATTACGTTTACAAAAATATAATGGTGGTAATTTGTCTTTCATCAAAGGGGTTGCTGGTATTTTTTAAATGTATTTTTGATAATTATTTGTTTATGAAAAAACATTGCTGGTATTTCTACTTTAAAATGGTAATATTTTCATACAGTTTTTTTTTAGTTGGGGGTTCACTATTTTTCCCATAGCCAAGACCCTAACAGTTGCTAACACCCCGGGCTAAGGCGTTCCCAATTACTTCGATCAAAAAAAAAAAAAAAAAAAAAAATCCTTTCAAGTCTATGGCCAACCGTTAGAAATCTAACATGTCCACATAATATTCGCTTTTTAACTACTAAGTTTAGACATTTGCAAATATATAACCCTTTTCTTTATTTGACTATTTGCTTTTGTATCGGTTGAACAATAATATAACTATATGGTAAAGTATGAGGTTGGTGCAAAAATAATGTCGTTTTCTCATACATGTTAATATGTGAGAAAACGACATTTTTGCACCAACCTAATAAAAGAAAATAATATTTGTCGTATTGGTTAATATTTATATTTATAATAAATATATAATAATATAATAATAATAATATAATATAATAATATTTATATCGTATTGGTTAGTATTAATATTTGTATTGGTTAAGTTATGAAATTATACCGTATTTAATTTGCGGTGAACATCATTCATTAATATTTCACAAGACTATCAGTTTTTGGTTTTGTTTTATGGTATACCAACATCAATGGGTTATTTAATGCAGACAAGATTTTTATTGCTGGTAATTTGTTTTTTCCAAAAATTTATTGCTGGTAATATTTTTCTTTTTCAAATATGCACTGCTGATAATAATTTTTCCAAACAGATATTGCTGATAATAAAACCAATTTTTATAATTTGATATTGTTCTGACTAGTTTTTTTTTTGTTTTTTTTTGTGTGTGTGTGGGGAGGTAACAATTTGCCAATCCCAGCGGATCAGTGTGGACCTGAGAACAGCAGCAATTAAGAGGCGGTTCCATGCTCCTCGAAACCTCCTGATCAAAGGCTTTGCTGTCGGATATAGTTCATCGTCTTACCCAGAACGCGGATGTCATACCCAGGAAGCCCACTATCCAGACTGCGTTCAAATATTATACAACTGTTTCATTTCATAGAATATATATATATACAAATACTATTAACATTATACACGTCAGCAATATAAGCCGTAGAATCTAATGAGCCGAAAAAAATCTCGTTGCAAACCACATTCGAAAATTTTAAACAAAAACACAGTTGAGAGGAAAGTTTTTTCAAATAAACAATGAAAGTAAACTATGAAACTGACGATCTCCGTTTAAAGTTAGTAAAGAACATCGAATGAAACGCTGGAGTCTCTTCAAAAAGCAAGGCTCAGGTCCAACACACTTCTGGAGAGTACTTACCCTTTATTAACATTGCATTCATACGCTGACCGATAGACGTAATACACTAACACCATTAATATTAGTCGGATAGTTGTCTGCATCTTTATTGTATCGTAGCACACAATGAGAGAAACGTCGTGAATATGAGAATAAATATGAGGATAATGACCTGTACAATGTAAATAGTTAAAATACCTCACCTGAGAAATATACAGAAATAAATCAAATCTATTTAATTATTTGTTGTAGAGTAGTTTTCACAGTGGAGGCTTGTATATCAGTAAGTCGTCCTAAATTAGGTTCGACGTACGAAAACGTTAGAACTTGGAAATAAGAGTTAAGGACGCAGCAAATCTAGTTGTGATGGTTGGTACTTCAATGTCTGACTCGCTCAACGATATTTATTTGTATATAATACAAAATGTGGCACGAGGCCTAAAAAGGGGATGGGGAAAGGACGGTAATCTTCTGTCTTACATCTAAACTTAGCTAGTCTCAGACACAGACCCAAACAAACCAACAATAAACCAATCACCAAAACACCACATTCACTCCTACCTTTCTTACTGCGTACACCATAATGCCTCAGATTCTCTATGAAGTCCTAACTAGTCCCCTTATGTACAGATAATGTTCGTGGGAGAGGGTCATAAAATAATAATTTTTAAATAGAACCCCAAATGGCTATGTACAATATGACTTCAAATATTTACAATAAAACTAAACAAACTGTGTTAGTAATAAAAAACCCCACAAACCATAAATGTGACAGAAACATCAGTTAACTAGACGAAATCAATGCGGGACTAAGAAAAATAAGAAAAAAACATTCATTCCTCCAAGCATTCACACAGACACACACACATTCATACACAACAACAAATACGAAAATCACACACACGAAACGAAAGGCGCCCCGCATCATCCAGAGAACTGACGTCACTGACCACCTAACGAGGGAGGGGATGGGGAATTAAACAAAAGAAAAATAGGGACAGAAATAAAAGGGACCAATGCGCATGCATACCCTAGCTAAGCTAACCAGAAAACGGAAAAAAATAAAGAATCAAAAAATATAAAGCCTAGTCTAACCTAATATCTGGGTGGGTTGCCTATGTTCAACCCTGTTAGGACAAAATCCTGTACCTAACCGACATCCAAGTGCCACTCTAGGTCAGCCCCTTTCACTCTACACATTCGCGCAAGATTCACCCACCTTTTGCCAAATTCCGATGAGGTGAGCCGCCGCCTTTCCGTCCTAATCTTGACTTTAAGCTGATGCTTAAAGTACAAGATCAGTTAGGAAGAGGTGAACTTCTCGCCATCATGGAATTCCTTCTGACGCGTCGTCCAAATCACGACTCTCATAATCCCTAGTAAGCAACAGAACACAGTGTTCAGCCTTCGTCAATTGCGGCACCACATTGCTACAAACAGAACTGGCTTCCAGGACAAAGAACTTTCCCTGCAGCATGCGAACCATGAGGCCTTCAACAAACCTTCACAACGGCACTACCGTCTTGCACTGAAAAAAGGCGTGACCAATGGCCTCGACTTCCCCAGTACAGCGACGACAGTTTGGATATTTCTCCAAGCCTGCTGAACAAAGTCTCTTGCCGACCCAGAGGGCCCCACGAATCATCAGCCAGGTGAGTGATGCCTCATCATTATTGAGACATTTCAACCCAGGAGCCCAAGGCCATATCGAGCGAGCCTCCTGCTTCGTAAGACCGAGCTCGTCGATCAGATCATCTTGAACGGACCCCCTAACTAACAATTGATACAATGCCTTACGAGACAACGCCTGGGCGTCGGAGAGGCCACCCGTCGTCCGTAAGAGGAGCTTCAAAGCACTACGACATTCGTGGTAGAAGGAGCACTCGGCACGAAGTCGACGGCCGGCCTCCTCCTCTCACGAGTGCACACTTCTCAGGGATGGGAAATGTTTTCGGACATCTTTCCAAAAGGTGCCCACCTCATCCAATCCGCGACACATTCGGTCTAGAAAGGTAATGCGAAGCATATATTGACGAATCTCAATGCTAGGCATACCCAGACCACCCTCAGAGGGATGAAGGCAACAGATCTCGCGAGATACCAAAGTGGCCTTGTCTCTCTACAAGAAAGAGAACAAGGCCCGGACTAATGACATTAGTCTGGCATACGGGAGTGGAAGCACAGAGAGTCGGTAAAGGAGAATCGGATATTGTGTGAAACACATACCTCCGCCCTTCCCTTCAGGGAAAGTTTCCTCCGAGACCACAGATTAACCGCGATCTCGGCCTTCCCTTGTACCTCCGACCAATTCATTTCCAACTGGAGATCAGGACCGAACCAGACGCCGAGTATCTTGATCGGCCCATCCGTTCAGAGGAAAGGTCCGGGAAGAGAAACTCCCTTCCACGCACCCAACCGCAAGCCCACAGACTTATCGCGGTTGATCTTGACCCCTGTCACCATCTCATACCCACTGATCTCTTTGCTGACTTCGTCAATCTCGGCTCTGCTCGACACAAGAACCAAAATGTCGTCAGCATAGGCAGAATACCTGGCTGAGGTGGAAGCCCCAGGCAGGGAAATTCCGCGCAGGATCGGATTCGCCTTTAACTTGCGAAGGAATGGTTCCAACGCAAGAACGTAAAGCAGAGGCGAGAGAGGACAACCTTGACGAATGGAGCGAGACAATACGAAAGGCTTCGATCTTACCCCATTCACTTCCACCAGCGCACCGAGAGTCGCATACAAAAGTCGGATCCAGGAGCGAAAGTCGGCTCCGAAACCGGCCGCCGAAAGGACAGCCTCCAGAAATCAATGGTCAACCCTATCGAACGCCTTGGATTGATCTAAATTAATCAGCGCGGCTTCACTGTCGACTTGTTCTAAGATCAAGCGTACCATATGAAGGTTATCCTGAATAGTCCTACCCTTCACAGCACAAGTCTGTTCAGGGCCAATCAGACTAGACAGGACAAGCTGCAAACGGTTGGCTAAGATCTTCGCCAAAATCTTTAAGTCCGTATTTAACATCGTTAAAGGGCGGAAGTTCCCTAACCCATCCCCACCGTTCTTGTCCTTACGCAGCAACTTGATCACACCCCTGGTGAAGTGTTGGGGTAAAGACTCCTGCTTCATCCAGTGGTTGAAAGTCAGCTCCAGCAAAGGAACAAAAATGTGCGACAACCTCAAGTAAACTTCGTAGGGAAGACCATCTAGTCCCGGAGACTTATCCAGGCCAACCTGCTTCAGCGCTTCCCAGATTTCCGACTTTGTAATGGGGCCTCGCACCTAGCCACTTCAGCTGCCGAGAGGCAGGGAAAGTCAGCTAAATAGGCTTCGAACTGAGCAGAGCTCAGACCGGGCTCCCTGGTGAAAAGATCCTGAAAGTAGTCCCGAAAGACCTCACATATGCCCGCGTTTGTAGTCACGGTCCGCTTATCTGGCAACGTGACGCATGCTATATGTCGCCTAGACGAGTTTCGATTCTCCTCTGCACGCAGTTCAGCGGCCATATTCGTTGCCTCAGAAGACATTCTTTTTAACCTAGCCCTAACTACCAGAGCTTGATCCTTCTTGATAAGCAAGGAGGACAACTCTCCCTTAGCTAAAGCTATATCCCCACTAACACGGGATTTCACAGCCCGATCGACTTTATCTTCTAAAGCAGTTTGTGCCGCTAATCTATCTAGATTGAGTCGACGACTAAAATCGACGGCAAACGTTCGAATTTTATATTTTAAATTGCCCCACCAGGCATTTCCCACAACCGTTCCCGTCAATTCCCTTTGTATCGTTAGTAACAGCTTGTCCCGGAAACCCTGATCACCAAAAGTGAGCAGTTCAATTTACAGTAACCAGCCAATCTAACCTTAGGCTTATCTAAGTTTACAGGGACCCGGACAAGCCTATGATCCGTATAAACTATATAATGGAAACTTGGACACCCTAAGAGCCCTACATCGACTCTCATAACTAAGACTCGGTCCAGGTAGCTCGCAAGCGTCCCAGGAGTCGAGTTGCCACTAGTTGTCCAAGTCCATGCTACCTCCCGCTCATTCCGGAACTTATCGACAAGATCAAACTCATCGATAAAGTCCCGAAACGGTTTCACATCCGGGTTGTTAGTACCTTGTTTATGCCCTATACGATCTATATCGGGGTCAAGGACGGCATTCCAATCCCCCGCTAAAACTACCCGACGAGACGTCGTCAAGAACGGCGCGATCTGCCGAAACAAAGCAGACGCTCGGAAACATCCAGCACGCAAAGTCTGCCCGCCGGATCCGCGAAGACAAAGGTACAAAGAGCCTTCAAAGACTTCCTCACTAGCCAAGAGACACCCCTCGAACGACCATCAAAACAGGCTGAATAAAGGGCGAACCCCTTAGACAGTATGTCCTACGATCATCAGAAGAAAACCGGGTCTCTTGTATACAACATACATTCACCCCGAGGCGCTGAAGGTCACGAGAGAGCCTCACCCTGCGAGACTCGGACCTCAGGCCCCGGACATTTAAACTAGCTAACCAGAGTGACATTGTCAAATCGAATTAGGGTTGTCATTCAGGATAGAACATGGCTGGGGTGAGAACACCGAAAGCTCGTCCCATAGATCCAGAGGCCATCTCACTTTCGACGGAATCATCAAGCCGCCGATGTCCGAAGGGTAAGTTAATTGAAGAGCCCTATAAAGGGATGGGTGAACGAAAACGGGGACCCTCCCTTTAAGTTTTTGATTCGCATCATCAGATTCAGGGTCTAGAAGATAGGCAGCTAGGGGCACCATTTTGAGCGACGACTGGGCCTCCTCTATCATGCCTCAAATCTCCCGCGTACCCGGGCCAGTTCTAATGACGGTCATGATACTTTGCGCAGAAGGGAAATTTTCGGGCTTTTCAACATTCACGCCGTTAATTTGTTTAAAGACAGAAATTTCAGATCCTTCGGTTTTCGCGTCTGCCCGAACACCCTTTCTGCCTGGTCCCGGGATACGCGGCAGACGTCTTCCCCTGGGAGATAAGGTGGTTTGATCTTTTTTTTCTTGTCGGTAAGTATTTGCGAGTCCGGGCTTCTGACCCTTTTCTTTTGTGGTGATTGAATGGGTGTAGCCATGGGTGTGACATTGGGAGTGGTTGAAGTGGTCCATCCGGACGGCGTCCTCACCGGTGAAGGTTTAGGCGAATGAATTGCTTTTGCCGGTGAGTTTGATACAGATTTGAACGGAGGTGGTTTAATGAAAGATTTTTTTGAAGCGGAAGGGGAAGACTGGGCAGAGGATAGGGGGCCCGGTGCCCCCAGCAATTTTTGCTTTTTAGCCCGCGATTCATCCAATTTGTCCTTCAACTTTTTCAGGTCTAAGATTTTTCTCCAGCTGGGTTCATTTATCTTTTGCGTATTTGATGCGTTAACTTCATAAGACCCCGAGGCGTCGCCCTCAGAGCTGGTAGAGGGAATGGGGCTGTAGGTGACTTTGTCCCTGGTGTCATGTTGGGACTGAGGAACCGCTGTTTGGGTCTTCCCCTTGCCCCTAACTACGAGGCGTCATTCCCCCTCCTCCTTCTCCTTAACCACACTTGTGGCAGGCGATGGTTTCGGGGGTAATGTGGGTCTGGGCCAAACCGGGGGATTTTCCTCACCGGTCCGCCTCACAGCTAGGCCCATTACAGGCGCTGCAGATTTTATCTTCTCGGCCAAGGGGCGATTTTGGTCGCCAGCGACCGGAACTCCAAGGGCCTTCTTTCCTGGGCAGGAGGAGGAAAGGTGACCAGTCTCTCCACACCTCCAGTACGTTGGTCTCCTACCGGTCACTATGACCGGCATTTTCCGGTCGCCATACTCCAAACAGTTGGGGACGGACTTGAAGGCCTTCTGGTCGAGCATTATATCAAAAGTCCATCCCCCGTTCAAATTGTCGGAGAGAGCCCCTAAAATTTGGCCGAACTGCATAAAAGATGCAGCCAGGAGCTCTCCCGAATTTTGAGGAGGAACCTCGAAAATGGCCACCCTGGTCCGCCTTCATACTCTGTTCTTATAATAAAATCTTTTGTAATTCTTTTTTCCATGGCCAGGCAATCTTCTGGGGTGGGTAGCAGAATGTCCCACATGAAGAACCCTGTACCCAGGGACAAAAGTGATTTAATCACTGCGTCTTTTGTGGAGCGACAAATCTTTTTAGTTTTCTTGACCACAAAAACGGTCACCATTCTTTTTACGAACACATCGAGTTCCTGGACAATATCGACGAACCCATCTTTATTAACAAGATGGGCGTACCCCTTTGCCTTGTCCAAGAAATCCGCCATGTTAAGAATACAAATTGGGTGGGACTTCCAGCATGAGGGCAATTACTCGGCAGTCTTCTTTTGTGCCTCCTTTGGCACCTCGTCACTCCTTCTAGTTTCCCCTTTCTTGGAGCTACTAGGCCATTCTACATTTGGGCTATCATCAGACCGCTTTTTCGCCGATTTATCAGAGCGGGGCGGCTTTAGCAGCCGCCCGAAAAGGTCTTTTTTTTTTTTTTACATTTGACCCACTGGCACCCTCGGCCATGTTGAAATGAAAGTGGAGACTACCACCTGCGGGTCTTAGAATTTATCCTCAGATTTATGAAAAGGAGTATGGAGAAGGTAAAAAAAAGGAATTAAACAAATAAGGAAAACCTGGATGCACCAGTAAATTAAGAAAGAAGAACAATAAACTTTTTAAAAATAAATGCAATGGGAAAACTAAAAGAACAATGAAAGATAAAACTATATTAACAAAAATTAGACAGGAAAAAAAAAAATTTAAAAATGGCGCCCAAAGGCAGCCGAAAATAAAAACAAACTCCTCTCTTTTTTTTCCAACCAGAAAAAAAAAAGGTTTGCGGCCGAAGCCGCTAAAGAAAATAAATTAAATGCAAAAGAAAAACAAACTAGTCAAACCAAAAAGAAAGAATGCGACCGAAGTCGCTAATAAAAGAAGGTGGGTATAAAATAAAAAAAGGAAATAAAAAAAACAAACCTTTCTTTTTCTTTTTTTTTCTTACACTGTACTAATTTTTTAAAAACAACTAGAAAGAAATAAACAGAAAAAATAAAAAAGCAGTCGTCCGGTAAGACTTTGTTGAACCGGACTAAAATAAAAAAATATGCGGGCCGAAGCCCCAAAAAATAAAACAAACAAAAGAAATAGAATAAAAAAATAAAACTTAAACAATGACTTAACAGAAAAAGACTTGTATGTCGTATGAAGTTGTTCGATCAATAAAGTTCGTCAAGCACTGAAGCAAAACCTCGTTGGTCACAAAAACCAGGGTCGTCGCACTGCAACACAAAGAAAACAATTAGAAGAGTTCAAGCAACCGGTCAGAAACAAGTCGTAGACGGAGGTCTGACTCGCTCAACACCACTGAGCCGAACTTGCCACTGCTAATTATTATCTGTGGGAGAGCCCATTACAATAGAATAGGTACCATAACATTAATGATACATTAGTTTGGGTATTTCATAAATATACGTCAAGAACAAAGCGTGCAAGAAACCCAGTATGGAATCAATGGCTAGGAAAACATCAGTATTTATTATTAGTATGATTACTATTTAGTAATTGATGCTCGCACCTATTCACACATATATATATATATATATATATATATATATATATATATATATATATATATATATATATATATATATATATCAGTGTATGTGTATCATCCACACACAGACAGTTTCGCTGTGTAACAGCCCATCAGTATGAGGACATCCAATTGCCTCAAACCAGGATCGAAACTTAACTAATTTGACATCAGTCGGAGATTTTTCCCGACAGCTCCTGACAGAAAAGAAGGAGAATTTTTACGTATTTTAGAGTAAACACGCCATTGCACTCAGAGTGCTGAATTCAGTCAGTGTTTACAAATTCACGTTCGAACGATTTTGTTTACCAGGTCGAATGTGTGTGTGTGCGTTTGGGCTCGGAGTATGGGTTTCAAAAATATTGTATCGGCTTGTCGTGTCTGCATTGAAATGAACTATAAAATCATCTGAGCAGCGGGACCTATATTCTGTAAACATCGAGTAGTGAATTTAATTTTATATTCAGTTTTATCTGATAGTGCTCGCTCTTGAAATTATTTTAATTACAACTGATATCTGTCTATATTTCTGAGATTAGGTATTATGTACAGAATTTACATTATGCGGACTATTGTCCTCATCTTTGTCGCCATATTTGTCACAACGTTTCGGCCGTTGTACGCTCCAGCCTTCTTCAGGTGTTTGGAATTAAGCAATCAGCACATATGATAGGCCACAAAAATCTCCTGAGCTGACCAAGCATAAAAATAAATACAATATGGGAACCAGTAATAAGGAGTGCCAGAGAAAAGCAATGATAACAAAGTTGCAATATGAGCTCTGGTAAAAATATGTATTGATAACAGCAAAATTGCAATATGAGCACTGGTAAAAATGGTTGCTGAAAACATTAGGTTTATAATACCCAGAAATTCATACCCAGATGTCCTCGAGGCACAGTGGATAATGGCGTTGGTTAGATCCAGTGACAGACCCAAAGAGTGTGAGTTCAATACCCGGTTAAGGCAGTGGAGAAATTTCAGAGGGAAAATTAGCAGGAGATAACTGACATGCATCAAACATGGCACGTGGAACTAGAACAGTCTACCCCAGGGATCTTCTCGTCAGATGGACACATGTATCAATATACATATATATATATATATATATATATATATATATATATATATATATATATATATATATAATTTATTCGAAAATTATAACATAAATATGTTATAAAATCACTACAAAAACAGAACAGTCTACCCCAAGGATCGAAATAAAGGGCTCAGTTCGAAATTCCAACCTCCTGAAGAAGGCCGGAGCGTACAACGGTGACAAATATGGCGACAAAGATGAGGACAATAGTTCGCATAATGTAAATACTGTACAACTGATATATATATATATATATATATATATATATATATATATATATATATATATATATAACTGATATTATATATAAATATAATATTTGAAGGAATGTAACTAAAGAAAATTATGCACAATCTGGCAATGTCTACTCAAATATAGGTATCCATTATAAATAATGTTTAAAGTGATAAAGACATCCATTACGGCTGATGAGCCTCCAAAAATCTAAGATATTTTTAATTCTACATGAGCTGCTGTTTACCTCTTTTCCCGTCATACAGAATCAGCCCCTCTTTCATTGTCTCAATTTTTTCTACGGTTTTTTAGATGTTCTGAAAACCTTAATTTTAATGAGTAGCTCGTCTCTCTTTAATATAATCTGCCACAACTTCAAGGAATCGGGTGCACGCGATTCTTGGACTTATTTTTTCCTGTGTTAGGCATTAATCGGCAGATAATTCTTCGTAAAGAGGAACTACTTCTGAATACTGTACTAATATTGCATTGACAACAGATGTTTTGAAAATTTTGGTATGATAATGTTGCCACTTATGACTTTTTGCACTGTATTGCCGGCATCGAACGATCCCTTTCTTCACACTGTATGGAAGCTGGGTATTGAAGCTGATGTATTGTCTTGTGAGAGTCAGCTTATGGTATGAGATAACTTGAACCGATTATCCGTGCGATTTATTAGTTCACCTTGTATGATTAGATGATTATTTATATCCTTATTCTAATGTGAACACGATTGAAGGTATTATTTGTGTATGTACTGATTCCTGGTGCGGCCAGAGAATGAAGCTGTCATCTACGTATCTCAGTAATATTGGGGACTTTAATGTCGCCGTTTCTAAATCCATTTACGCGAAGTTTTCCATGTATTTGTTTCATATCACTGGTGTAAACGGTGGGTACATAGCGAAGCCTTCCTCCTGTCACTATATGCCCGATTCTATTTAGAAGAAAGTTGCCTTTACACAGGACGTCAACATTTCTATCAGATTCTCTATTGGAATATTTGTGCCTTCTCCCAGGTGGTCTAATCGGTGTCGAACCATTTTTCAGGGCATCGTCCGAGTTTACCAACGGATATTCATGAATCACCCACTCAGCAAGGTCCTGATTGCCAAACTTTATTTTCTACTAATTATTGATTTACGTGGTTTGCCGTTATCTTGTCTCATTTTCCATTTTATAAATATATTTTGATCTGGTTAACCTACAAGGAATTCTGAACTGGGAATTAGAGTAGTAGACTATATACCG
>OZ010586.1:99994905-100054905 GCA_963932145.1 Acanthosepion lycidas | reverse complement strand
TTTGAACCGCTAATCAAAGCCGAACTGGTTAAACACCTTACTTCACACGACCTTCTTTCGGACAAAAAGAAAAATTCAATTTCCTCTTCCGTAACTTGTTTTGTCGGTGCAAATATATATTTTTGAGGAATATATCGAAAAGCTTTCATTTTAGTTTAGCAATAAGAATTCTTTCAGATAGTTGACAATATCCCAGAACACATTTCATCATATTTTTTTCTTATAGCATTCTTACTGTTCTCGGATTTTTTTTTTATCTCCGCTTGCCTATACCTTCCTGTGTTTGTGATAAAAATCTCTATTTGTTGCCCACCTCGTTTCGCATGTGCCTAAAATATTAATATTTAATCTGTTCATTTCCTGCTTTATATTTTCTATCTAACCACGTTGATTTTATATCCTGATATTACATGTACTGAGAACTATGTTTTGCTTATATTAGTTTTATTAAACCTGTACTCTTCTTTATGGCAACTGACATTCGCTTTAGCGACACTTCTTTAAACTGAAGAAACAAAAACAAATAAAGAATTAGTTCCCGTCCTTTTTAATGTCATCAAAACAACCTTTTATTTACCATTTTATTATAGTCATCTTTATTAGTAATGGAGTGTGTTTCTCTTTTTAAAAAAATCCTGTTTTCTTTTCTTTATCATTTTCCATTTGCAGCCGGATGTTTCTTTTTATTGTTAATGTCAGCTCGTAATATGACTTCGATATCTATGCAACATGGTTTTAAAGTGAAACATTTTATCATTTGTGATCTTGTCGCGTTATCTTGTGTGGTTTTCGTTGATCGGTACTGAACTGAGCCGGATGCGTTGGCAATTTAGTTTCTTCAACATTTCTTGGGGCTAATATACTAAAGTTGGCTTATCTGCGCCTATTACTGAAAATGAAATTAGACGTTCGTAAACCAGGAGAAAAGTGTATTGTGGTCTCAAACATATGGTTGGCTGCTTTTATCTTCCGTAATATGGGAACTCTAGAAAATTCTTGTCAGTGAAAGAGTGAGAAATTGCGAGATATTTATTCCGTTTGTTTTTGTTTTTTTTTGCTTGCTAATTTGTTTTCAGCTTCATGTTCGCTAAAAGACAGATATTCTCAATGCAATATTCTGGATGGATAAACTCCTTTTGTATGTAATTTGTGCTGTACCTTATTGTATATACGTAAATTCTAGCTCGAATGAAATAACCATCAAACCCGTCATATTTTTCATTGTTTTTTTTTTATAAGAGTAAGTCGAAATTCAGATCATCATATATATCTGTTATGTAATTCACACGTTTGTTGATTTTTCTAAACGCCAGGATATGAGATAACTATAGGACATATTTAAATAATTACAACTACATATATACACACATATACACATACACATATACTCATTGTCATATTTTCTCAATTACACAGCGTCCCTTTCAATTTTAATTTCACTCGCCCCATCTTTCTCCCCCACCACTTCTTTCATTACCTCTCCCTCCTTCTTATTCTGATCTTTAGCATCAGATCGTCCATGGTATGTGTATGTCGCCACGAAATGTATCTTTAATGTATTTGACATCCAACAACATTCCAACAACATTCATTTCCCCCCTTCCACTCACACCTAGTTGTAAAAAAATCCCGCTCTGTTAAGTTTTAATCTCCCAAATGTTACCACTCCCTTTAGAACTAACATTCGTCCCATACTCTCATATTCACTCCCTCTAAATTATATTTATTTTATATATATATATATATATATATATATATATATATATATATATATATATATTCAATTTAATTAGAAAACAAACAACCTAAAAGGTTCCATTGATTATATTTTTATTTCACCAAGTGTTTTTCCTAGGTTCATCAGATCATATTTCCAAGGGTATAAATATATATATATATATATATATATATATATATATATATATATATATATATATATATATATATATATATATACTGTGTTTGCGTCCGTGCAAGCGCGTGTGTATTATACTAATACTTATTATCGGCTGGTCCCCCCAAAAATACGGATGGCATAATCAAAACCAATTGGTATCCGAGGAAAAATTTAAAAAAAAAAGAAACAAGTAGAAACATCCGAACAGTGCGAAAAAATCGTCCATTGACTTCAATTTCCAGCCAAAAGAAGAAGAAGAAAAAAACTCAAGCTAGTAAATAACATAAAACGTAGTATATGTCGTACTGTGCAAAGTAAGTTTACCTGTAAGATATCATTTAAATTTATTGTGTCTTTTCCCAGATAATCAACAAATCTTAATTAAACTATATATTCACTAAGGAAAAAACTTTATTAAATGAATTAAAGCACATTCAAAGATTTTTTATCAAGCTCGAATAAAAATAGTAATTAAGAACTAAGAAATGGCAAAGTAAGTGAATCCTTATATTTACACACCGTATTTTTGTTTGACATGTTTGCCAGTGAAAATAAATTTTCGTGCATGTGTAAAAATCAATATGGTAATTGTTTATGCTTTTGTATACTCCAGTCAAACAATATAACTCACTGTTTATACAAAAGTCTGCGGTTAGAGACTAAATTTAAAAAAGATATTTGCAAAATCAAAAGAATTTCCTGAAGCATAATTTAAACCTATACTGATTAGGGAGGCTACAAAAATCTATCAAAACAATTTGGAGTGCAATTTTCACAGTGCAACAAATTATTTATAAATGGGAATATTTTAGTATAACGACATCTCAAGCAAGAAGTTGTGGTCCGCTAAAAATAACAGCCCGGCACTTCCTGCTGTAACTTTCGCAGTTCTCTAAGATCAATGACCTATGTCGGAATCAATGTGCATACATCTACAGTGCAACGAAAAATGAACAATGATGATCTTCATGGCAGAACGTCTAGAAAAAGTGTCTACTTACGAAATATTACAATCATGCTCTCCTCGACTAGGCCACAACTCATATTAATAAGCGAGAATATTCTGGCAAATCATTCTGTGGATGAATGAGACCAAGCTAGAGCTTAGTAGGAGGAACAATAGGTTGTATATCTGGCGAGGTCCTAATATGGATATTGACGAGAAGACACGTGGCGATGTCAGAATTATGATTTGGCGGTGCTTTGTTAGAGCTGCAACAGGCAAAATTTTATGCATTGATGGCACAATGGACTCTGCAAGATACCAAGAAATTTTGAACGAAACTGTCTTGACCTCAGTACAAAGGTTGAATTTAGTTCAAAAACATTTCAAAAGGAAATTGATCTGAGGCATCAAAGAAAATCCACAAAGGAATGGTTTCGTAAAAAAATGTCAAGGCTTAGAACGGCCAACTCCAAGTCCTAATCTAAACCCAATTGAACGTTTATGTTTCAAAGATAGTATTGCATTCAAGAAACCTAGGTAATATCGATCAATACAAGAATGGTCAAACATAGGAACCCACTACCGCCAGAAACTTCTTACGTTATAGAAGAAAACGTGTCGACATTGTAACTCGTACAGGAGCCGTCACCAAATATTAAATATAAGGGTTCACTTAATTTTTCACATCTAAATTTTAAATTTCGAATTAATATTCGTATTCCAGCTAGATATATTTTTGAAAAAGTGGTTGTAATTGATTTAATAAAGATTTCTCTTTTTATATATATATATATAAATATATATATATATATATATATATATATATATATATATATATATATATATATAGTGACATTTTATATTTCAATTTTGCGTATGTTTCTGTGACGAAAAGATCACCATGATACAATTCCCATCCCTAGAAATTTGGAAAAAAAAAATGCTCTGCTACTTGGCATACGCTCCGAAAACTCCAATACGAATATTTCAGAATTTGTCTGAAGCTCTTAGAACATGATTTACATAGTGTTGGAAGTGTCTAATGAAGATTAGGAAGGTGCGACAGCTCTGTAACCACACTCTGATCATTCTGATGAGAAAAGAAATATCGAATTTGTTGGTCATGGCCTCAGACATAATACGGAGGACGACATCAATTGTCTTTAGGAGGTAGTGCTTGCACTGGTCCATAGGGTAGCTGTAGGAATACCATAAATCTGACAATAGTACTCTACCCCATGCAACACAAACAGGAGATGAATTTTGCCACCATATCAAATATTATAACTGGCCACCTAACTCCCCAACTGCTAGCTACTCCAAAATTTTTGAAACCGTTTTTTTTTCTGATGAGACGAGATCGATTAATCGATCTTGCGAATAAAATATTACCATGACTTTATAAAGTCTCCTCTCTCTCTCTCTCTCTCTCTCTCTCTATATATATATATATATATATATATATATATATATATATATATACATATTTGTGTGTGCTTTAATGTGCATAAGCGTATATATATATATATATATATATATATATATATAAACGAGAGAGAGAGAGTGATGCCAAAATATTATATATATATATATATATATATATATATATATATATATATATATATATATATATATATATATCAAGGGCAATTTTAGGGAAATATATGACAATGCTGAATTTTTTTTCTTATTACGCATTTTTTTTCCTTTAATCGATTGAAGTCCTAAAAAACAAAACGCAACTTATAGATAGATAGATAGATAGATGGGAAAATAATATATACATTTTTATACAGACTGTTTTAGGGAAATGTATGACAATGTTGAAAATATTACTTATTAGGCAGATCCTCCGTTAATCCGCTGAAGTCCTGAAAAACTAAATGCACTGTATAGATAGATAGATATAAAGAAAGAAAGAAAGAAAGAAAGAAAGAAACAAACAAACAAACAAACAAACAAACAAATAGAGAGGGGGAGAGAGCAAAGGAAAGAAAGACTTATTAACGATTGATCATTACTTTTGCCTATTGATCGGCAGTAATCCAAGTAAATCTTATTATCCAAGGCATTTATTATTCTCATTTTTTCTTTGCAAAAAAAAAAAAAATAATAATAGTTGTGGCGAACAATGTTATCGTGAGGGAGAATCAAGTAATACGCCAATAGAGCCTAAAGCTTTTGTTGTTTTTCTTGTTGATTCTGCTATTTTGCAAACCATTTATATCATGAAAACCTCTGCGTTACAAGATGACATTAGTATTCCAAAACTGACCTTAAATGTCTGGACTTTACTTAGATGAAATCGCTAATGGTAGACAATGCAAGCAAATAGCCCAACAGGATCAGGTTGTTGTCTATATGATTATTGGCCTGGATATAAATGTTTTCCATAGAATTAATTTCAATAAGCGCCACAAAAGTGCATCGATAGATATTTTTCGATTTAAAGTGGTTCTACAAACCCATTATACTTTTTTTATACAGAGATCGTTTCCATAGAAAAGACGGAATACATTAGTCGTATAATAGCTCTATGCATTATAATTAAACGTATTTTATCTAAATCCCACTGCAACTGATTCGAAATAGATAAAATTCAGTTGGAAAGTGATAAAGCTAAGGGTTAATTAATTTATATCTGATTATTTGACACTACGTCATATATCGTATGTAACGGTAAAATTGCCCAAATTGTGTAACAGCAAAATTGTCCACTTGTTAGGTAAGATTTTGAAATGATTAAAGATATCTTACTGGAATTCTATTTGATTCTGTTTTGAAGAATAAGTATCCAATTAGCTCTAAGCTGAAATGATGACCCGTCTTGCTGTTGTGGCGTCCTAATCCATTTATTCTCTCTAGTGCTCTTACATTTTTAAACGAATTCACGGTACTCTTGATGGTTGTGAAAGATGCATGTCAGGGCTTGAATGCCGGCACTATTACTAAAGGCTTCAATGATCTTTATCGTCTCACCTTTGCTCCTTTGGAAAGACATAGTAGGTTTGACACAAACGATTTTAACTTGTTCTCCTTCTAGTTGGAGAACTGAAGGCGATTTTTCAGTGATTCTTGCGACAAATGGTGTCATGGTGACTAAATTTATTATCTGAAAACATATACAAACGAAAAACAATTAGTTTAGTGTGTTTTTAGATACTAAACATTTTCAGTGATGTACAATTAACGCATGCTGTTACACGGTCTGGACAATTTTTCTGTTACACCCTCACACCAAAGCAAGAACAAAAGTTCCGACAAATCTGTCTAAAAATCTTTTTTTAGTTAAGATTAAGGACAGTTTACAGTAGGTGGTGCTGTGTTGCGATGCAGACAAGCTTACATTCGTGTACAGTTGTTACTAGTCTCTCTTCAACGTTTAACGGATGTAGTTGTGATTTAACTAAGAAGTCTCCCATTTAACTGAAGGTATGATATTGATATCATGAATATGTAGATATGATATTTACATATGACCACATTAATGGTAATAGGCTGTATCAGGTTGCGTTTCTAGACATAAGGCAGCCGATTCATCCAACATTTGCTGATGTTTATCGTTGCGTTGCTGAAATAAAATCAGGGACACCACAAACTATGCACCGAGGAAGATCGAGACCCTCTCGTATGCCTGATCACGATAAACATATTCGCAGGTTGTCAGAGACAATCCACATAAGCACACGTCAAATAACCCTGGCATATCTTTCATCTCATAGTGCAGCATGGAGGGAACTTCAAGAGCAACTCATGTGTCCGTATCATTTAAAACGTATTCAAGGTTTTTCGTCCTCTGATCACTCAGCACCGGATAGGGCAGCTCGGTGTGGTGTAATGGTTAGCAAGTTTGTCTCGCTAGATTAGTTACAACCAAAGTCAGTTCGATTCTCACTAGGTGCCCAATACTTTCGGCGTTGTGCGACATCTAAGCTACGCTTAGAAAATAACCACCCAGCACTGGATAACATTTGCCGATGGTTTATTGCATAAAGAGCCGATCCGCTGTTTTGTCACTTCAGTCTTGTTTACGAATGAGGCAACTGGAATTGTCGGAGACGTTGGTATGTCCATTTATTCTCTCAAACCATCTTGCATGAGCTTTCTACATGGACTTCATTTCGAACACACTTCTAAACCACCAAAAGATGTATCCTTGCTAATACAAAGACGCATATTGTACAATCATAATAGGGCTCCATATCATTATAGTCATATTATTTATGATGCAATAGCACTGGTATAACTACCATGAAAGCTGAATTTTTAGGAAACGACCGGTTCCATTGTCTGCTCGTTCTTTTGGATTTTTATCCTTGGGCCAACTTAAAAGAGTTAGTTCATGCAGTTGGTTAATTAATGATGCAGATAATCTTATCAAATTGTCTTGGGGTCCTGCAAAACCATTCTACATCGAGTGGGAGTATCTGAGTTTGTCCGCAAAATCAACGAACCGACTGGCGCATGCGTGGTTAGAAGCAAGGGGAAGACATTTCGAACATTTTTTATGAGATGGTGTGATGAGGTGTAACGATGGCGTATTGGATATATGTTTATATGGTCAGTCTATAATGTTTTGGTTTCAAGAACGCGCAACCAAATTTTAGAAAGTTTTATTGGATTTTACATTTGACAGCGTATACGGTAAGCTTTAAACTTAAACTTAACTCAAAAAGGGATTCGCGGACAAATGTATATATGGGTTTTTGGCAACTTTTTAATGTGAGGAAACGCGCACTCAATGTTTGTAAATGTATTTTTGATACGCCACACACACACACACACACACACACACACACACACACATATATATATATATATATATATATATAAAAGACATTTTTATCTTTATACGTTCTTCTTATATATACGAATATTTATGTAAATTATCTGTTTATTATAAACAGTGCCTTATATATATATATATATATATATATATATATATATATATATATATATATATATATATATGTATGTATGTGTGTGTGTGTGTGTTATGGGAACTTACCCATAATAACATAATGGACTATTCCATACGTAATAAATACTGCGCCTCAAGAGGAAGCAGGGAGTTCAGTCTTGAGTCTGCAGTGAGGTCCGTCAGAAGTCTGTTAGTCTGTCAGTCGAGTCAGAGGCAGTCCGAAACAGAGTCGCGTTCAGACAATTACTACAAGACATAGTGATACTGATCGAGATAACATTGTTCTCCCTACTAAACCTGATTTTTCGTACTAACACTTTCTACTTCACTGTATATATTCCTGTTTGTAATATATCTTTATTATTCCATATCCGTTTTCGTGTTCTTCTTTATTGGTTCTACCTTGGACTATCACTGTGGTACAAGGAACCAGACCATGACAATATGTATGTATATATGTATTTATTTATGTATGTATGTGTGTATATATATATATATATATATATATATATATATATATATATATATATATATATATATATATTATAAATAAAAGTACTGGTAATCCGTATGTAATTTGCAAGATGATATAGATTCGTTGAGAGCTCTATGTGAAAAACAGAGCAAAAATTATTATATAGGGAAACAGTAAAAAAAGGTACAGGCGATATTTATTTCATTGAAGTCGATAAAAAAGGCTTCAGACCTGTAAACCAAATGTAAATTGAAAATCACTCGACGATTTAAAGTAAGAATAGTGATATCACATTGAGAGATTGGGGGAAAGATAGATGTAAAGTTATTATCATGTAGGAAGGGTTGGGGAGGAAATAGTGTGTCCTCTCAGTTGTATTATCTGACATTATAACCCGTGGTGACCTAAGCTAACATCCGGATTGTGGACATAATCGTTACATAAAATAGCATGTGAGAAAACACTTTAAGGAAAGTAAAGGTTTTAAGTATAAAATCGAAATTCTGTTTAGATACTTCTTCAATTAATATTCTGACACATATGTATTCAACTTAAAATAAAACAAAAATTGTTATAATTTATATTAAAATTTATGGTTGGTTCAGAACATTAAAAAATATTCAAAAATTATTCTGAATCAAGCTAAAGATTTTAATTTAAACGTAAAAAGCTATATTTAAAAGTATATATATATATATATATATATATATATATATATATATATATATATATATATATATATATATACATATATATATATATTTTAAACATGTCTATTTGTTCTTATATAAATAGATATATATTTTCTTTATATATTAATGTTTTTATTAGGTTGGTGCACAAATGATGACGTATTAATGTCGTTTTTTGACGTATTTTTAACGTCAAAAAACGACATTATTACGTCATTATTTTTGCACCAACCTAATATTATTCATTTATGGAAAATCTCACAGATAATTAAATATCAGAAAAGACACACATACACGCACACAGAAGCATATATATATATATATAAGAGTTCTCATGTTTCAAAAACGTGAGCCGAAATCATCCAAATAATTAATAAAATTAAGTTGGATTGAGGTGTTTAGCCACGTTTCATCTTCAAGCGAAATTTTAGGAATAAGCTATCTCCCGGTTTGCGTGTATTTTTACAGAATTTGTTATTGTGGGAGTGGCTATACTATTTTCATTCTTTAAGTGGTCAGGGAGTTAATTCTTATCAGTAGATTCATCATCCTCTGAGAGGTTTTGCTAAGGTTGGGTAGGGTATCCATTTCAAAGGGTATCCATTTCAAGGCTAATGTTTACGGTCATCCTTTAGTTGGTTCCCAGTGAAGAATATTTTTATGGCGCGCCTACGGTCGTTCTGTGTCTGGAGAATTGTCTCTTATTCTTGTCTATCTGATCCGTAAACTTCTGTATGGAGCACTGTTTTTTAAAAATAAAAACAAAAATACTAAGGAACCCCGGATTATGCACCCAACGTGTTCTTTTCTATTTTCTGCATACCTGCACAAGGATACATACTAGCTCCCATAACGAGGTCGAGCACTATGAACCTTTATTTTTAAAATGAACTTTAAAAATATGGAAAAAATTAATTTCGACATTTCTCTGAAGAACATTCCACACACAAACAAACGGAATTACTTCATCAAACTTTTACAAAAAACAGAGGAATTAATAAGAAGAATGAGATGGAAAGCATTCTTCTTCCTACGAGGGAATAACCTAACAAAAAAAGAGCACGAAGTTTACGGATTTAAAAGCAAGAAAGTAGCACCATACAACAAAAACCTACAGGAATTCGAAAAGGACCTACTAAATATAATCAACAATATTTCCTTTCAGGAAAAGAAAAACAACTTCCAGAAACGTCTGGACAAAATAGTCAAAACCATAAACGACAGCGACAAAATACTAGTTAAATCCGATAAGACGGGAAACTTTTACAAATTAACGGCTGAAGACTACAACAAATTAATTAAAAAAAACTTAACGAAGACTTATAAAAAAGCCCAGAATAACAATATAAATATGGTTGACAGTATCAATAGAACAAGTAAAATGATTACTGATAAATTAAAAATAAGTGATAGAGTAGGCAAACTGGCCGAAAAAGAGTGCTACATCACCCTTAAGGACCACAAACACGGTTTTGAGGAAGACCCTACTACCAGAATGATAAACCCTACTAGACCCAACATAGGAAAGATAAGCAAAAAAATCCTGGAAAGGATCACTAGCCAAATTAAAAAACAACTTGGATTAACACTCTGGATCAACACCAAAGAAGTCATAAACTGGTTTACCAACATCGAAAATAAGCCCGAATGCACCCTAATCCAGTTCGATATTGTCGATTACTACCAGTCAATATCAAAAGACCTCTTCACGACTGCCCTGGAGTTTGCTACGGTATATACAGACTTAACTGAAGAAGAAACAAACATTATTCTCAATGCAAAGAAATCTGTCCTCATCCATAATGGGGACCAGTGGATAAAAAACACCAATGACAACTTTGACATTACCATGGGATCTCTAGACTCTGCAGAATCTTCGGACCTTGTAGGTCTATTTATACTGTACAACCTAACCGCCCACCGTGAACTGGACGTGGGGGACATCGGGCTGTACAGAGATGACGGGCTCATGGTAGTGAGGAGCTCCACAAGCTTTAAAACAGAGAAAATTAGAAAGGTAATTTACAATGAATTCGGGAAACTAAATTTAAAAACAATAGTCAACACTAAATTAAAAAAAGTAAACTTCCTAGACTTAACTAACAACGTTCACCTACCTTACAGAAAACCTAACACTAATCCCTTGTACGTACACCCTAAGTCAAACCACCCCCCATCTATAATTAAGCATATACCCACATCAATAGAGAAAAGAATAAGTATGAACTCAGCAAATAAAGAAATATTCCAACAGCACAGTAGTTTTTACAACACAGCCCTGAAAAACAGCGGATACAAAAACTTTGACATAACCTATAGAAACGTTAGTACCAATAATAAGAGAAACAGGAAAAGAAAAATCATCTGGTATAACCCACCGTACAACCAAATGGTCAGCACCAAACTAGGCCATAAGTTCCTAGCTTTAATTGAAAAGCACTTTCCCACTAATAGCAAACTTAGCAACATCTTTAACAAAAACACATTGAAACTAAGTTACAGCTGCACTGAAAATATAGAAAGAATCATAAAAAGACACAATAAGAAAATCCTAGAAAAACACGCATACCAAAACAGTAATAAAACACATAAACTAAAACTAGATAAAAATAACGAAAAATTATGCGATTGTAGAAACCCTAAAAACTGCCCGTTGGAAAATAAATGCCTCACAAAATCCGTGGTATACCAATGCACTATCTCATCCATTGAGAACCCTAACACTGATAGGATATACATAGGATCAACAAAGAATAATTTTAAAATTAGATGGAGACAACACAAGAGCTCTTTCAACAATATTCAAAATAGAAATCAGACATCTCTATCCCAATATTTCTGGCATCTAAAGGAAACGAATAAAACACCAAAAGTAAAATGGAAAATAGTAAATAGAGCAAGAACCTGTAGAACCTGGGATGACCCATGCCTCTTATGCTTACAGGAAAAACTACACATCATTAAATTCCTAAATAATGAAAAATTATTAAACCATAGGCAGGAGTTAACGGTTTTTTGCCGACATCAACAGACTTTCGCATTAGATAATTAGCATAAAAAAAAAAAAAAAAAAAAAAAAAAAACATAGCTAAGTAAAATTCTAAAAAGCTCAGCCAAACCCTTAAATAGGAAAAACCCCTTCTTGTCGTCGTAAAAAAAAAAAAAAAAAAAAAAAAAAAACCGAAATTCAATGCAAAGCGATCTGTATATTAAACACCCACTTAAATAAACAAATAAATAAATAGATAATCAGATAGACAAGAATAAGAGACAATTCTCCAGACACAGAACGACCGTAGGCGCGCCATAAAAATATTCTTCACTGGGAACCAACTAAAGGATGACCGTAAACATTAGCCTTGAAATGGATACCCTTTGAAATGGATACCCTACCCAACCTTAGCAAAACCTCTCAGAGGATGATGAATCTACTGATAAGAATTAACTCCCTGACCACTTAAAGAATGAAAATAGTATAGCCACTCCCACAATAACAAATTCTGTAAAAATACACGCAAACCGAGAGATAGCTTATTCCTAAAATTTCGCTTGAAGATGAAACGTGACTAAACACCTCAATCCAACTTAATTTTATTAATTATTTGGATGATTTCGGCTCACGTTTTTGAAACATGAGAACTCTTATGTAGCGAAGGAATCATATTTTTAAACAAAAAATATTATTATAATATATATATATATATATATAATTCTATTTACAGGCCATTTCAGGATTTGAGATGTCTGTCGACATGCGTGCAAATGTTTTCATTTTGTTTATCGTTTGAAAATTTTTTGGACTTAATGATGAGATAAAATTAAATTAAATATATTCGAGCAATATTTGTTAAAACTATTTGTAAATACAATACACATTGCTTAGTATTATGTGCTGAAATGTTTAAATTATGTCATAAATTGTCTAGATTACGTAATATCATCAACATGTTTGATGTGATAACACTATCTTGGCCTATGGTCTCTTACCTTTCGAATTGCCGAGAGATTTGTGATTTTTTTTTCTTTTAATATTCAGGATAACATTCCTTATATTCTTAGTTCTAATACAATTCTATTTACTACAGTTTGTTTCCAGTAATTAGATTTAAAATTTGGTATTTGGAAGACAAATAAATATTTCTGAATGCAATTTTTTAAAAATAAATATTAGATAGTTTATTTACTCTAAAGTTTGTTTAAAACACAAAGTAAGCAAAATAATACGATTAATTGAATAAATCAATTTGTGGCAACTTGTGTACACAAATTATCATTACCATCTGCGATATAACCGATAGAAAATGACTTTTTATACCTCTTTCAACAAGGAAAAGATGTTGCTATTCACTGTAATGTCCTCAACAGAAAACATCTCTTAATTTTTAACGTCTATTTTGACTCTCTCGAATTTGTTATTCATTGGTAATCAATCAAAGCAGATTGTCTTCCATTTAGTTAGAATTTCCGTGCATTTGCAATTGGCTCACTGTAATTAAAAGTCATTTCTATCCTATGAATTGATCCATATTCAGAAACAATCCTATCGGCTATACGTAATATCGTTGATGGCTCTTTATAACTACAGATTGGGTTTCTTCACTACCCATATTGTCAGCACAAGGCGAGTTTCAGCGTACTTTTGGACTGGCATCTAGGTTCCACACTTTTACTCTTGAATTAGGAAAATAAAACCGCCACTTCTACTACAACCATTCCTTTTCTCGCTCTTCCCGCCATAGAACTCCTACCTATTTTCTTGCTTTCCTGATAACTACAATCTAAAAAAAATATATTAAACGTCAGTCACCGTCTTCTATCTTCCTGAACCCAGTTCAGCTTTCATTTTTTTCCCTCACCTGCTACTAGTAAATGCCACTAGTACGCTATTGGTTACGGAGAGTGATATGTAACATATAACGTACTAGTGGCATTTTCCGCCATGCTTGGGTAGAAATGATTTTAAAAAAAGAATATTTCATACTTAACGCTAGAAAAAGGTCTGCCAAAATCTATAAATCCAAAACACTTCACCACTAACAACTGTTCTAATAAAAGTACACAAAATTTATATTCCTACACTCAAACACACTTTCTACTAATCTCGGAAATAAATTAATCATCCCTAACACTAAGATCGTTAGGACTACCTCCATGAGAATATGAGATATAATTAGGAAGAAAAATAAAAGCAACATTAATTAAAATGCTTGTATATATCAATTAAATAACGTGATCTAAAAACCCGTATCAACGAACAGAAGATGGATTTGCGTTTAGATAAACTTTCAATCACACTCGTATTACACAGGAACAAAGCTGATCCTAATTTGGATTTTGATAATGTCACCATAATTAAAAGTACATAATTCTTTAACCAGAAATCTTAATAATAATATTACTACCAAATATAATTATATGCCTAAAACTTTATATTACATTGGTATAATTTTTTAAGTCATTCATGAAAGATCTATCATTCATAAGTTATATCTAATACAGAAAGTACGTACACAAAACATCCCCAGATTATTAGAATATCATGCCAGCATGCCGACTGACCAGACAAAAGTGAAAAGATTAGAACTCCTTCTACGAGAGACAAACATATAGAATTACGAATACACATTAACATCCAATGTCCGCTTAGATATTAAAAGATTATATTTTTACAAATATACCTCAGTCAGTCACGTCCCATGCATGACAAACGCTTAGGCGACCGTGCATCTTTCGATACATGACTGAAAACGCAGATTTTTTTCGCAGTAGGTTGCCATTTCTTTCTAAACTATGCAACCCGTAGTAACGTACAGAATGTTGAGCATTTTTTTAATTCGTTTATTATGGTTCCTCTGCTATATAATATGCTTCTGTATAAACATTTAGAAATATATTTGTTATGTTATATATATATATATATATATATATATATATATATATATATATATATTGTTTTTTACTTCTACTGAAATATTATGGAATCGAAAGTTTTATTAAGAGTTTGCAATGTTATATGTCCAGACCAGGCATATCGGTTTTATTCACTTTCATCCCGCCGTAACGTAACTTTCTTATGTCATTTTGATAAATATTATGATGGCAATTGTTCTGGTGGCCTTTCTGTGTTGGTACGTCGACGGTATGAATTTAAGGGTACGGCTAGATTTGCAAATAATTCTCAATGAAATAGAAATATCAAGATGCAACCGTAAGTTTTGTTCTAATTGTTTATTTTCTCGCGTTTGGAAGTTTCTTCCATCTGATTAACTCACTGCCCCCTTTAATCTTCAAACTGTTAAATACATCAATCTCTGTCTTCTGTCATCGCGATTTATGTGTCTTTTGTGATACTTACCCCTCGCTAACATTTTCTCATTTTCTGTCATGCTTAGTAACCTCTTTGCATTTTAGTGTCACTGTCACCTTGATTAGTGGGGAATGATTTAAAAAAATATTTTTTTTTTAATATCCAAAATCTACAACAGAGAAATTCCGTAAACAACGACATTAATATGTTGCAATTCAGAAATATAGTCGTGTGAATGAATTTCATTAAAAAAATATATTAGGTGTGACTACGTTTATATTTTTTTTAATATTGCTTTCCGTCTTCATAATAATGGCATTATCAGCTTTAGGAAAGAGTAAAAGGAATAATTTACCAATGATTTCCAATGTTCAGTCTTTAAATTCTACCTTTTACTGAGGTTTTTTCAACTTTCTGGAATCTATGGTTTTATTATCATGATAAGGCATAGTTCTTCTTTTTCCTTCAGCTACTTGCTATAATATTCATTAATATTAAAACCGTCAATAGATTTCATCCCCGAAGTACCAAATGAGCCGAATCGATCCCCATTCCCATGACTATCACACACCAAATAAAATATCCTGGTACTATATCTAGTTGCTTTATGATAACCTAAAAGTGTCAATAATTTCAATGGGTAAACCAAACAAAACATGGTTTAGCAGACTATTAATTTTTAGAGAAGTGTATTTCTGCTCTGACTTCCTCAGTTTGCCCTTAGCGATTAGATACAACACAAAACAAAGAAGTCGATTTTCATTGGCTAAGCTAGCGTGGGAATTACAGAGAAATATTTTCCGGAAGTCGAGTCTTAATCGTCGAATAATGTGTACGTTTTCTCTATCCTATCTGGATCTGCTTCCTAGTAGGTGTGAGCGAGAGATCCCATTGTATATTTAGAGATGTATACGTGGACGATAATAGTTCATTTTAAAATTTCCTTTTTCGATCTCTTTTATTTCCGAACCAAAACAATTAGCGGACACCGTCTGAGGAAAGAAGAGAGAGAGAGTGAGAGATAGAGAGAGAGATAGAGAGAGAGAGAAAGAAGATCTGATATTATAAGATCTCTCTCTCTCTCTATCTCTCTCTCTCTCTCTCTCTCTCTCTCTCTCTTTGAATGAGTGAATTGACGCCATTGATCACTATCAGGGAGAAAGAAACACCTTTCGAGTTTTTCTTTTATTTCATAATACTTTCTATTCGAATGAAGGCTGTTTCCCCCTGTAAAGATAGCAGCTTCTTTTAATATATTCCTGATTAAATGGCGTTTCTTTAGTAGTTCAAATATTCGGTAGAGCTCCTGGGGAGAAAGTGAATTTGTAATTGTGACTATTAAGCTTGTTGATGCAAGACTCTTCGTTAAGACGTATCGAGCTCTTCAATCACTGGCATGTTTATCGAAATATAAATACGCCGAAATTAACCTTCATGCATATCGTTCGCAAATTGCTTAGGAGTAGTGTTTCCGACTGATCTGAAATCAGTCGGGTTTCGCTCCCGGCTTGAAGCAAACGGCTGTCCAGCCACACTGATGAACTGTGAAACTGTCTGTATATGCACATCTCTCTCTCTCTCTCTATATATATATATATATATATATATTAAAAGCATTTGACAAAATAGATAAAACAGGACTAATGCATTTAATTAAATTTGAAATTTTTAGCTTCGGTTTTTCAAACATAGTAATTCCTGTGTAGCTATGAAAACATACTTTAAATCAGTTAATTTATAATATTTATGGTCTGTTAATTTACATTGAGCATTATTTTATAAAAATAAAAAATATCAATAAGAATACCGGATTATATATCTTACTGTTCATTCTTTTTAATAATATATATATATATATATATATATATATATATATATATATATATATATATATATATATATATATATATATATATATATATATTGACAAATTACGATATATATATATATATATATATATATATATATATATATATATATATATATATATATATATATATATATATATATATATATATATATATATATCGTAATTTGTCAAATGTGTATAATGATTTAAATATGTAAAAGTTTTTAGCTTCGGTTTTTCAAACATAGTAATTCCTGTGTAGCTATGAAAACATACTTTAAATCAGTTAATTTATAATATTTATGGTCTGTTAATTTACATTGAGCATTATTTTATAAAAATAAAAAATATCAATAAGAATACCGGATTATATATCTTACTGTTCATTCTTTTTAATAATATATCTATATAATCATATTTTTAAACAAAAAAATATTATATATATATGCATATATATATATATATATTGACAAATTACGATATATATATATATATATATATATATATATATATATATATATATATATATATATGTATATATATCGTAATTTGTCAAATGCGTATAATGATTTAAATATGTAAAAGGATTAGTTTCTCCTTACCAGCAATATTAAATCAAAAGTATAAATTAAAATTAGATTTATGTCTAAAGTTCCCAAATTTACTGAAAATGTTCCCTATTCATGACAGCAGTTACAAAGCAGTATATATAAATGTATAGTGTACCACATACATTTTTTATATGTTGCGTTTAACGTTTGAAAATGTATCTATGAGATGTTGAAAGCATCTATCTATCATGATTTCTATTCAACATTGCGACAGGTGTATTGTCTTTCTTCCTTCATTGAAAAAGAGAAGTGTCACAGTTAAAATAACTACTAATAATTTAAGAACGCCTAGATGCATGAAGTAAGAAGGGTTGAAAAGTTATTGAACCAGCCACGTAATATGTTTCCTCTTGAAATTATAACGTTTAGTTATCTGCGGAGAATAACGGGTAGAATATTCAGGCCGGTACGCAGCAAAGTGTTTCAAATTGTCTTACGATTACATATCAATCGTCGCTTCAATATATGCAAATAATTCTAGTATTATTTCTTTCTAGAAATCTATAAATAAATATATATTAGTCGTAAAAGTGAAACATCAATTTATACCTTCGGTGTAAACATATAAAAAGAAAACCTCAATAATTAGACTGGTATATAAGAAAAATAACATTTTATTAGTTATATTATCCAGAGGATCCCATTATATTATCCAGAGGATCCCATTTACATTCCATTATACAATGAAAACGATATTGTGTTATCGAGAAGATCCCCTTTCTCCTCTTCTTCCTCCTCCAACTCTTCTTCTTCTGTGTCACAAGTCCTTTCAGATCTTTGTCGATCAAGACTTCGCACAATGTTCTCTCCTTTGTAGCACTCTTGCCATCAATCTGCCGTGTGAATGTGAAATATTCCCAGCCATCTTTCCACAGTATGTAGCCTAGGAATTTTACTTGTCTCTTTCTCATGATAAGCCTGTGTTCGTTCTTGTTTCAATTTTTTCGAAACTTCCGTCGTTATTCACATGTTCAGTTCAGGATATTCTCAGAATCCTTAATGCATTTTTCCTTTTAAATTTCTATCTTTTTTTAATTCTTCATCTTTTGAACTTAAGAACTGGAATGATATAAATTATAAATAATTATAATATTATAAACAACAATAATAAAATAAATAAATCTTAACACACAATTTTAAATCATCGCCAAGAGAATGTGATTTTCATAATATTCTAACAGTCAATATACCGCACTTGAAGATTGCAAGTTTGTATGAAACTCCGAGGCATGCCATCAACATTGGATATTATATATATTTACTTAATAGCTTTGTTATATAACATTGATATTTCATGTATGTTCATCTGTGAGGAAGTTGTCTAGCATTCACAGCCATACAGATAATGCATATGGAGTAACAGTACTTATTTCTTTGTTCTTAACGAAAATTTTCAGTTGCCTAAAATTGTGCTTAAATTTTGGGAGACATCTTTCGCTATTCAATGCGCGTTCGGACTTGAGTGTCGTACTTCCCGTCCTCTATTTAAGCATTTCTCAGGTATTTATATTTTTGCACTTGTTTGAATTTGGTATCTCCATTTTGTAATTTGCATGTTGGTATGTCGAATTTGCTGAAAAACATACATTTTTTTTGTTACAATTGATGTTAAGCTTTTCTATTCTGCTTCCTACACTGGGAGTGTAACATATAAATTATAAAAAAGTATGTATTTTCATTATCAATTCCCTTGCTAGTTTTTAAGTGTATTGAATGTAATGTTCATAATTCATATGTGAATGGGGTCACGATTTAAAGTGTAACTTCCCTTCAGTTTCTGTTCGACAGAAACATTATCGTTCATTATATAAATAAAAATTAGATTTCTCATGTTGATAAAATAATTAATCCATTTGCCCAATTTGTTGAATATTGCCAGCATTTATGACAGTAGCTACAAAACAGCATTTATAAATGTATCATGCATTAAATGCCGTTTTCTAATACAGGTATTTAGTATATACACCCTTGTGCAAATTAATTGAAACGAAACGAATATTTCCATTATTATTTTCTTTTTTTCGAATTTATCCAACGAAATGTGACACAGTACGCATATTAGTACTTTGTATGTTCATTTCAACAAGTCCTTCCTTGCAGAATGGCCACAGATTCTCGACTGGATTTAAATCAGAAAAGTTTCCATGCCAGTTTATAGTACTTTGATTTGCTCACTGCTAAGACTTGCCAGTGTGTTCGTGCAGTGTTACACTTTTCGTACGCTTCATTGGATTAATATCCATTGCAGGCAATGACCTTATGACAACTAATCAACAGTCGAGACAATAGTGCCTGTGCGTGTTTAAAATCTGATGCAATCACAGATAACAATATTTTTCAAGGCCAAACAAATTTCATCATAAACCCGAAAACAGATTCATATTACTGCACACCAATGCAAATTAGATAATTTGAGGAAAAATATAAATCGATTACACCCTGTCACTCCAGTGGGCCTCACACTGATCTATGCTAAATGAAAGGAAACTAAATTGGCTGTTTCAATTAATTTGCAGAAGGGTTGAAATTCGATTTACAGTGTATCTTTAGCTAGAATTTAAAATGAGTTCGTTTGTATTTTTATTACGCAGTAACGTCCATAATTGTAAAATAATTATTTCTCCCTCTTCTATGTGCTGTACATCTGCAAGATATAGGTAACTATGGCTCTCGACAAAATTCATTCATTTCTATCTCTAATAAGTTTTTTTTTCCCCTTCCGGATGCCATAATAATTTTTCACAAGCTCCGTTTCTGTCATAACTGCCTTAGCCATTGTGGGTCAAATCTTTCAATTCTTTCTTCTTCGGTATCTGTTCAAGTAAATAATCCAAAAAAAAAGACAGTTTCTTTTTTTCTCTGCAACGGTGAATTCAGTCCGTAATCTTAGGTAACTTCACCTTCAACGGGTAGTCATGACCCAAACGCAGATTATTGATTTAATATTGATAGTTATCTTTAGCGTGCTTCAGACACCATTTTTTAGTGTACATTACTTCGACGCCTATCCAAGCTTAACGCCTCTTGTTATTTTATTATTGTAGTAAAAACGTGAAAATCGCATAAACTGAGTTTACAGAAATATTTATCTGGTTTGATACTTATGGCCTACATCGATAGTATCTGCTGGGAATGCAGTCAATGTTTACCAGAGCGATAACTTATCTCGCTGCCGTGGAATTATTCATTTCTATCGCCGCGGGAGGGAAATCCTGTTTAGATATACAACTATGTTATAGGCACCGTATATGGTCGGCTGCTCGTATTTGAGTATGCCTGTTTTCTATGTTGGATAGGCAGTCCCTTTTGCAGACGCATACTCATGCACATTTGTGTATATTCATCACTCAGAGGGCCAAACTTTGGGTTATATTGAAACTATGCTAAACGGATATTAGTTACATCTTCTGGGTGAGCACGCATTATCTAGTGTGATCAATAATCTGAAAAAGGCCAGTACGCTCAAACCCTCGGTCATGATGACTTGCGACTTCTTGCTAGCACAAACATCGACGGACCCGAAATAGTTCCGGCTACGTAATTTCACTGCAAAGAAGTGATCAGAAGAAAATCTTAGCATAGAACTTACGGATAGTTCTAGTTACTTCAACTCTAAAATGGTGAGACCTTTCTGCCAAACCAGTACTGCGCTTAAATTTATAAAGCCTGGGTACTACAGAGAAAAGTTCATCAGAACAATTACCCTTAATGTATTTATGGAAAAATCACAGGAAATCTACGTTATGGCGGTGGGGTGGGGAGTGAGTAAATGCTTTAAAATGATTAATTTTTAACTTTTATCTTTTTTTAATTCTTCATCTTTTGAACTTAAGAACTGGAATGATATAAATTATAAATAATTATAATATTATAAACAACAATAATAAAATAAATAAATCTTAACACACAATTTTAAATCATCGCCAAGAGAATGTGATTTTCATAATATTCTAACATTCAATATACCGCACTTGAAGATTGCAAGTCTGTATGAAACTCCGAGGCATACCATCAATATTGGATATTATATATATTTACTTAATAGCTTTGTTATATAACATTGAGCACTGTTTTATAACACCGGAGAAAGAAAGATATATGTACATGCAAGTTTATGTATATTTTTTATCACACCAATATCCCTCTCTCTATCATACCCATATCTATAGTTTCATACTCATATATATATATATATATATATATATATATATATATATATATATATGGGGCATATCAAAAATACTTTTACAAAATTTGGGTGTGGGTTCAACACACCAAAACAAGGACAAAATCCACATAAACATATGTCCGCGAATCCTTCGTTTTGGAGTTAACTTTAAAGAAAGTTTATGGTAGATGGCACTGTGTTACTTTGTAGACTAGGTTACATTTGTCATTCGTGTACATCTGTCGTTAGTTTTTCTTCAACGTTTAATATATGTAGTAGTGAGTTAACAATGGCAAGATATGCATATTGTGAAATGGCTGATCAAGACTAATGACAATGCAGATTCTTCTTTGGATTTTATCAAAACTCTCAAATTGTAATATCGCAAAACTCTCTAATTGTATATCGCAGGAGCACCAGACCAAATGTTCCATACAATTTCAAAGCAAGGGCGAATGTTAGACTTATAACTATATAAGATAGTTTCCGCCGAGAAAATTGTCTACTAAACCAGTTTTCTCAGCTGCAAACTTAGCAATTGATTAAAAATAGTCTCTTCACTTTATGTGAGCTGAAACCGTTAGTTCGAGAATGCGCAATGAGTCACTTCCCTTCAGCTTTGTATCAGCCATGCTGAATTAAAGTTAAAAAAAGTCTTCCCTCAGATGATTGAAAGAGAGGAGTTTCATTTGTAAGGTGTTAAAACAAACATTAATTAGTATTATTTGGTGCTTCCTTCCTAATCGTTTACTTGAATCAGTGTGTAAAGTCAGCATTTTGATGATATCATTATTTTCTCTTCGATTTACACGGAATATTGATTTTAGTTTTAGTGGGTTTTGACAATCCATAAGTGATGGGATTTCAGTTATTTGGTAAAGTTCTTTCTGATTATGCAGCTGTATTCTACGAGATTAAATGAGGTATGTGTATTCATATGCTCGAAAAATTTCTAATCATTGATCACAAAAAACGATTGTATCTCGCTGACAGTTTATATATTTATAAAGGGCTTTGCACAATGCATGAGTGTCTAAGTCTGTGGAAGCTATTTAGTAACATGTCTTTAGTATTTATTACCGAATTCTGCATTTTTATGATGCATTTTTTATGATGCATTGTTCTTTTTAAAGGTTTAGTGTGAATCCTAATTCTAGGAATCCTTGCTACAGAATGTTTATTCTATTGTTGGGGATGTGCAGAATTTATTAATTATGCTTGAAAGAATCAGAAGGAATTTGTGTAGGTTGCGTGACTTTCTGCATCCACAACAAATAAATAAACGAAATTTAATTACGTTTAAGAACAAGACATATTCAATTAGAAACTAATAAAACATTTATATACAATTCAAAACAATATACAAGCAAGATAATTGGTATATGTTATGTTAGCAAGATGTGAATGATGTTTTAGGTTTCAGAATGTCTCTCTTTGTAATCGTTCGTTCATTTGCAGTCCGTTTTAGATTTGTGTTGATATAAGAATTAACGATATCAAGTGTCTTTTTAGAAGGAGTTCTTAAGGAGTGATCTACCTTTGACTGTAATGTTTTTAAGGTCGTTCGCACATTGATGTTTAATTAATAGGTAGTGATTATAATTCACTTTGGATAAGCAATGTTTGAGAATCGATGTCCACAGAGTTGGTTGAGTTTAAATTGTGAGTGAGTCAGCGTTGATGTACCTTTGCGCGGTAAAATTCGTGATTTCGAGTTACGTGGAGTATGTTGGCAATTTCTCTGTGGGTGTTCGTCACTGACTGCTTGGGTCAGTCGGCGTCTTCTTTTATAAATCCTGAAAGTCCGAAATCGGCTCACTTAAGTTTTCGGGCAATTTCGTTTTGCATGTGAAACTTTCAGATTATAGTGCCGTTGACCAATGAGATTTGTTGGTTCGTCTACTACGGTTTTAATTGGTTGAAGTTTTCCGTACGTGGGCGTAAGATATAGACTGTTCTGTTACTAGGGCTGATAGGTAACAAAAAGACGAGTCTACACTATTATTCTTATGCAAACTTGGAATAACTATTCATTAACATATTCCTCTCTGCTCATCACCGCACTGCCGGCTGGACTGAAACTAAGAAAGCTTAGGAAAACTAATCTCTCTTGTATAGTTTCTTGTAAACACACACAGCGTAGTCTAGGAAAGCATTAAATACGTTGTGGGGTTCTCATTCCTTCTTTATTATCCTCCTGATGTGGCATCACATGACATATTTTGTAGTCAGATAAAATGCTTGTATTGAAACTTGATTAAGTAGTTTAACTTCGTTTTGTTTTTAACAGCATATCAACTACATATGGGTCGAATTTCAAAATTTAATTTTGCTTGGAAGCTTTGAATAAGAGATATATTATATGTTATTCTGCTTTCACAATTGAATACATAGAGGATTATGTTCAGTTTTTGTGCATATACATGTTTGTTTGGAGATAATTATTAAATGTTGATATGCGTGTTATACGTTGTATTTTTTTAAGTTATAATTTGGAATACAGATTGATTTTTTTATATATATTTTAGGACATTATATGGATTAATGTTATAAAATAGTTTGTTCATGTTGGTTACTTCGTTGTTTTTATTTAGCAACCTATCAACCTCTATCTATATATTTAGAACTAAATTTTATGACTTCAACTAAATTCATTTTCAACGCAATTTTCTGCCTCCATCTACAGATAAAAGGCATTTTGTTTTAAATCTGTATTACTGGTAATTCTACTATAAAAATATATATTTAAACATTCATAGAGTTTTGTTTTTGTTTGGGAAGTCATAACTAATGCCCTAAAAGATGTTATCACCCCGGATCAATATGGAGCTGTGAAGAACAGCAATTAAAATATGGTTCCACGTTCCTCAAAATATCCAACGTCCCGATCATTGGTCTCCTACCAGATGTAGTTTATTGTCATAACGAGAACTATAGTGTCTTCAGTGCTTGTAAAATTGTTTATAATGTATGAGAAATGGGACTGTATATTCGGAGTTATGCACTGAATCCTGGTAAACGAAATATAAAAGTTGATTCTTAGCCAAGAGCAAACAGCACTGTATTTCACATACTTGCTCAAATACGTGTTTCATGTTACCGCCGAATGACGAAAAGTAACATTACTGGTATCTGGATATGTACCAAGCTACTATGGATGTCGATTACTAATGTTTAGATATTTCGATCAGCAAAGGGATCACTAGGCTTTTGGCACTGTAGAAAACTAAACATTGCAACTAAGGAACATTTTGTTTGAATCTGATGTTATCAAGTTTTGTCAGTTAATATTCTTCGCCCTATCGGCTGGGGCTGTAGAATACGCTGACTGCATCTCTTCGGAAGGGTAAGACCCCTGCACAGGGGCGTCCTGGGTATGAAGATAAACTACATACGCGTCCAGGGTAAGAGGATAAACTACGTCCAACATCAAGGCTTCTGATAAGGAGGTTTTGAGGAGCGTGGAACCACCTCTTAATTGCTGGTCTTCCCAAGTCCACCCTGATGCGGTGTGGTAGCACCTGTAAGGGTCCCAGCTATGGGTAAATAATTAACCCTGAAACTGAGGTAAAAGCATTATAAAAGTGTAAAAATAGGATTTAATACCAGAACTATTTTGAAAAAAATTATTACCAGAAACAAATTTTTGAAATTTTTTTTTTTACCAGCAATACGTTAAAAAAAAAATGAGCAATACTTGAGATTGTACTCAAAAATATGAGTAATTGAAAAATGGTTTAAATATATATGTATACATATAGACATTTTATAGCAAACTATCGCTGTGTATCTATTTCAAAAAATTTGTTAGCATTAAATGACCCACAGAGGTTGATATGCCATAAAACAAAAAATCAGGGTAGACTTGGAAATATCAGCAATTAAGAGGTGGTCCCACGCTCCTCAAAGCCTCCTTATCAGAAGCCTTGCTGTTGGACGTAGTTTATCCTCTTACCCTGGACGCGGTGGCATTAGGTTGGTTCAAAAATAATGAGGTAATAATGTCGTCTTTTGACGTTACGTCAAAAAACAACATTATTACGTCATTATTTTTGCACCAACCTAATAGTTTATCGTTATACCCAGTTATTATTCAGAAGTCAGTAGAAACATAAAAATCATTCGCAATGCTGTGGATACACAGAAAGATTTGCGATGTTGTGGGCACTTAAAAAACATTCTCAATACTCTGAACACTTAGAAGAATACACAGTACTGTAAAAACTTGCAAACCATTCCAGTGCAATGAACACTTACAAATCATCGCAGCACAGAGGACAGTTAAAAATCCTCTCAATACCGTGGACATCTACAAAACATCAGTGTACATCGAACAGTATAAAAGCTTCACAATACAGTGTCTATTTATTAACCTTCAAAATACAGTGGACACTTAGAAATATTTGCATTGCAATACACATTTACAAACAGTTGCTTTACAGTGTACATCTACAAACGTTCGCAATACAGTAAACACTTAAAAACTTTCTTAATATACTGAACACATATAAATCTTCGCAATACAGTAGGTACTTCCAAACATTTGCAATACACTGGGCATATCCTTTGTAGCACAATGAAAACACTTAAGGACATTAACAATACAGTAGACGCAGACATACCTTCGCATTGCAACGGATATTTATAAACCATTACACTATCTTTGACATTTACAATCTTTATAGTCCATTGTACACCTACAAACCTTTGAAGTGCAATGAACACTTGCAAACCTTCGTAGTTTATATATATAGTATACTTTCCATCACAGTGCGCACCTACTGATGTCGGAAGACTTACAAACTTACTGTAGAGACTTAAAAACTTTATATTCGTTACAGGCAATTAAAAAATATCCTTTGAAAACTGAAAAATTCATCTGGATTTTCATTAGAAGAAAATTTAAATTATAATCTTAATTAACGTTAAATTCATTCCTGGGGGTTGAAAAACAGGATCAACAGGCGAATGGTGCAAAGTGCATTGACAGAACATGTGAAAAACGCGGAAGATCTAAATGGCATAAGAACGAGAAGGCCACTGATACGTAGAATCAGACATTGAAATTCCTGGGATACATTACAAGGAAGAAGGGCTTGGAAAAATTTATAAACAAAAGATAAATAGAAAACGAGTCGAACGGCAGAGTCAGTTACTTAATAAATGGGTTCATGTAAATAAATGACAAAGCCGGGTTAAGTAGAGATGGTCAAGAGTGAACCGTTGCTTCATACTTAAAGCTACAAGGTAGAGGATGTCGGGGAGAGTCATGAGCATCCATACATAGAAGTAACATTAGAAATAAATGATGAGGATGACGATGGGCACGCATGAGATATCGTCAGAAGCAGCAAATTAATTTCGTCCCTGAACTCAGAAACTGGTCGTGAATTTAAGTTAAAAATGTTGACAGGTTTTAAATATTTATCATTCTAAGAGAAAAAAAAATGGTGGACATTATATGACTCCAAGGAGATCCTTTCAACAGTTCCACTAGACAGAGTGCGCCGACATATTTTTTATGGGAGTTTCATCTGCACCTACTTCCGTAAATGTATACTGGGCGATAGATAAATTGTCTAATATATGCAAAAAGGAAAATAAAACTGGCATAACACATATATTTACCAAAATTACACAAAAATATCTTGAAATACAAAAGTGCATATGTAACAATAAAATCGTCATTGGCTTCAACCATAGACTATAGACGACTTCGGAATCTTCTGGGGGGGTTCTCCTTGTTTAAGTATATGAATGCTTCCATAATCCTTGCTTTCAGTTCATCTTTTGCGTTGCGTTGTTGCTCTCTCGCTCAACATCGCCCATATATAATAAATGAGTTGGAGTCTGGGGACAATCTGTTGACAGATGTAATAGGTAATGTGGTCGCAAATGACTGGGTAACCCTGCTTGTTTAAGCATGGTGCGGAGACCGATTGCCAAACAAGTTCTTCCAGCAGCCATACTCTTGACCGGGGAGAGCATGAGATGTTGACCTTTGTTTTGAGTATGAGGGTCACAATAAAAAAAATTGGAAGTTATTTTCTTAGCAAAGCTATTAGAGAGTATTTTCCTAATCATCATTAGACTCATCCAAATCTTTCTGAATAATCCGCACTCACCTCATATTGACACCCTAACACTCTGAATTATCAGTATTGGAACTTCTGGTGTGAATGCCAAGCAGTAAAACGTCGTTTCTAAATTTCTGGTGGAGTGAATTGCGTCATGGTGTTTTATTTTATTACAGACGGCATCAACTGACACTACGATTAGATACAGTCAACAAAATAAAAACAAACAATACGCCAAATTAAAAAAACATTAATTGGCGACAATTTACCTTTGCCACTCTATGTATACAGTAACTCATATGAAAACACATATGCAAAACATATATATATATATATATATATATATATATATATATATATATATATATATTAACTGCATGATAACACGATCGTTCAGGCTTCAAAAATTGGGAAAAAGAAAATATCTCGCTATGAGAGAAGCACCCTATATACAACCTCTAGCACCCAGTATTCTTTATAACAATCGATACAATGTGCTATTTAAAAAAAAATCAAGACAAAACTCTAGGTAACACTGCTATATACCCGTCGTACAATTAAATCTTAAAAGACATCCCTGAAAAGGTTTCAACAACAATTAACAACAAACCCTTGAAAATATGTCCGGAAACCCTTGAGACAATAGACACTACTATATATAATATATATATATTAAAGAAAAACATACCGCTTTATGGTTCAATTACAATAATTTATTTCACCAGAACCCTTTTAAAGGACGCCAGATCATCAGTTAGCACTTCCAAAAAATGAACCAAAAAATGAAATGAAAATTGATGGGTAGTGTAAGTTTTTGTAATTTAACAGAGAGGGTAATAAGGAGTGGTTACAGAGACATGGTAGACTTAAGCGAGGGTTTAATTAATATTTCTCTCAATCATACTTAGTATTGGGGGAGTAGGAGTGAGAAGAAGTTGACATATTTAAACGGTTAACTTCACGGAAGTGATATATTGAAATGGGAGGGGAGAAGAGAAAAAAGAAATAAGAAAAAGAAAGCAGTGGGGAAGTAAAGAGAAAGAGGCTGTAAATGGGTGTTATATATGAAGGAGAGGGGTAGTATAGTTTTAGTAATTTATGTAAAAATAGATTTTAACGTTTCATAGTAATTTAGATGTTTAAAAAATCCACGAAGAAATTAATTTGATGCTTGCTAGCAATTTAAATATTTAACTTTTTTACAAATAATTTCGGGATTTAATATAAGTTAAATACTATATTTATTAAAACATTTATAGAGAACATATTTCAAAAAGTTTTAAACTATAACAGTTTGTTTACCCGACCAATAGTACTCTTTTAATATTGTAAAAGTCAGTTAAGGTAACATCTTTATCAGTTTGAATCTAATTCATGAATTTAATTTGTAATTATTCTTAGATGGGTAATCTTTCTTACTTAAAGTTTAGGTTTCGAATTAAGATGGAGTAATATTTGAAGGTAATATTAAAGATTTTCTTTTTTTCACATATATACCACATATACACTTATTCAAATCCTACATATATATGCATTCATTTTCATGTGGAATTACACACATAGGCGCACACACAGGTATCGATATATATATATATATATATATATATATATATATATATATATATATATATATATATATATATATGAGTTATCTGCTAATATCCTGAGTATCCATCTATTAAAAATTGCAATGATAACATTAACCGTGTTTTATATAAGACCTTTTAAACCTGAAGTTGACTTATTTTGTCTTATGAAAAGGATTTAATTCAAGGTAACGCCGAAATGGCAAATGAACAACAAAAGATTTGATGTCACGTAGCAAAGAATTAAAACTGAATTGTAAGACAGGAAATAAATATTTGCAGTCTTGCGGCCAATCGAGAATGTTCTTTCTCTAACAGGAAATTTATTTTCACATTGATTTCCCGTTACAGAACACAAACCAAACAATGGGAAATCGAAAAAAATATTGTTTTAAAAATTAATTATTTGCCTCTAAAATTCGGAGATGCATTTGCGTGATTAATATCTTCTCTACATTCTGCTGATTTTAATTTTTTTGTATGCCAATGGAGATGGCAAATTTAATATAAGCCGAGTCAATATTCAATGAGTAAAAAGCAATTGTCATTCGAGCGTTACTTCTCTTTAGTTACAGACCATCGGGCTCTGATCATAGTGTTGTATCTGTCTTTCGGCAGACAAACTACATTTTATTTCTCAAATGTGTTTCTGTCTTGGGATCGAGCGCGCCTGAAAATAATATTGAGAGATGCCCAGTCTCGGAGAAGAGCTAACCGGTCTCGGGAAACAGCTTCAGGGTCTAAGGGTAGAGTTGTTCGATCTTGGGTAAGAGATCTCCGGTCTCGTGAAAGAGCCAACTGGTCTCGGAGAAGAGATATCCGGTCTCGGGAAAAAGATGCCCGCGGCATTACCTCCCTCATTGCGCTGAAGAGCTACAGACGCCAGCACAACCGACGTTTACGTGGGCCGAGCTATTTTTCGACCTACATCCGGTGCACATTTTAGATTGACCTTTTGCCATATACTGCCAGTATGGGACGGCAAATAAATACTAAGTGAAGTACGTGTTACCGGAGTGGACAAACTACATTTTATCTTTCAATTGTGCTTCTGTCTTTGGTCGGTAAAGAACAAATAAATTACAGTAGCACACTCTTCACAACACGTCGTTATTTTCGGAGAACTGGTAATTTTTAGACTTGGCTCATGTGTATACCACTTTACGGTATATCCCTTCACCGTTGGGCGGCCATTTAAATACCAAGTGTAATATCTGCTTTCGGAAAAAAAATTACTTTATCTCTCAATTGTGTATCTTTCAGAAAAGAACACAACAAATAAATAGGAAATTCCATTTCGGATGTTTTTTGTTGTTGATAGAATGTCGAAATCATGTTTATAGTAAGATGGACCGTTTTCTGACGAGGAAATATACGGCATTCTTTGCCGGAACAACCCGTTTTGTAAGAGTCGCTGAGAAACCTTTTCATTTATTGAGCTAAAAATAGATCAAGTTAAAATTGTATTGTGTTAGACCCACTTTCCTCCAAATTGACCAATGATGGGAAGAAAAAGGTCATTCATGCCGTCAGTAATGCTACCAATATTCATACTCTGGCTTTATTCAAGAACTATCAAGAGAACGGTGAATAATTTTAAAATAGGTAGAACAGTGAAGAGGAAAATAGAGCAGGCGGTGACAATATTAAGAGGGGTCATCATTTCAACTTAGAGCGAAAGAAAACAATTAGAAAAGATACAACTAAATTCATAAAACTTTTGTCACGTGAGACAGGAGTTTCAGCTATAAAAAATTCAAAAATCAGTGAAAAAAGACTTGTAAATGAAATCATATATACGGGAAACTTTTGAGGCAACTTGTTACTCCAGGTCAGAACGTTAGAAGTTTACAGCGGGCGAAGATCATCGTGAATAAGTTGGAAAATGAGCCTGGAATATATATAAATATATATATATATATATATATATATATATATATATATATATATATATATGTATATATATATATATATATATATATATATATATATATATATATTATTTCAATATTTCATGAGCTTATATTTACCTCCGATTAATAAATGATTAACATGTCATTATTTTCATTTAAGATCGATTTCAACACGATACTTCTGTTAAGCTATTAAGCTTACAGAGTAATTATACATTCTTATTGTTCAAAGTAAATTCCTATAGTGTTATAAAAACCTCAGTTAATTCCAGTAAGGTTTCTTCAATCAATCTTAAGATACAACAGTTCAAATGTTAGTTTAACAATTGAAAAATCTTGTTAAACGATTTCACAACTTTGGTGTTACACCTTATATATATATATATATATATATATATATATATATATATATGTGTGTGTGTGTGTCTGTGTGTGTATATATATATATATATATATATATATATATATATATATATATACACACACACACACACACGCACACACACACTATGAAAAACTATGTCAAATTATTTAAACCCAAAATTCATACCGTGGTACAATAAAAAATAACAAATTTTTCAAATTCAACAATGCTCAATCACGTACAGATAAGTTAACAAAGGCATTTCTAAGAGTAAAAAGAATTCAAACACAAGCTATTTATGGAATAGCCACCTCAATCTCCAAACTCCAACTGCATTGAGAACCTTTTGGGAATTGTCAAGCAGATGATACACATAGGAGGAAAGCAATACTGCAACAAAGAAGAATTGAAACAACAAATAATGAATGTGATCTCCAACATAACACTCCATCTACAATTCAAAGTTTGACTACTTCAATGGACAAAGGATTGATAAAAATATTGACTGCTAAAGGAGCATGCATAGGGCTGTGAACAGAAAGATTGTTGGGCAGACTAGATTTATGTAATATTAAAGATATATATATATATGTGCGTGTGTGTGTGTCTGTGTGTGTATATATATATATATATATATATATATATATATATATATATATACACACACACACACACACACACATATATATATATATATATATATATATATATATATATATGAAATTTCCTAGAGACTATTCATTACGTAATATCTGTAGACTTGACGATATATTCTTCCCTTGCATCATAAGAGGAATAAATGCTAACTGATTGAATGGGCGAAAGGATAGTCCGACGGAACTAATTACTTATCAATAACGCATTTTCCTATTTACTGAATATTTTATTTCAATTTCAAGCAGTTTGTTATAATTAAGATTTTTTTTCAAAGCCGTCATTTTATCTTTTAATAAATGCATTTCGTTGAATTGGTCGTCGTTGAATTAAATCAATGAACATTAAATTGATTACCATAGATTGATGTCTTTTTCATATTTTCTGAATTTATATCTTTTTGCTAATGTTATCAACGTTTTTTTCGTTTTATTTAAGGATAATTGAACACTGAGTTAAACTGAATGTTTTTTCTACATTTGTATGAAGAGTAAATAAAAAAAAAGTTGTCACTAAATATATTTGTATTATGTTGATTGTTAACTTCTTGAACGAAGTGTATATATTCTGCTAACATTAAAGAGTGCACGAGTTAACAATTTATTACTTTCAGCACTGTAAATTGTTGGGGAAATCTGTAAATACTTCATTAAAGTATCACAAAAATGTAGTATAACTCATACCAAAACTCCACATAGTAATTATTATTATTTTATTTCCTTTTTTGTCTGGTGTGTACACATTTATTTCCTGGTCCTGCCCAGAGACCTCAGGTTGGAAATGGCATCATGGCATTTGTCACTGATCAATTAAAAAAAACAACAACAAAAAACAAAAAATAACATATTTTACATAGATAAATCTCTTTGTAAGTGGTGAGCTGTAGTTGTATTTCTTTAAGGCATGGGTTTCCAGGTACCCCTTCATTGTGTTTATTGGTATCCTTTCCAGCCAATCCCAGGGCTCCAACTACAGCAGGGATTGTTGATGTTTCCACATTTTTGAGATTTCGATTTTATTACTATTATTATTATTATTATTATTACTTTGATGTGACCCTTCAAAACGCGAGAGATCATAGCCCTCAACCATTTTCTGTCTTTTCTACGTATTTATTAAGGTTGTCATTTTTTTTTTTTTTTTTGCTGTAATTCCGACAAACACAAACTCGTTAATTAGGTTATGGACTTTTGTCCCTGTCTCATTTCCATTCGATATGTCTTGTGAATGTCAAATTTTCAAAGCCCGGGTTCCTCATTATGTACTCTCTAATTTTCAAATCTCGATTTCTGTTCCTAAGTATAATTTCTTTTTTAATTTCTTATAAAAAGTCTGGTTAAGTGTAACTGTACTTTATGTTGTCATTGTCCCTAAAATATAGACATTTCTTACATCTTCAGTCTTCTGACATCCTTTTCATCCTTTTTGTTACTTCTTCATCGGTGATGAATATTTTTCAGTATTTTCTGCAATATAGGATGATTGTATAACAGCTCAGTACTCTGTTTTGCGTCTTAATAAATTACTAAACTTTTAGAAGGTATATTTCGCTATTCCAATGCTCATCCTGTTTACGGTGTCACATTCCCGTCTTTTGTTGAAACAATTCCTAAATATTTAATTTTTTTTTGTATTTGCTTAAATTTGATATCTGTAATTTGCATACTAGGTTATCATTTTTACTGACCACACATATGGTCTTCTTGCAACTGACCGTTGTTTTTTTGTTTTGTTTTGTTTTGTTTTTTTCTCGCTTAGGTAAGTATTACAATAGTTTACTTTCTGTATTTGCTTTCAACACTGCATTATCTGCATATCTAATGTCGATAAGATTATGGACACCAAAAATCAATCGTAGTATGACTTCCAATTCTCTCAGCATCACCTCACTTAAAAGTTTATATAATCTGGCGAGAAGACCCATCTTTGTCTTATGCCATTTTCTAAGTTTCTATATTTACAGAATTCAATTTCATGCAAAATAAAACATACTTCTGCCCCTGTATCGCTCATTGTGACACCATTCTCCGCATGAATATGCCATTCCATATTCCAATGTATTTAACGAAATCACCCTCTACTTAAATATACCTCTATTTATAATCTAATCTCGCTAAATGCGATTTCTTAATACATATTGATTTGTTTTTTTTATAGAATATGAGCCATCGGATTACTGTGTTAACTTTCCCTTCGATTGCTCAAAACACAAACTGGATAAAAAATATATGTTAAAATTTTTCTGATTTCATAATATAGCGTTTATTTATGAATGTAAATACGTATAAACATGCTATACGTGTATAATAAATGTGATATGAATGTGACTCAAGAATTTGTGAAAGACTTTCATCTTTGAATTGCCCTGCTAGGCAGGCGTTTCGTTGTTTTCGATATTTGTCTATGTCGTGAAATTTTCTTATGGTGACATTTTGTAATATCGTTCATAATTTTAACACTTGGATTTTTCAAAAAAACAAGTTAAAAATTTCTCTATTGCTTATTTCAATTCATACCTTAATTTCTTTTATTCTGATTTAAATATAACAATGTTATGATTAGTCCTATTACAGAAAGTGGAGGCCGGGCCAGGATGGTGAGTGAATGACCAGAATTACATCGCAAACGTTGATGTCTGACAATGAGGGATTACCTTTCTCTAAGATTTGCATATAAATACCAAAAAGGCGCGACTTCAGCAAAGGGATGAAAATATTTTGAACTGGTGGTACCGAAAATTCTTAGAGAGACTAGCACGCATCTGGCGGAATTCTAACCCAACGAGTCGGCATGCGTTTGAATGAAGATCTGATCCCACTATGTCCTAAAATTGATGACACCATTTCTGCCTTTCTCGTATGTTGAAAAGAATAAGAAAAAGAAATGGTAAGATAACGGAAATTAAGCTACGTTGAATCTGCTCAATACCTACATGTGTGACGTCATAATAATAACAGATGCTGCAAGCTTGAATGTATGGGGTGTGTAATAGACAATGGCTAGGAAATGTTAATCAGAGAACCGAGTTCCAGTCCCAGTTGTGTAAATTACATTCACTTACACGATAATGCAAAAATCATCAAACTTTTTTTATATAAATCTTATAGTAAGGTCAGTCCCAGGTCTACATGACTCCAGGCAATATCTCTCCGTCATGAGACTCAAGTTCCCTGGGACCAATATATTTTTGCATATTGGTGCCATGTACGTGTGAGACACTCGCGAATATTATCTATTTGCCGTATTTTGAAACGGTGTTGTCGCTCAGATAAATACAAAACCGTATTTACTTAGAAATCGTTCATTTCTCCGACCCATCATCATACACACTACCTTAATTGAGGGCTAGGTTTAATAACTAGCGCCTTTTTTACCCCAAAAATTCGAAATGAACACGGGACCGGACTTATGCCTCTGATCCCATTTACACATGGGAATCCCACTTTAAAATCGACGTGTTGCTATATCCTAGTTGTCATGGCTGGGTTTATACCTTGGCGGTTGGGGTTGGACAATTACCCCACGGTGTCTGTATTAACTCCCATTTTACAACCATTATTGCGCCATACTTTTTTTTTAGGGGTGCAGAGATAAATCAAAATTATATTAGTTTATTGTCCATCTTTAAAGAAAAACTTACAAACATACGCCCAATGAAAAGCAAGAAACAGACGCGGGCACACGCACACAAAAACACTTCCGCGCACACACAGGGACGGACAGATATCAGTATATATTTAATTAATGTAAAGTTCTCGAGGAGAAAAAGAAACCGTTAGTTTTAAATCAATCATTAAAAATGAAATTATGCAGTGAAGTTTGTAAAAAAAACAATTTTAATTAAAATCTTCATAATGAACTAATCAAACTTCTTTATTTCTTTTGATTAGCCAAATTTATTAGAAAGGAGTAAACAGTTAATACTCAACTCAGATTATTGGATGGCATAGATTGATATGTCGAAAAGTATTAATTTCAAAACGAAGCTTTACGTAATTAAGATATTTCACATTAGTATTACTATTAAAGTATTAAGAAACAGGAAATTGTCGTTAGAAACAAAAGAACGATTACTGAACTGTTATATGAAATCAATTCTCTTTTATATGACAGTGACTTAAATGAAATTACAAAATCTCCTACAGAAGGTAGCGACGGAGAGTGAGAAGAAGGGACAAAGCATAAAGTACAAAAAGACAGGGTGCATGTTCGTCAGTAAGAAGATAAGCCCGAGAGGCGATTTAAAGGTCGAGAACACTACAATCAAGCAAACGCAGAAGTTAAAATACCTGGGAAGCGTCTTGACAGAGGACGGTAAGTGCGACACTGAGATCCGTAGGCGTATTGGCATGGCCAAGTACACATTCCAAAAGCTGGGCAGCGTACTGCGAGACAGGAGGATATGTTTGCTTACAAAGAAACGAACAATGAACTGTTTTGTAACATATGTCCTTCCTTACGGCAGCGAATGATTTCCCCAAAGAAGAAAAAGACACTCGAAGCGACAGAGATGTGGTCCTACAGAAAGATGCTAAGGATATCATGGACCGAGCGTGTGAGCAAAGATGAGATCTTAGAGAGGGTGCAAACAAAAAGCAGGCTTATATTTAATGTCAGAAAGAGCTGAAGTTTCTGGGACATATAATGAGGAAGGAGGACCTGGAGAATCTGATACTCACGAGTCGAATAGATTGAAAGAGAGACAAGGGAAAACAAGTCGTGATATACCTGGCGGACTTAAGCAAGTGGATGACAGAAAGTTGTCTGGGGGGGAAGCAGTGAGAAGGTATTTGTTGAGAGCAGCAAAGGATAGAGGGAGGTAGAGAGCCATGATCACCTACGTCCTGATAGAACATGGCACTATAAAATGAAAGACTGCTAGATTCTTCTCTCAAAGGGGAAGAGACTTGCAGTAAGAGAAATGTCGTTTTACAGAAGGATGCTGAGAATATCATGAACTGAACATGTGAGCAAAAAGTATGTTTTAATGGAGTATAAAAACGAAAAACACAATTGTAATAATAAATTTACAGGGCGCATCATAAGAAAGGAGTGCTTGGAGAATTTGACACTCACAAGAATATTGAAGAGAAAAGATAGGGATGGGATACAAGCGATAAATCTACCTAAAAAGTTTGCATATTTTGGGGCAGAACAGGGATTAGGAAAAATACAAGAAAATACTAAGAGCCACAAAGGACAAAATGTTGTGGTGAGTCATGTTCTCCCACTGCCTGAAGAGACAGAGTACACTGGATACAAACAAAAATATCACCTGGATCATATAATGGAGAAGATGATAAAGTTGTTCACTTTTCCAGTACACTTCTTAGTTTTCTAGTTATTTTCGTTAATGCTTTTGCCAAGCTGGTCCCGATAAATCCTTTGATTTTTCCGTTTTACCGGACTATATGCTATTCAGCTGTTTATCCCCAATAAAAAAATGGAAAGACCGTCAACTTCAGTATCTATAGCTTCCTCTATTCCCGGTAAGTGTGAGATAGTTATGCATATTTTCAATTTCTTTAATCAACATCCAAAACCCGGCATATTATTATTTACGCCTAAAAGATCAAGACTTCCACATTGAATTGTGTGATCTCTGTTAATATGTCGATCACAAACGGTTTAATGTGATTCATTTCTGGATCAGATTCGGGCCTGTGTTCTTGTGTGTTGAGACTGCAGCTGTTTGAGAATTAACAGTACTATCAAAAGAGAGACATTATTATTATTATTATTATTATTATTATTATTATTATTATTATTATTATCATCATTATTGTTGTTGTTGTTGTTGTTGTTGTTGTTGTATCATACCATATGAAAATATAATTAAATTAATAAGAAATAGATCTTTACCAGTGAACAGTACTGAAAACATACAAGTCGGCCAACCCACTGATTATAATCTTCAGTTCCTCTCAATTCATAAGCAGGAGGCAAATTTCAAGCCTGCAGAAACAATTTCTAATTTGATACATGGAGGTTTTGATCGTATCAACTAAGTAATAATGTCTAACTACTATTATTAAGTAGGTTTAATCACTACTTCCATGGAAACGCAGGGAAAATGCGTGGCAGTGTCAAGATGAGAGACGAAAAGCCATGGCTATTGTTTTACGCACTGATGTTCAGTGCCCTATACAGTTCAAGTTCGGATTTAATTACAGACAGGAAGTATTTTTGCATTCTAAATTCGATTAATAAGAATAATTACATGATTAATTAATCATTACCACTTCGTTTTCTTAATAATTTCGTTAATTATATTTACTGTGTAATTCTTAGATTAACACAATTATAATTACAAATAGGATATAAAATAAATTTATACACTAATAAAAGTTTCACAAATTTAATGAATTAATGAGATTTTTATTTTATTTTCAACGATTCCTTTTTAAAATTTCTTTATTTTATAGAAATATTATATAACTTATTTACACATACCGTCAAAAATCACATTACATATGAAAGGGATATTTTGATATGTCATTATTATTAAGTTTGCTTATGTTAATTCTTTTACACACACACACATATACATACACCAAAGCACACATATATTGGGTTGGTCCAAAAATAATGACGTAATAATGTCGTTTATTGACGTATTTTTAACGTCAGAAAACGACATTATAACGTCATTATTTTTGCACCAACCTAATGTATTTAAGCATGCGATCAGAATGATATCAGAGTGAGAAATATAAAAACGCTTGATTCAGACAATGCTTTACCGTATATACTCGAGAGTTATACGGCTAAAATAGCGGGTCGCACTATACACAGGTAATTTTCACTAGAAGGGTTAAAATTCATACATTTATGGTGACCATACCCTACCTAGTAGACATTCTTAAAGTTCATTTGACTATCGCAGATCTGCTTATATTTCTCGGAACCTGGGGCCGCTTTGTATAACAGCTATATTAAAAACAAAATGTTTCCACACAAAAATTCAGGTACCGCATAGTACATGAATTAGGCTTATACACAGTATGCGTTATGACAAAAGGCTAAAACTGGTGCAGAATTGCAAACTACTCGTTAGAAGACTCCGTGGGTGTGATATTCTTACTGAAATGGGTTACTATTTTTTACGTATTTGATATAAATAAAATATAATCGCGATGACCGGGAGAAGCATGCAAGTAATTCGAAGAATCATCATTCCTCCCAGAACCTTATTGCTTATTGAGGCTAGGCAACAACAGAATTGACATTCATTCTCTTGATCATCACCCGCTTGCTTCTTCTCTAAAAGATGTTACAACTAAAGAGTGCTTCATTAAGACGGATTATATATAAGGGTATTTCATAAAGATGTGTCAGAGTCAGCATTAAAAAGATCAGTATTATTGGTGAAAATTTATTTATTTTTCTATTTGGTCACGTTATTTAAGTAATGGAAATTATGTGTGAAAAATAATATCGCCCAAATGTCCGCCAAATCTGAAAATAAAGTATCATTAGACACTTAAAATTAATTTACATTTAAAATCGATTTAAGTTATTGGAGTATCTTTAATTTTCGCTCTGGTGATAAAGTGAGATAAGAAATATAAATTTTCTTTCAATGATGCAGGTTATGATGTAGCGTTGAGGCCTAAAGAACTGACGGCAAGGACAGCATGTGACGGAAATCACTGTGTCATACGTTACACAAAATTTTGGATGAGATACACACAATGAGCTACTTATGAAATAACTGTTTTTCATGTTAAAGATATTCCGGAAATTCGTAAATTCTGTTGGGAATGAGGATTAAAACGAATCAATACACAAAAATAGTAAGTGGCGTGTCAGTGGATGCATTCATTTACTGAAATTGGTCAATCTATACAGCGAGACATTTAGAGCAGAATTTGAAGACCATGTATATGAACGCAAGCAAGCGAGCAAAAATCATATCTCAATGCGATCTATAATATCAGGAAAAATAATGCACATCACAAACAAAAATATGCTCATATACATAGAGAGATTTTTCAAGAGTATCTTGGATGTGGCACAAGGCCGAAAGCATGCGACACCATTTAAGGATCGAACTTACGACTCAGTCGCAATTTTTCTAGCGAGACAAGCATGCTAACCATTAAACCATATCGAGGTGCCCAAATTTATTTTCCAAGCGTAGCTGAGATGTGGCCCAAGACTGAGTGCATGGGGCTCTTACTGAAGATCGAACTCACTACTCAGTCTATGCTAACCATTACACCACCTCGATAAGCCTTAAGCTCATATATATATATATATATATATATATATATATATATATATATATATATATATATATATATATATGCGTGTGCGTGTCCTTGTGTGTGAGTAGGTGCACGGATATGGACACATATATATGTACACGTAAGTAGATATGCATGAGAAATCATTGTAGGTATATATGTGAACAAGTATACATAACAATGTAAAAGGCTTGATGATGTACATATGCCTATGTGTCTCTGAATGCATGCATAGCAATACAAATGTGAGCATTTATATTCGTACATGCACTTACAAGAATACAAAAAGGCTGTAATATACGTATATTCCTGATTGGATGTGTAGATATGTACACACACATGAACACACACACACATTCATATATATACATACATACATATATATATATATATATATATATATATATATATATAAATATATATATATATATATATATATATATATATATATATATATATATATATATATAATTAAGTTATGAAAAATAATCCGTATGGGTAATCCCAAGGATTAATTTCATTTTCCCTTTCATTTCATTTTTGGAAGTGCTATCTGATGATCCGTTGTCCTTTAAAGCGGCTCTGGTGAAATAAATTATTATAATGTACCTTAAAGTGGTCTGTTTTTCTTTTATTTATATATTAGGTTGGTGCAAAAATAATTTCGTTTTCTCACATAGTAACATATATTAGAAAACGAAATTATTTTTGCACCAACCTAATATATGTATGTATAAATCATTCCCTGATTTAAAAGCCAACAACGTCAAACACCTTTAATGTAGATATAGATAAAACAAAGCAAGCAGAAACACAGCCACTATCTTGAGTTTGAATATTGTGGGGGTGATAAGTTAAAACTATTTAATCTACTTCATGATTTCGACAAAGATTTTCAAGGCATTTTTTCTCACATACATTTTTATTTTCTCTCACTCTAACATTAAAAACCAAAGTCAACATAACGCACTTTGGAAACGCAAAGTTATTCAATTAAATCTTTATTAAATTTTGTCTTATCCTCATCAAATATAAAAGAATGTTTCATCATATTTTTTTCTATTCAACGTCTTCCAATGAATGTCTACTTTCTTACCTTTGAAAACGTCAATCATCATATCTACGTACACCTGTTAACTACAAAGGATACATAATAATTGATTTGACATTTCATACTATTATTAAAAACATTAATAGTTATAAAAAATATTATTAATCTTTTAAATAGCTAATTTATATAGTTATTTGTGTTTGTTTATCGGCTTATTTGTTGCTATTAAGCCAGTCAATAGTGAGTGCTATACGTGATACACGCTTAGGTGCTATGTTATATTAGGTGCTCATGTCATTTCGATTCATGACAAAACAGGCAAGTTTCCCGTCCCAGGCTGCTGTTTATTTTTGAGGTAGGCTGTTTCCCGAACAATGGTACAAAGTCAAATCTGTTATTCTATTGAACCTATAGCTCAAAGGAGAAAAGATGGATTCATACAATTTCCAAAGATATTTGCTCGTAAATGAATGAACTTCGGGTTGCCTATTCCTCAGTCCGAATCTTTATCCATTACACAACAAGGCACCTCAACCATGATGTTATATGCATTAATTAATACTCATAAGCATGTTATAATATCAATACAAAAATAGCCACTTTTTTCAACACTTCTAGTGTCTTGTCAAGTGATGTTGTTGATTTCAAATCTCTTTAATAGGGAAAACATTGTTACATAACATATGACGAACAATCAGAATACAAGTATATGAAAATTCAAAAAACTGACAGTGAATTCTAAATATAAACTGTTCAATTTTGATGTTAGATTAAACTCGGAATCAATATGAAATAATTAATTTTAATTTCACGGTAAAATTAAGAATAAATTTAAAAATTTCAAATTCTAAATTAAACAAAACTTTAGATTTAAAATATTACAAATTTATTCAAAAATAGAACGGAGGAAAAAGAATATATGATGATCTTTTACCTCTTACGAATGCTTAGTTGGGAAGACATTGCGGCTGACACCAAACAGTTTTAACCTGCTCTTCTTTGGCTGGATAACACAGCGTTTCAGTGATTCTTACGAAATATAATGTCAAGATGGTTATACGTCTTTTCTGAAACTCTGGAAAATAAACTTTATTTGTTTAGTGCGATTTTATATATTAAACATTTTCAGGGATCGATAATTGTGCTGTTACACGATTTTAACAATTTTGATGTTACAGTCATTATATTTAGGGAAGAATGAGATATGTAATTACAGTCAAGATTTTCTGATTCAACTTACACCTAAAAATCGTCAGGGGAACTATTTTCTTACAAAATTTAACATAATTCAAGGCTTGAGAGCTATAAAGATGTAATGTAACTGGAAGAAAACTAACCGTGATATTTAGTTGCAAACAACATAGCTGAACAATTACATTTCTGCTTATTTCGAAATAATGTTCTTATACTGGGGGAACTTCGAAGTAGTGTAATGGTTAGTAAGTTGTCCCCGCTTGATCATTTACGACTTAGCAGCTACTTTGATACTCACTAGGTGCTCCATGCATCTATATAATACGAAAAGAAGTGTTAACTTGATGACGAGAGAGGCCCATGCTTAAGGATATCTAGATTTTTCTATATTATATTTTTAACAAAATAACTTACTTGCCCTAATATCTGTAATCATATGTAGGTTAGAAATGAAAATAGTGTGACAATGAAGAATTATTCACCTTAAATGTTTCTTTTTCCGGTATCTAGTTACAGGTATTTAAGCGGGTGTTTCATCATAAAAGCTTTAGTTGATTCTCGTACAGCGCTCTTCTTCCGCCGAGCTCTACTTGATAAACAAGTTCATGTTGCGTCTGTTTTCGTGGTTACAGTTACTTAAACATAACATCAAAGTCTTAGGTATTTTTTCAAATTATTTTCATAAGACTATCAAAAATATCCAAGAGCGCTCTGTAAAGAAACCTTTTGATTGGAGAATTTTCCAGACGGCGCACAAAAACGCCTCAAATCGCATCAACACAGAGAAAACTCCCAGAGGAAGGAAAATATAAGAAAAAAGAAAACACAAAATGGTTTGAGCTCGATATACATATCATTGGAAAAGCAGCCATCATAGTTTTCGTATCTTTGTATAAGTCGACATTTATCTCGTATATATATATATATATATATATATATATATATATATATATATATTTATATATATTTATATACAAGGATAGGATTGGTGTATACGGAATAAATTCCAAGTAACCAACAATTAATATTCTTAAAAGAGTGCTCAATACAGATTAGAGCAAATATAATTATTTATTTAAAAATAATAACATAAATGTGTTATAAAATCATTACAAAAATAGCCATTTTGTTTCAACACTTCTGGTGTCCTATCAAGTGATGATGTTAAATGTAAGAGTAGAGGGTAAGACACCAGCGGTGTTGAAACAAAATGGTTATTTTTTTTAGTGATTTTATAACATATTTATGTTATAATTTTTAAATAAATAATGTTGAAAAAAAAGCAGATATGTTTGAATAAAAACAAACCACTTTAAGGTTCCATGTAATAAGTAATTTCACCGCAACCCCTTTGACAGGGCTATGGATCATCAGACTTTACTTCCAAAGGTTGAAAAAAAAATTTTTTTTTTTTCAACATTTGGAAATAAAGTCTGATGATCCAGAGCCCTGTTAAAGGGGTTGCGGTGAAATAACTTATTACATGGAACCTTAAAGTGGTTTGTTTTTATTCAAACATATCTACACTGAATTTTACATTGATCTTTCCGGATATCATCCTCCTTGGATCTTCCCATCCGGATTACCTAGTTTGGCATAAACTAAATATATATATATATATATATATATATATATATAATATATATATATATATATATATATATATATATATATATATATATATATATATATATTGTGAAGTGCATTCGATTATTACAAGATCTTTAAGTTGACCGAATTTTGAGGAATGTCATTAATCATCTAATATTAATATTGATATTAGTCGGAGACTATGGCTTAGAATAACGAATCAATAATCTGACTTGCATTGCCAATTTCTGGTAAAGGACATTTATTAATAAAGTTTCGACTACGTGGACCTTTAATCTAACCTTAAGCATGAGAACTCTTTTTTATGAAATATGTATCTCTGTGAGGTGATTGTTTGTCAATATCTGAAAGCTTATATTTTAAATTATTGTTTATATTCTGTTAGACTTTAGTTTAATTACACACAACTAACCCTTATTACCTTTATTTTATTAAGCCCCCCCCCAATCACATTTTTGCTATATTTTTGTTGATGTATGTAATATTTTGATGTTTTTTTTTTTTTTTTTTTTTTTTTTTTTGTGTGTGTCATTTTATTATTGTATTTGTATTTGTATCTTGTATTTTTTTATTTATTTATTTGTGCATGTGTCAGGGTGTGACAATGTTTATATTTGGTTTTACTTCAATACGCTTCTTATGGTTGTAATTCTTTTTTACGCTTTTCTTTGTTCTTCTTTTGTTTTGTTCATTTTTATTTTTTTTATTTTTACTTTCATTTTTTGTTGATTTTTTTTTCTTTTTCTTTTTCCTTTTCCCCATTTTTTGATTTTCTTTCTTTATTTCTTCTTTCTTTCGTTTTCTTCTTCTATTTCCTGTATTCTTATATTTGCGTGCATATATATTTAGTTGTCTGTGTATCAAGATTCGAATGTGTTTGTCGTATCATCTATATAATTTAACTCACCCGTGTCTAATGTTTGAAGCTTTCATTGATACTTTTCTCATCAACGTCGAATTTACCGGATAAATTGGCACCTAGATAATAATAATGATGATAATAATAATATTAATTATCATTATTATATATATATATATATATATATATATATATATATATATATATATATATATATATATATATATATATATATATTCTTTTCCTCCAATACATTTTTGAATAAATGTGTAAAATTTAAACCTAAATTTCGGTTTAATTTATAATTTGAAATTTGTAAATTATATTTTTAATTTTTACATGAAATTAAAATTAATTATTCTATTTTGATTCCTAGTTTAATCTTACATTAAATTTGATCAACTGACAGTTTGTATTTAGAATTCACTGTCAGTTTTTTTCGTTTTTTTTTTTTAATTTTCACATACTTGAATTCTGATTGTACGTCATATATTATGTAACAAAGTTTTCCCTATTAAAAGGGTTTGAAATCAACATCATCACTTGACAAGACACAAGTAGTGTTGAAAACAATTGCTTATGATATAATTTCTATATATATATATATATATATATATATATATATATATATATATATATATATATATAACGAATACATTCGTTTCATGAAAATAGACTTAATTATACATTTCGCCATTTAACGCTTCATCAGACTCAAAAATGAAAGAATGAAAATTGTATGTGGGTTTTACTATATTTCGAAACTGTTCATCCTTATTCCAATTTAATTTCAATATTAAACCTTAACTGTTGGACGACAGTTTGAACCTCAAGCGATATTTGGAATAATATTTATTCCCAACTATTATTCCAGATATTTGGATGCCCAATTTCGAAACTTAGCAATTTCTTTGTAGCGATGGAAACATATTTTTTAAAATTAAATATAATTCAGTCTCTACTTCTGTATCTAGCGCTGTTTTTTTTGTTTTTTTTAAATAAAAACAAAAATGATAAAGAACATCAGATCATCAATCTAACAGTTCTTTCCTATTATATCATTACACACGCGCGCGTGCGTACACACAAGCACGCACACACACAGTCATATATATTAAAGTTTTTGGTGTATTTCGTTTATGTTTTAATTTAAGTCATCTCACTCTGAGTAGATATCTGTTTTATTCGCTATTAGTTCGTATAGAGCATTGAGCTAGTATAGCTTTGACGTGTATCGGCGATATATGGCTGTTCCTAGTCTTAGTAATATTGTGTAGATGTCTGAGTTTAGCACAGACTAAATGTATTTTCTTCTTAGTTAATCCTTTTCTCTCCTGAAAAAAAACAAAAAAAACAAACAAAAAAAAAAAAACAAGCAATTACAGTATTGATATTCTGGACGGATTATTACGATTAACAAAAAGTTCGTTTAAAGTGTATATCTTCAACTCTCATATATCCTTTTTTTTATTCAGAGTGAGATGATTTAAATTAAAACATACATACATCCCTGGTCAAAATCTTAAGACCAGATGCAAAAGGCTTAAGTATATATAATATACTGTTACTTTAAACCAAATATATTTGTGAAACATTTACATTTAAATAGAAAATGTAGTTTATCAAAAAACAAGTGAATAGTTTAAGCTTTTAAACCATTAAATTAAACAAACATTGAAAATGGATTTTTTTGTTTGGTCATAACGATAAGACCATTAAATAAAAATAGCAAATACAGAACAAATAATTCACAACGACAATTTAATTCTCAGTATATCCTATAAATTCACTTTGGCATACTCATTATTAACTTTTGCAAGAGGGTGCTTGAATGCTCAGCCGGGATGCATAAACTGCAGACACGTAGAGCATCCACAATTTCAAATTGTGTTCCATGTTTATAAGCATACTTTGTCATGCATCCCTAAACATTCTCGATTCGGTTTCGATCCTGAAAGGGTTGCGGATTGCACCATTGTCCTGTTGGAAAATCCAGTTTTCTCCACATAGATGAGGGCCTTCATTAATTAGCTATGCCTTTCTTAACATGTCAATGTAACTAGAATTTGTTTTTCATCCTGTAACTCAAGAGTTCCATTGTACTAAAATGAAACCCAGACCATAATTGTTAAACATCCACTGTGTCATATATATATAGATATATATATATATATATATATATATATATATATGTGTGTGTGTGTGTGTGTGTGTGTGAAAGACTTTCCTAACGGACTGAGTCCTCTCGGTCACTGGAGGGTTTATTTAAAAATAAATACAAAAAAAATTCACCTTCCTCTCTCCAGCTGATGCCAAATCTGCCACGTTTCGATACCGGCTTGTAGCGATCGGATGACTAACCACACTGATGAGCGATTATATATATATATATATATATATATATATATATATATATATATATATATATATATATATATAATTGGAAGTCAGTTTATTGTATATCCAATTAATGAACAAACATAATTTTCCTATAATCAACTGTACACAGAAGCGTAATAATTAATTATGCATAGAAAACAGAAAAAATGCTGTAATTCCATTTATCCATTTTTAGTTGGGTACCCCTGTGAGAAAAATAGGCCTAGAAAGAAATTCATTCCGCCAGAGATTTGGAAACGGCATGCTGTACTACTTGTCATTCGCTCTAGAAGATCTAATAAGAACATTTAGAGTGTTTGTTTATCAATCTGGTGACAGTGCAGAGGGTTCAGAAAGTGTTGGATTAGTCTAATGGTGATTAAGAAAGTGTTTGGAGTGATCATTTTTAATGTCGACGTTTTATTAGGTTGGTGCAAAAATAATGACGGTTTTTGACGTATTTGTAACCTCAAAAACCGTCATTATTTTTGCACCAACCTAATAACTCCATTTTCCCACAAGTGTCTTGAGCAGGTAGTGCTGCCCTCGATCTAGTAGGTGGCTACTGCAGTATCATATGCCTGCCAACAGAACTCTTCATACTTGCTACAATGTCAGAGTAATTCTGCTACCACAGTCTCCTTAGATCTAGAAACCTAACTCCTCAGTCTACAACCCACTTGATTTTTATGGTTGAGGCGCAGTTGTACGAGAGACCAACAAAACTGCGTGTAACACCAAAGATGTATCGAAGTCGAAGATTATGGTAGCACTCTCTAAATTAAAAAAAAAGATCATCGAGAAGAGTTGCAGGGATTTCTCAACTCGTCTAGAGACCATGGATAAAGACAATGGCGATTTTATTAAACTAATTTACTCTTTCGTATTTCAAGATATCAAGTATTTATCTGTAAATATATCTGTTAAAATCGAGATGTAAGTTATTTCAATTCTTGCATATTTTAGACAATTCATTGATCGCACTATATATATATATATATATATATATATATATATATATATATATATATATTGGTATCATATATGGATTATATATGGAATCTAGTTAGAATATGTGTTACTTGGTTGATAATGTGTGTGTTCATTTAGTTCGAATTTTTATTTTTTCTGGAAGAGTCTGTATGTTAATTGGTGGATGTTTTATATGAGAATGAAATAATTTAGGTTGCACCGGTTGTGGTTTTAAGCATATTTATCTTACATTCTTTACGTATGGATTCTGTACAATATCATGATATAATAAAGTGTGATTTACACGTGTTTTTATTGATGGGAAAATATTTACCATAATTCTTTTCAAGTAATTTCTTCCTAACAAATTATATTTTTTTCAGTTATGTTGGCATTTATTACATCGAAAAAAATGGCCTGTGTTATTTCTGCGTTTTATGAGCAATTTTGAAGGTTATAACTCCTTAAGTGCTGCATCTATTCGTATGTTCGGGCCTTTACATTTTTTGATGTTTTACCTCTGTAGGTTTTCTAACTTAACGGACTTTATATCATAAATTCCAGCATCTGATACGGTGTTGTATCTGTTTTTTTGCTGTTTTTTTTTTTTTTTTTTTTTTTTTTTTTTTTTTACTAACTCTATCTCCAACACTTTTGGAGGCGGTAGCAATTATCTCAGAATTGGGGTAAGTAGTTTTTTGTCAAACTGTGTTGATAGATTGTTAGAGGGAAGAATTAGGAAGTTCGTGTTTCTATTATCAGAGGTGACTCTGCTTGTAGTGGTGTTCACGTTTTTGCACGTGTGGACTCTCTTTCCTCGGTTTTTAGCGTTGAATATTAAAAGAAGTTGTTAGTGAAGAAGACTAAACGTTCGTTGCAGTATAGTTCTCTTCGTCGAGATGTTCTCTGCTGCGTATTCTAGGGACGCTGAGGTAAAAAAAAAAAAAAGCTATGATTTTATTTGTTGTATGTGGTGGGGATAGAAATTGATTAAATCATTTTCGTCTGGGCTTTGCGGTAAACTTTAAAATCTGATTTGTTCTTGTTTTCAATTAAGAGGATGGCAAGAAAAAATATAGTTTTGTTTACTTCATGCTCCTGTGCGAATTCATTGATTGCTTTTAGGTTATTATGCCTGTTTTTGATGTTTTGTCTATTTTTATTATGAAGATATATTAGCAAGACGTAATATATGTGTATGACGTAACTGAAACATCTAGGTATTATTTTAATTGTAGGTGCCCGTCTAGAATCGATGATGGCACAATTTAGCACAGCTGTGTACTTTCCGCAAGTTGGCATGGTTGCAATGAACTTTAGTGAACCAAAGCAACCCTCTCTTTCTACTCCTACAATCCCGTGTGACGTATGGGGAGAAAAATAAGGCCGGAGGGATGCCAGGTAATACCAGATAGAATTGACTTGCTGATTTTCCAGGTTAGCTTGAATTCAGAGTGTTCCTTCTCCTTGCCACACAAGTGACAAGGCCTGTTTCTCCCTTCTCCCAGAATGGTTGTCACCCAATGCCATAGAACCCAAAGTGTCCTACCATTCACAAGGTTTCCAGTATATCAGGCTATTAACTCAAAGTTAGGATGAGAAGAGATGGATTCATACCTAGCCAGTAAGTGAATGTAAGAAAATTGACTGGAATTCGAACTCGGCTCTTTGATTCCTCAATCCAAATCATATTCCATTACACCGTATTCGATTTCTCCACCATCCATTACATTTAGATATGATGGGTTTAAAGAACAGGCAAGAAGAACCCCGCATATTGGGGACCACATTGGTAAGCCGAAATTTTGTCTGCAGAAATTTTAGTTGAAATGAAGAAAAATAAGTCAGTAAATATTTTTCACACTTGTATAATCTTATGCTCCTGTAGAGGAAGTTTTTCTTTAGATTTTGTAAGATGGTTTCTAAATAGGTTTCATTTTTCCCTTCCATGTTTTATGTTCTGATAAGGCTTAGATAAAACCGAAATATGTTACGTTTCCTATAAGTTTCTTACCCTTTGATATATTATTGTAAACGATATCGGTCCCTAAATGGGATCCAAAATCCATGGTAGTCTTTTATGTTCACTTTATAACAAATGCACCGAGATATTTTCTTTCTTCTGTTATTCATAAACCGACTGGTACGTCTTAAAATTAAAATCTCTAATTCTAACCCTGGGGGAAGCAAAAGCAGCTAACACAATTATTATTTCCAATAATCCATAGCACACAGTGGAAAAAAAACTCTACAGGTATACATTATCGTCTAAGTCCTGGAGAATCATCGCACGCAAACACACACACACACACACACACACACATATATATATATATATATATATATATATATATATATATATATATATAAAGTAAGAACAGTAATATAAAACATAAAACGTATTCTAACTTAAACATCCTCCAAAAATACTTAAGTATACAAATAGAAAAATGCCGTAATTTTTTTTGCCGTTAACAATAAAATTTAAAAAAAAACTAAACAAACGACATGCATTTAACGGATGTCAAATTCGTTTAAAAATACATCCCTACCATACCTAAACATAAACCCTTTTTCGAACGTAAATAATAACTGATACAACAAAAGTTTATAAAAATGAACACGCTACCAGCCCTTGTCTGAATGATTGGCTCTCTCTGTATCTTTGGGAACAGTTGAATTATGAATTTGCTGTGCCTTTAAAACTCAGTAAATTTAAAAAAATAAATTATTACAAAATTCGCTTGAGGATAACATGGAACTAATGTTTTTAATTGAATTACAAATTTAAATTTGAATCTTCTTTTAGCTTGCATTATTGAAACATGGTTATTAATATGTAGCGAAAAAACAATATTTTAAACTAGTTAATTTATAATATATATATATATATATATATATATATATATATATATATATATATATATATATATATATAATTATTATCGCTTGATTATTAGTAAGGGTAATTCCAAGGAGGTTATAAACCAAAAGAGAGCTCAATATAAGTAGAGAGCAATGCAATGATGAATACAGAATCCTTAAAAATCCATTCGGTTCGGTGATAACTTGTTTCATGAAGTTCAGATGTCTATCTCTTCAGACCAGTTTTACAAAAATAACTGGAGTTCAATTTATTTAGACGCATCACACACACACACACACATATATATATATATATATTTCCTTTGGGAATATATTTCTTCTAACAAGTTGCACACACACATGCACAAAGGTAATGTCTGAACATTTGAAAAGAAAACGACAATAGTCAATACATGTTTTCATTATTGAGCAAGGCCAATTCCAAGTTTAATTTAAATGAGTTAGATTCTGTTTACATTAAGTCCGTTCCGCCATCTCTCTGTAAGTAGAAATAATATATTCTGGAATTAAAAGTAGCTAGCCGAAGTACCTGTGGTTGTCCGGGTGTACATAGCTGCAATTGTATACCAACACTCCCTTCTATACCCACTCCTTCTTGTCCCAGCTTCCAGGAATCAGTCTTTTTATGCTAATCTACTCCCACTCATCTTTTGCACGGTATTTCCTTCGCAAATGTTTGATTGTTCTTAATAAAGGAATTCCATCGATAAAACCTTCTTGAGTAGTCTTGCGCGGGTTAAATTGTTTCAATGTTTTAGCTATTCAATAACTTCCCTATGGTCGTAATGCCTTTCAAATAGTATCGCATTGTCCACAAATCTAATAATCAAACAAAAACAGGGATGAAGCGTCAAAGCTTGATTCAACGCCCCCACCACACTCTAATTAGCAGGTTTACTGTAAATCTGGGGCTAAACTTCGGGAAAAATTCCCTTTTAACCCTTCAATAATCCTTTTCAAACAATATTTGCATGAATGGCTGTTTGGATGTAAATTTCGGATGGAACACTATGAATATTTGGCTCAATGGCAAAAGACGATTTTGGGCCTAGTTTATAGCAGATTATGTCCACTTAACTGTAATAATCTAGACGAAAAATTCAGTCAAGACAATCTGTGTTTCATATAAAATGGTAAATTTGGAAAGCATCGGATAAAGAACGTGGGAGTTATAGTCGAAAAGCGGGTTTTCGAACACTATCTCGTCGTTTTTCGTTATACCCTGGGAAGCAAGCAGGACGAAAACCACACTGACTTATTTCGCGCATGATAACACATTTTCTGCGACACGTTTGAAGAAAATCAGTTAAAACTGAGGAAGTTATTCAATTATTCATTTAAAGTAGTAAGTAAAATACGATTTTTTCACAGTGTTCTACAATTTGTGTGAAGCCAATATCGCAGAAAAAACTATCAAGTACTCTACATGAACCTCGTAACAGGGCATATGTTTTGCATTAAGGGCAAAGAATATCAGATCATCCGAGAAAAAATTGTTCGCGTGTAAATTTGCCTTGGTTTTTGTAAAACTCTTACCCACATTCAATGTTATCGATTTTTCTACTAAACCCATTGATTCGGGTGGCTGGAGATTGAAAAGTTTGTTTTCACCCAATTTGGTACATTTGTAAAATGCGTGTAAAATGTCACCGAAATCAGCCGAGAAATGTGGACGTGCAGAAATAGCATACACAAGAGACAGGCAGATATATACTCACGCACGCACACACATACAGAAGCATATTCTGTTCTATATATATATATATTTTTTAGCGAGATTAATGCTCGACAAGCGTACATACAATTTTCCATCATAATAGAATTCTTTTCACTTTTTTCGTTTTCATTCAAAATACTTAAATTTTAGGAATACGTTTTGAAAGCGTCACCCATTTGACGACAACGTGACCACGCTTAAACGGAAAGCTGATCATTTAAAATTTTCAGTTATCTGTTTTGGATAAGTCTTGTTTTTATGTCCATCGTCTTTGTCATGTTGAACTGATTATGTTAATTGTATTTTAATGAATATTGTCCTGAAGAAAGTTTATTAAACCGAAACGTCAGACGTTGACATTTCATTCATATTAAAACAACATAATTGCATTTAAGGATTTTTGTTTGTTTTTTCCAAATATTTTTCTCCATATATATATATATATATATATATATATATATATATATATATATATATATATATATATATGTAAAGTTAGTTTGTAAATGTATTCTCGTATATATATATATATATATATATATATAATCAGTGTGATTTTTTTTCCTCGAGCTTAGCTCTGATGAAGACCAACAAACCTATTTATTCACATTTATTTTGCTAATCGTGTTGCATTTCGTTAATAATATTCACACCCCCACTTTTTTTATTATAAATTCTCTTCTTGTTTAAGTTTAACATTTTTAACATTTGCTTAAAATCTTTTTGACAGTTTTTGCTACAATATTAAAACAATGATTTCTTCCTATGCTGTGGTTACGTTGAATAGTGTGCGTGACATTTCGCGAGGTAAGCATCAATGTTTCTTACCGATAAATCCTCTGGCTTAAATCTCATTATATTGGCACCCGCGGCATTGGTAAATTCCCGTGAGAAGTTGTGCACTGATGGCAGAAAAACCCTGAAGCCAGGGGATAATGGCTTTTTGATAGAATTCTCTAGATGTCGTCTATATCAACTTACATTTTTTTCCTCTACACGGAATCGAGCGTTTCAGTTTTGCATGAATAAATCTAGATGCGACTGAGACTTAATAATATGTTTTCGCATCACAATCTCTTCTATATTTGATATTACAACGAACCTTTTGTTGACAGATGTTATATTTCCATTCATTTCTCATTATCTGAGAAAAAGAAGAAAAAAAGAAATAGGCTGTCATCTGATGAAAGAAGAAATTAATAAGTGATTTCAAAAGTAAAAAGCTCAAAAGGAGAACTACAACTTGGCGACATCAATCTCAAAGAAATACAGTCTGAAATTTGCAATACCGAAATCCAAAAACGCATTGCCAAAGCTAAGCAAAATGCAAATGCAAAATGCAAATGCTAAATGCAACACTGACATCTGAAAATTGAACAATTAGCAAAAGGAAATGTTAGTTAGAAAAAAAAGAAATTAGTGCTGAACTCCTATGAATTGTGAATCCACTTGTTTGGCAGTAAATGCTGGACGTTCTACTCACAGATGAAGAAAGACCTGGAGGTATTAGAAAAGTTCTTCCCCATAAAAATACTAAGAATAACCTGGACTGAACATACGTGTAACGAGCATGTTTTAAGTGAAATGCAAACAAAAAAGAAAGAAACAGATTTAAACATTTAAAATTAATGAGGAAAAGGACACTGCCGAATTTGTCACTTACAATATAAAGCGAATGAAAAAACATGTTGGTGATGGCAGTGGTTAAACTACTTTACAATCTTATGTGAATGTATAGTGGAAATGTTCGGGAATGTGTTAAACGTTGCTAATGGTTTCAACGGATAGGGGATTGTCACATTATCGCCCACGTCCTGAATCGAAACGGTAAAGCAATGAAAAATAACTTTATTAATTTCTAATGATTTTTGTAAATGCATTCATGAATATGGTGGAGCAGTGTAAGTGTAAGCGTTATTCGCTCAAGAAGTGGTATCAGCGAGCCGGGTTTCAATTCTGGCATGTGACTTCACATAAAATAAATTCTCTTGTGAACGGCTTTGATTCATCTCATTCATTCAGCTACGATTTATAGAAGGTTAAACTGGATGATCTAGTCTTGTCTGGTAGCCGGTCTTGGAGAAAGAATACTCTGATGGGAAATCCAGCGAGAAGACAACGAGAATCCAATACCCCATGAATCATGCCAAATCCCAGATAATAAAGAAATGGTATCTATTAAGTGATACACCCGTAGTTCCCTTTGAGAAATCTATTGCGCCTATAACTATCTATTTCAGGGTTGACTTGTCTACCAAGGCTTGGCTGGCAGTCAGTCAAGGAAAAGAACTAGTCTGAATTCAGATCTTTGGAGTTAAAAATTAAACCACTGTGTATCATTCGCAAGACATCACAACATTTTTCATAATAAGTAAAATATCTAGATATCAATGGTCAACAATGTCCTCAAAATAGAAAGCACTGAAGATGTTCCTGTATTTGAAACAAATATAATAAAGAAAACAGCTGTCTGAATGAATTATATAAAACAAAGATTCTATCGATATGAGTAATTTCAAATGATTCCTAATCGAAACAAGACATGATGACCTTATGTATAAACTCTTCGTGTATTGCTTCGATTACGTTAACATTTTATTATAATCATTATCACTCTTTTACAAACATGCGCTATAGAATTTCTCAGTGTAGTCTAAGTAGGTTAATGTTTTATCATGTAGAAATATTCCTTCTGTTGTCTTAATTATAAAACAATGTGTATTTTAGTGGAGAAAAACTCAATAATACTTAATTTTCAAACTGGAATATTGCTACATCTATAACCAATTAAGTTCCAATGATTAGATCTGAAAATGACAAATATAATCCAAGGCAAAACAAGTCACGTATAGAAAAATATATATGAAATGAAAAGTAATTACATAATATTCTCTGGCGTATATAATAAATAATGAAATATCGTAGAAGAGTTTTCAAAGACCGCATGAGTAGAGTAAATGTGCTATTTTATATTAAACAAGTGTCGAATTTGAATTGGAATTTACGAGAGTTAAAAAGTCATAGATCTGATCCACTGCTTACAATCTGAGCAAATATCAGGTTTGTTTATCGAACCGAGATTTATACAACATCCATTCGTTATAATGACCATTCTATTTACTGCGTGTATTTAAAAGCTCTGATTAAAAACAACAAAACTATTTCTTAATGTTTCAGTGTTCATACCGAAAAGGAATTTTAAAATTATGGATATCTTATAATTTTAATGATGTATGTTTTGAAAATATATTGTACTTTGTTTAAATTACTAAAATTAGTATCGATATATTTAAGTTTGCCTACTTTTATCCAGCAGTGTGAGAATCGGTAAAATTCCTATTTATTAGCAATCCTTAATTTGTTTGTAGCTACGTCAAGAAATCCTAGATTGAGTTAAAAATGAATTCTTTTTGCCGCTCTTTTATTCTCCCAAAACTAAAGTCAAATTATAACTTATTCAATTGAATATTTTCTATTATCTGAGGTCTTCGATAAATGTTGAGTAACATTCCGCATATTTTAATGTGAAAAAGTTTTTGAAGAACTCTGGAATATGTTTTCCATCAGATAATGTTTTCCTCGTCCAAAAATCAGGCCTTGAAAACAGGAATAATCAGTTAGCGCTATGTCAAATGAATATGCCGGGTGTGTTAAAACGGAAGAAACAAGTCCTAATTTTTACTTTATTTTATTTTATTTTTTTTATTCTGGCAGTATTCCGCCATGAATTGTGAGCGAGGTGAATAATGTTTTCAAGTACGGGGTCATGCCGTGCAACCAGTCTAATATATTTTTCTTTATTCCAAACTTATTTTTAACAGCGACGTATGTTTAGTAATTATTATGGAATATTCATTACAAATGGTTCCGCAAAGTGGAAATTATTTAAGACTCAAACTATTCATTTATATAATGATTATCAAATAAATGTAATTTGAAAACCGCAAATAAGCACATTATTTAACACAGCTTAATATCAAGTGACATGAAATGCTTAATTTATAAACCACGATTTATCGACAAATATGATTGTAAATTCAAAGAGGAAAGCAGATTACGATATTATGATTAATAAGCAATTGGATTTGTCTGATTGCATCTTATGCTTAATTTTACATAAAAAATGAATGTCATTTTATTACAGAAAAGAAATAGAGTTTCTTTGTCGATCATTCTAGCAAGAGATGGGAATATTTTTTTAATTAAATGGAATCAGATGGATACATCCCATATATACTTTGTCTAATATTAACTTAGACCGTGAAAGTGTCAGTCACCATCTAGTGTTTAATCTCATGACCGCATGTTTTATAAGTCAAATGCATTATACTCGATATATCTTGAACACTCAAAAATACATTATGTTGTGATAGGATCCACCTAATTTGCATAGTGGAGTACAGACCATATAAATATGGTTGGTACCGGGAAGAGAGGAAAGCAATCAAGAGATTCCTCGGCGACTGTCGAACTCTCTGCATTAGCAGAGGGGAACCCGGACGAGGCTTTGCCGAAGGGCAAGGTTGCGTCCGGGGAGGTTGACAGGGCCTGAACCCGTCTAGGCGGGTTCAGAAAGGCCATATTTTTGGCCGAGCCTACGGGCTCGGGGATACCCATATTAAAACGGCCTTGTGCCACATTCGATCCTCGTGGGTGGATTGATAAATACAGGAATCAAGAGATTCAACCAGAGACTGCCCGACTGCGACTCAGTCAACACATTCTCCAGGAACGGTCTTCCCAGGAATATACAAAAGACTATATGTAAATATTGTGTACACTTTCTTGTTTCAATACATTTTGTTCTAAGTACATTTTGTGTTGCATTATTATTCCATGCATTAGTCAAGTTTCAACACATACATACATACATACATACATACATACATATATATATATATATATATATATATATATATATATATATATATATATATATATATATATAGTGAATTATAATTATACAATATATGTTTCAGAATTAATTCGAAAGATTTATTTTATTTTAAAAGTTATTTTTTAATGAATACTCTTCTTTGAGTCGGAGCTCTTTTTTGTTTTAAGCACATTTATTTATTTTCGTCTAACGACCTGAATATCCGAGAAATATTGTTAAACGAAAAAAGGGGTCATTGACAAATGAAACCTGAGACCACAAGGGTAGAGAGACTTACAGTTTCACCCTACATCATTTACCGTCATGGCTGTGAAGAGCAGTACTTCAGGCGAAAGCAAATTTCGATCTTTCAAGGGTTATATTTCCTGTCAAAGATCTCTCAGTCTCTTTCTTTTTTCATATTTGCGCTGTTTCATATACAAACGTAAGCAAAGACAGTGTTTGAATGGATATATTTCTTTTATTAATCTGATATATTTTTTTATCAATTTAAACGTTATTTTTAGTGAATACTCTTACCTGAGTAGGCGCTCCGTTTTTTTTTTTGTTGTTTTTTTTTATTAAAAAGTTTATTTATTTATTTCTGTCTACCGGGCTCTCCCTGTTCACTGAACGACGCAGATTCGATTCCTGTCGAAGACCGCAATCTTTTGTTCCATAAGATTTCTCGAACATTGAGGCCGGTGTATAAAAATAAACAAATATACAGTTTAATAAATAAACACTGAGCACCTACTCTAATACACTACTCTAATACGATTATCCACTAAGAATAGAGTTTAAGTGTCACACACACACACATATATATATATGAGTTTTTTGAAGAAAATATGATTCCTTCGCTATATAAGTGTTCTCATGTTTCAAAAACCAGAGCTGGAAACTTCAATATAATTATTAAATGATAGCATTGTATTTTTAGACCCACTGGAGTGACAGGGTGTAATCTATTTTTTTTCTCCCTCAGATTAGGTCGTTTGCCGTGGTTTGCAGTAATATGAATGTATTTTCAGGGTGTATGCTGAAATGTATTAGGCCTTGAAAAATATTGCATCATCCATGATTGCATTAGATATTTATCACGTCCAGATACTATTGTCCCGACTGTGAGTTAGTTGTCCTACGGCTATTGTCTGCGATGATCTTTACTCCAAGGAAGCGTACGAAAATTTGTAAAGCTGCACGAACACACTGGCAAGCGTTACCAGTGAGAAAATCAATGTACTAGACTGGCACAGAAACTCTCCTGTTTATTTCCAATTGAGAATCTGTGGTCAATCTGCAAGGAACGACTTCGTGGAATGGACATACGATGTACTAACATGTGTACTGGGTCCTGTTTCAGTGAAAAAATACAGAACAAAAGTTAAATAATAACGAAATTATTCGTTTTGTTTCACTTAATTTGCATAAAGGTGTAGATCATAGAAGATAGTCGTATCAAATATCATGATGCGGTTCAGTAAAAAAAAATGTAAGAGGGTATTAAGTTGGTGCAAAAATAATGACGTAACAATGTCGTTTTTTGACGTTAAAAATAGGTCAAAAAACGACATTGATACGGCATTATTTTTGCACCAACCTAATATAAAGCTAGTAAATGGAGTAAATGATTGTATTATTGGTATCCAGTTGATACAAACATCAGAGGGAAAATAACAGTGAACTGTGTGATAATCCAAAGTATAATAAGGCGGTTAAAAGGGAAAGTAAACACTGTAGGTA
>OZ010586.1:99984905-99989905 GCA_963932145.1 Acanthosepion lycidas | reverse complement strand
TGGATAGTTTCCCCTTTCTTTTTTAATATCGATCCACACATATAAGCAAACACTTCAACCCATCTGCCTTCGTTAGGTGTTGCCATTGGCGTCAACTTTTATATTTACATGTACTATTTACTTAATATTGTGTTTTATTTTTTTTTTTAGAATTTGCTTGATACTATTCACTTTAACTGTTTTACAGCAATACCCAAATTCTGTACCACTAAGAATGTGTTTAAATATATATATATATATATATATATATATATATATATATATATATATATATATATATATATATATATATATATATATATATATAATTATAGGATTGGCGTATACGGATTAGATTTTTCTACATTCAGCACCATCAATTATTTAGACATCAGAAGTATTGAATGAAAATGGCTATTTTTGTACTGATTTCATAACATATTTATGTGATAATTTTTGAATAAATAATTATATATATATATATATATATATATATATATATGAACATTCCCCATCCATTATTAACATATATCCTCATCAATCGAGAAAAGAATCAGCATGAACTGCGCAAATGATGACATATTCCAGAAACAGTAATTTTTGCAACATAGCACTAAAAATAATGGATACAAAAACCTTAACATCCATTATAGAAAAAAATAATACAAACGATAAAAAACAGAAAAAAATGAAAACTCATTAGTTATGCACCAATCCCGTTCAACCAAATTGTTAGCAATAAACCAAGGGAAAAATTCCTAGCTTTAATTGAAAAACCCTTTCTCACTGAAAGCAAACTTATCAAGACTTTTAATAAAAACATCTTAGACTTAAGTTACAGCTGCACTGAAAATCTAGAAAGATCATAAAGAAAAACATAATAAAATAATCCTGAAAAAAAAAACACCCATGCCAAAATCAAATAAATACAAACCCTAAATTAAAATTGGAGAAAAATAATAAAAAAAATATGTGATTGTAGAAACGCTGAAGATTACGCGTTGGATAATAAATGCCGCATAGAATCTGTGGTATACAAATGCACAATCACATCCATTGAGAATCCAGTCATTGAATATATATATATATATATATATATATATATATATATATATATATATATATATATATATGTATGTATATATATACAATACACGAAGAATGAATTTAAACTAAGGTGGAGACAACACAAATGCTCCATCGATAATATTAGAAATGGAAATCAAACATCTCTATCTAAGTATTTTGGCATTTAAAAGGACCGAATAAAACACCAAAAGTAAAAAGGAAAATAATAAATAGAACAAGAACTTGTACACCTGGAAAGACACATGACATTTATGCCTATATAAAAAAAACAAAAAAAAAACTTCACATTATCAAGTTTTTAAAAATCGAAAATTAATTAAATCAAAGATAAGAAATAATGGTTTTTGCCGAGACCTACAGACATTCTCCTTAAATAATTAGATTAAAGAAATTTTAAATATCAAAGTCTATAAACAAGTTCAAATAAAGCAATATGTTTAAAAACTTAATGCAATCATAAGCTAACAAAACTTTTAAGAAGTCGTCAATAAAAAACAAATTGTAGTTCAACACGACGTATTCATATACAAACAACCCTTTAAAAAACTTGAATATACAAATACACATTTAATGGCGCAAAAAGTGTAAAATTTTCTATCGTTAAAATAGTGCAGAACATAGGCGTTGAACGGATATCATCATTCGTTTTAAAAACAGCATCCGGATTATTCCTTAACTTAACCTTTTCTAAAGTAACTAATATATTGATATAATAGTTTTTAGTGAAAATCTATACCCTACAGCACTTTATTAAAATAATTAGTTTTCTACATATAAATAGAAATTAATATTACAAATGTATACGCTTATAAATCTCCGTACATTTCAAAATTAGTTATTCCAAAATTTGCTTGAGGATTAAACAGATCTAGCTGCTTTAATTTAATTTAATTTCTATAAATGAAATTGATATTTTTAGCTTGTGTGTGAAGCATGAGAAATCATGTGTAGCGTTGGAATCATATTTTTTTAAAAATAATTATATATATATATATATATTTTAAATAATATATATATATATATATATATATATATATATATATATATATATATATAATGCAAATGGGTATTTGTAAGACCCACACCACACAACTTGGGACCGATTTTTACCATCACTACTACCTCTACTACTACTTTATTTGTTCTTTGTTATAATTCATTCTGATCTACATCTAAATATATGATCTGGGACTGTTGTTATATATCGGGAAACAAAATGCGCCTGTAATATTATAAGTCCTTATCTAGCATCGCCGCTTCTGTCATTTCCCCATCGCCTCGAGTGACTTTCCCCTGTTTTTTCTATAAATAAATTTCAGAATTTAAGACAAAGGACAATCGACATCATCGGTATTTCTGAATTTTTATTGTCGTCACTGAATGTTCACTTAATTAATTTTTAATTTTTTAATTAATATTTTTATTCCATCTTCATGAAATTTTTTGAAAGTATTTTACTTCATTTAATAGAGGTTTCTATTAATATAATATAGAGGTTCATTATAATTATTTGTAATATATATATATATATATATATATATATATATATATATATATATATATATATATATATATATAAAACCAACATTTTTTTTTTAAATATAATTTTAGTTGAACATTCAATTTTGTGCACACTATATATATATATATATATATATATATATATATATATATATATGAAAAAACTGCACTGCTGTTTTTTTTATATATGCGTGTTTTTATGTTTGCATATATATATATATATATATATAATTACCATATGAGTTGATGTGGGATTTTATTGTGTAAAAAGAAAAGGAAACACTTGTAAGGCTACAAGAAAAAAATAGATAAAAAGTTTAATTGCAGTACATTGTCAGTCGTTTTTAACGAAACATAAAAGAGGAATTACTGTCTAAATTCACTATTTTTTATTATATATATATATATATATATATATATATATATATATATATATATATATATATATATATATGTTTATATGTTTATATGTATATGTATTGGCAGTATTCTTGTAGACATATTTTAATAAAAGGAATAGGCAGTTTATGACGGCTGTATTTATTTTTATTTTTGTACTATAAGAATAAGTATAAAATAGCCAAAATATATATTTGTCGAGGATATCGATGGCTGATGTGAATAACTTTTACTCAATGTAAATTTGTTGTTCCATAGACCATATTAACTTTTTCTCCGACTTAGACATGTTAACGGTACTTTTTTCAGTCACTGACGAATAAACACGTCCAAAACATATATTTCGATACGTATTTAATTCCGCAAGCTATTTTTATGTGTATGACTTAAACGATCAAATCAATGGCAGTCAGTAAGGAAATGAAAGAAGTGTTGGCTGATATAATTATTATTATTATTATTATTATTATTATTATTATTATTATTATTATTATTATTATTATTTTCTCGAGGTAACTTGAAAATAGGTTTTGGTCATGACCTAAAAGTACACCCGACAATGGAGTCTCGAATAGGAGTCATAATTAGGGAAACCTTAAACATTGTTACCTACTGGTGATCCTTTGCTAAGATGGCGCCATGTTCCTTAACAGATACCAACCGTTATTGAGATATCTTCCTTTTTTTTAAGTTTTGGCTTAGATTGCTGGTGAACCGGAATTTATCCGTGTTTGTGCAACAAACTGCAAAGAGGAGTCCAGACAAATGGGAAAAAATGTAGCTGACGGATTGTATACAAGTAGATATCCGATCAGTATCCGCTGGGATACCAAGGAGAGGAAGTATGATGTTGAAAGTTCCGAAACCCCTAATGAAGCACGGCTAGAAACATCACTGATAATGTGTACCAAAGAATCTAATATATGTATTTTACAAAATAGTTTCAGCGTTGTTAACCGTTACAATGAGATTCGCGCCCAACCAGATTTATTCAGTGAGATAATTCACGAAGACGAAATTAAACAGTATCACACGCACTGTTGCACTTGTCTAAATAAAGCAGATCTTATGAAAAAAAAAACTATTTGTTTTTACCCAGTGGTTAAACACCTTACCACACACGACCTTCTCTCAGACAAGCAATACGGTTTCCGCTACGCCCGTTCTACAGCTGACGTGCTTACGGCCATCACTGAAACCGTCTACCAAGCACTTCAAAATAATGGTGAGGCTCGTGTCGTGGCCCTAGACATTTCCAAAACGTTTGATAAGGTTTGGCATGCCGGCCTTCTTCGTACGCTCCAGGGTTACGGTATTACTGGTCGACTGTTTGATCTGATACAATCATTCCTATCAAATCGAGAATTGAAGGTCGTTCTCAACGGTTTCTCCTCCAGTTCATATCCCACGAACGCAGGTGTTCCCCAAGGCTCGATCCTTGGCCCCACACTTTTCCTTATTTTCATCAACGACCTTCCTGAGGTCATAGGTTCCCAAGTTGGCATCTACGCTGACGACACTACAATTTACTCCTGCTCCAAAACCAAATCTAGTGTCGCGGTCAAAACTAACCTGGCCGCGCGTCTTGAAATGGACCTCCAATCGGTTGTTAACTGGGGCAACAATGGAATGGTCAAATTTAACGCCTCTAAAACTAAACTATTCTCCATTAACCACTATAGATATCCTTACCTGCCTCACATTAGAATGTCTGATAGTCAACTTCTTGAGAGTGACTCCCTGCGTCTGCTCGGTCTCACGTTGACTGCTGACCTGAGATGGAACAAATACATTGAGTCAATTGCATCGTCCACCTGTGTCGAGCCAGGAAGTTTTTCTCCCCTGAATTGATACTTCAAATATACAAAACGACCATTCACCCTTGCATGGAGTATTGCTGCCATATATGGTCTGGGGCACCATCTGTTTACCTCGGAGTTCTTGACAAGATCCAGAGACGGATATGTAATGTGATTGGCCCTGATCTGGCGTCTCGCCTGCAGCCACTATCT
>OZ010586.1:99974905-99982405 GCA_963932145.1 Acanthosepion lycidas | reverse complement strand
TACTAACAATAATTTTCACAAAAACTACTTTGCAAAAAGTTAATGCTGTTCACAACTACTCTTTCGCTTCAGAGATTGCGGTCTTGTTTATAAAAATAAATGAAATCACGTTGCTCGTTTTACTTTCTGCCAGTTTTTGGAAAACACTTCAACAGTACAACCGTAAAAAAGCGCCGACAAATCATGGAACAACGGAAAGACATACTGTATCAAAAATGTGTTTCAATCAAGGTAGGCAAATAGTAAAAATACGTAATTCAGCTGGATGGTCATAATTTCAGAGTGACTGAAAATGTACGCGGTTATAACAGGAGAAAAAATTTTAATGGGTAACGACATAAATTTACATTTGGCTATCTATAGGTTTTTTTACATTCTTACGTTGAAAATAAAAAGGGATTGTCGAAAGTACTCTGAACACGATACACATAGAAACTCAATAAAACAAAAACTGTGCATACCCATTCCGTTCTGTCTAATTTACTATGTTCTACACACATACAAATATGCATATATGTTCCCAAAATATAATGCGTAAACGTCACTGAAGAAAGTGAAGGTTGCGAGGATATGGCAGATAGATAATGATTAACCGTAAACTTGATCATTTATGTAAACTAAGAGATCCCGGCATTAAATAGTTAAATTGCGCCCAAATTAAAATGACACTGACATCACATTTTAACAGATATATTTTCAAAAGTTACACAAAATTTTCTTGAAGTACTAAAGAGTTTAATTTTTTTTTCAATAAAATCGTCATTCGCTTCAACCACGGCCTCCAGACGATTTCGGAAGCTCCTGCACAACTTCTGGACACGCCCCACATATAATAATCAAAGCGATCGTGTGGCGTTAGGTGTCCAGATCGAGTAGAATTGTCTGATTGCCATGACTGGGATTTTCTGCTTGTGTACTATAGTGTAGAGTGCAGAGACAGGACACAGTCTCTCCCAACTGCCACCCTCTTGACCCAGGGCAGCACTGCCTCCTCATGCGACAATGTAGACATCCGTGTTGAGCCTAATGCCGTCATCAACAGAACGAACAGAGTGAGTTTTCGGGTTGCCGTATCTTCGTAATCCCCATTAAACTCATCTAACTCTTTACACACACACACACACACACACTATATATATATATATATATATATATATATATATATATATATATATATATATATGCGTGTGGAGGGTGCATCGGAATGGGATGTGTATATACTGAAAAGTAATTGTAATATTTTCCATTCATATATTTTCTTAATTGCATCTTATTGATACAATATATTAAAAAATTTAAAAAATGAATTAATTTTAGCTACATTTCAAAATAAATCTGGAAATGTTTATACAGCATGTTCATAATGATTTGGCTTGAATATGAAATAAATTTTTTCAGCTTGTAATAAAATTTCTGGCAAAATGTAATTTTCAAAATCCATGAAAACTAATTATTCGACATTTAGGATAGAAACTCATCGTATTTTTTCTGCTTTTCTTTTTGTTCTCTTTATTCAACTGAAAATATCTTCATCCATTCTTTTCTTTTAAAAGTGAGTTTATTGCAGGAGGTAAAAGAAGATGTAATTTGCAGTTAAAATCTTTCTGGTGAATAATTCAGTGTTTGTATTATTTATTCAGCATAGATTTAATTTGACAACATTTTTATTGAATGTAAAATGTGTCCCATATGGGAAATATCTCAACTTCATAGATGAATTATATCTAGTTTACAATGAATTATTTAAAATTGAATCTCCATTCCTAAAGTATATTAATTGCTATGCTTCGGGCGTTAAGTTATTCGATCTTTTTTTAAAAGTCTGTAGTGTTAAGAAGTCTTAGAATTTACTAAATTATTTATTTCTCTCTGCTGAGCAGCTTATATTTCCATAGTACAGTCTACAGCACATTTTATAAGATGTTGTTCTTCATTTGTACACATGATATAACATACTCATAAAAATTAAAATAGGAAAGCTAATCCGAATAAATACCTAACCCATCAAAGACTGAAATAAAAATATAAAACACTTCTTAAATATGTGGGCAACGGAATGAATGTTAAATCGTTACTGCTCTTACTTTGCTGTCTGGGTGCAATTCACGCCATAATCGTTTTGATAAGTGATACGGCTTTATGATAACGACCGAAGTAGGAGGGCGTTGGAAAGATCTTGAAAACCATGGCACGTGTTGACTCAAACTTTGAGTGAAATTGATTAGTAGAAACTTTTTCAAGTCAGCCATAATGGTACTAGCACTAAATCGCAAATCATCGTGATCGAGAGTCCGGGCATACATGCTTTATTCAAATCTGTTATCACATCCGATTATTTACTATAGTAAATAGTAACTATAACTAAAGACCGCTAAGCATAGTTACGTTATGTATCATAGGTTGACGTTGTGGCTGCAAAACAAATACAACTGTGCCTGTGCAGGAAAGTATAAGATGCCTAAGCAGACAGGCATACACGGAAAAGAGAGGCCAGCCATGAGTACAAATTTAAGATGGATGTCATTTAATTAAATCAATCTATATTAACTTCTTTATTTGAACGAATATTCACATATTCTGGATATATATTTTTATCATTCCTATGAATTGTGAAAATGACAATATATGTCTCATATGCAGAACTGTTTAATAATTAGATCATTACGGTCGGAAGAAATTGTGATGACCTATATTTCAAGACACCTGCGATGCCAACCGAAACTGGTTAAATATCAATATATATTGACATTTGTAAGTATCACAAAGAAATCCTAAATGGATTATTTCCTTGTGGGTTTACAGTAATGTTATTAGGTTCTTTATTGTTTCAAACACAAGTTACCATTTGTACGGAGCGTTACATTTCTGCAATGTTTTTTTTTCAAGATTAAGCATTAGTCAAATAACGGATACTTTCTTTCTACAACTACTAAAATAGTAGGTTGGTTGGCCCATTTTATGTCATATAATGCTATTTAATATAGAAATAAATGGTATTACTATATTTGGTTCTATAAACATTTACCTAAGTGGGCAAGCCAATTCTGATCAAATAAAATGGCGTCCATATTGATTTCAGGGATTCCGTAATAAGTAAGTATATGTCGTAAATATTTGATCCAATAAACAGTTACCTAAATCGGTAACAGGTATCTACTGGTCGCTTATAATTGCTTACATGTTACTATTAATCATCAGTACCCGTCGTATAGAAGTTTTCACGAGACAAATATTAGCAAGTGAGATTGACATCCTCGAACGTAGTCAGACTACCAGTATAGTGATTTCTGTCAATTCAACGCTGGTTTCGATGGAGGATACATGTGGTCAGGGTGAAGGCCAATAGTTATCCCCAAGCAAATTCTATAAATTGAACTGACACTGAAAATATCCTGCCAAAAGCTGATTTCTGCTTGAGGTCGTCCTACTGGTGGAGAAAACTTATAATACAAGCTATTCGGTGGAAAGTAAAAAAAAAAAAAAACACGTGAAAGATGATGATGATGATAATAATAAGGATAGCAGCAATAATAATAATAATATTAATAACAATAACAACAACAACTACAATAATAATAATAATAATAACAACAACAACAGAAATAACAACAAGAACTACAAAAATAATAATAATAACAACAGCAAGAACAACAACTACAATAATAATAATAAAAATAATAAGATGAACAACAGCAAGAAGAACAACTACAATAATAATAATAAGAATAACAACAGCAAGAAGAACAACAACTACAATAATAATAATAATAATAACAACAACAACAGCAAGAACAATAACAACTACAATAATAATAATAATAATAATAATAATAATAACAACAACAACAGCACGAACAACAACTACAATAATAATAATAACAACAACATCAAGAACAACAACTACAATAATAATAATAATAATAATAACAACAGCAAAAACAACAGCAACTATAATAATAATAATAATAATAATAATAATAATAATAATAATAAAAGCGCCTGAATAATAACAAATATATTTTTTTCATTTTCTCGTTCTTCCCACAAAATAGAAAAAAAAATATTATTTATTGTGTTTTTATGTGACACTAAACAGAAAACAATTTTCACTTTCGAATGAAAACCATAAAATAGTTTTACGTTTATTGCTGTATTAAAATCTGCATAACAATTGAATGTCTTTATTCCGTTTATTTTACCTATTGGACCTACTTTTAAAACAGTGTTTTCGGAACATGTACCGGTGCAAAATGTGTAATGTGTAATCCGAAATCTAAGTTCAAATCACGGGCTAGACTTTTTCGACCGTTTTCGCACTAATGACGTTGTTTAGGGGATGAAACGATTTCTTTTACCACTATAGGTTAAAATAGCAAAGTAGACTTAGGACTTCAAACTTGAATGACAATGAGTCTAAGGGAAAGGAAGTTTTAAAATTCCTATCTTTGGAGAAATCAAGAAAAAAACCACTCAACGTTCTTTTACAGTAGCACATGAATCTATCATAAAATCTCTATATGGATTTAATAAGTAGTAAAAAGTTGAATGACAGTAAAGTGTTCAGTTATAAAAAGAGATAAGGTAACATAAGCGATAAGGTAATTGCATATAGAATAAGTTAATGATTCTGTTTTCTAGCTTCTTGTGATGTTGGACAAACTAGTCCAACATCACAAGAAGCTAGAAAACAGAATCATTAACCTAGAAAAATTAGTCATGTACTTAAATATCGTCTTTAGATAGAGTTTGGTTTGCTTTGTTTTATGGCATATCACCCTCAATAGGTTATTTGATGCCTACAAAAATTTATTGCTGGTATTTTTTTTTCTTCAAAAATGTATCGATGGTAATATTTTTTTTTTTTTTAAATGTATTGCTGATAATATTTTTTCTAAAAATGCATTGCTGGTAATATTTCATTTTCAAAAATATATTGCTGGTAATGATTTTACACGAAGAGTTCTGGTATTAAAACCTATTTTTAAACTCTCTGTTTTTACACCAGTTTGGGATTAATACCAACCCGAGTCAGGGTGGACCTGGGAACACTAGCAATTAAGAGGTGGTTACACGCTCCTCAAAACCTCCCGATTAGCGGCCTTGCTGTTGGAGGTAGTTTATCGTCTTACCGAGGACGTGGATGTAGTTTATCGTCACACCCAGGACGGTGGGGATAGAGATTTTCATATTCAAGTCATGCATGTCGCACAATCCATCCAGAAATCTCTATATTATCAACTTCATACAAGATTTTTAATCAGGTATTAAAAATGACTTCTCACATAACAATACTTTAGGACTTAGTGATGACAACCATTCGTCAAACATCGTGGATTGATGCCATATAATCCCAAAGAAATGAGTGCATTAAATAATAGAAACTACATGACTTCAGAACGTTCAACTGCACCAACTAAATTGGATATCACATGCAAATCTGATGGAAAATGACATGATCAAACTGTTAGTTTTACACGCTACATCTAACAGATTCTCAGGAAGGAAAGTTCAATCAATATAAAAAAATAGCAATAACATTTACTGAGCTTGAGAAAGAGATTTTCCTGAGAAAATTGTTTTATTAGATAAATGGCATGAGTTAAAGCGACAGTAGGACTAGTTGTTTGGTTATTGTTACCATTGTAATTCATATGCTGCATTGTAGACTTTTCTGGGTTTGGTCTTGGTTGATATGATCGACTCGACAATAATGTCTTCTCTCTCGGCCAGATTATAGCTAGTTGGATTCTAGTTTGTAGATTAAAGAGAACTCTACGAAGCAATTTTAAACTTATCTAGTTTTATACACCACGTCGATGTGTATAATTGTAACTAGCCAGTGTGATCGCTCTATCACCCCCACTGGGGAGGAAGTTCTCAGACACGTAAAAAAAAAACACGTTAACATTGTATGACGTGTAAGACTTAACTCCCTGAAATCCCTTTCTACATCCAAATTTCCCGCGCTAGTTTAAGCCGATCAAACGACCCCCTTTGTTCTACAGTATCTGAACTCAAAGTTCATAATGAGAACGTCAGAAGAGAAATAGAATTTTCAAAAACTAATAGTCTGCTAGATAATAAAGAAACGGAAAATGTAGCATGTCACCATTGATAATATCTTGTGAAGGGAAAAATCAGTTATTATATATGGAAAACAATCTGCACATATCAGTCTTTATCCTTGATTGGTTTGAAGAGTGATATACATTATGACAGTTTTTAATATGGCGTTAAAATATCAAACCATATAATAAGTATCATATGTATTGATGTATATATTTCCTGTCGCATTTGTAGTGAGAAAGGAGTTAAAACAAGTAAATTTATGCGTGATTACTGAACATAGTCGCTTTAATAATCTATTCATGCAAAATATACTTCGGCATTTAGACAAAATCAGTTCCAAGCAAAATGAACCGTTTAATGAATCAGTTACTTTACGAGTTACGTTCTCCGAGTTGGTTTGTTTGATTGCAGTCATATTTTTCCAAGCTTTTCATGTGAAGTACTCAGAAACCTTTATGTGTAAAGTGATAGTCTTTCTTCAACTTGTTCTTGAAATAGCCTTTTTTATCGCCGGCTTGGTCGTGTTGTTGGTAATCATTTTTGTTCCCACATATATTTCAATTTCAATGTAATAATAAACAGATAATTTTTAACTTGAAAAATTATTGAGGAAAAATCGATATATATAATACCACGATAAATCAATGAATCATAAATATCATTGTACGACAAAAAAGGTATAAAGGGATGGATAGTGGTACCTATTTTACATTCTTTATCTCCATTTTATTGAAGATCAATGAGTTGTTTCAAGATTTTTCTTTTATTGCATCTCACTATAAAAAAAAAAACTTTCTAAAAATTGCCGTCATATCTGACGGCACAGGCCACTAGTTTTATAAAAAAAAAAAATTAACAACCCATGATTGAAAATAATAAAGAAAACATGTGTAATTTCCCTTTTAATATAGACGTTTATTTTTAGTTGGTAAAAGTATTTGTTGTGGTATCTTTTTTGCTTGAACAGTGAAATTAATAACAAACGGTCAAGACTAAGAAGTCTTACAAGACAAATAAGTGCACCCACTACGCTAATGTTTAATTAATATGAAGATAATGACGAATAAAACAGAAGGAGCTGTCATACAGCGAAAAAGTACTGCCTGCGAATGAAATATATATATATATATATATATATATATATATATATATATATATATATATACAGTGTCCAAATCGTGTGAGAGCATAATTGTATTATATTCATTTTTGAACCGTTGTATCTTAGAATTGATTAAATATATATTTAATGGAATTCTGCGAGGTTTTTATAACACTTTTACGACTCTACTTTGAACTATAAGAAAGTATTTATCTCTAAGTTGTAACGATGCTCCCTCTTCTTGTTCTGATCTCTTTATACAGTTTTCCGCTCTACTGTTCAGCCTTTTCAAAATTATGAATCGCTCTTTCAGCATTGCTCTGTTGGGA
>OZ010586.1:99909905-99969905 GCA_963932145.1 Acanthosepion lycidas | reverse complement strand
GCAAAACTTTAGGAACTTGATATAATAGGTAATGACGCAGAGTAATCTAGTTGTGGTCCCTGGTAATTTAGTATCCGACTAACGGCCGTCCGGCATCGAGTGACTGACCCACTGAGCGGGTATTTAGTCACACCACCCACGAGGGCATCATGTGGCACAAGGCAGGTTTAACGTGGGATCTCCGAGCCCGTTGGCTCGGCCCAAAAAATATGCATTTTGAACCCGTATAAATGGGTTCAGGGTCGATTTACCTCTCCGAAAGAGACGCCGCCCTTCGGCGTAGCCTCGTTCGGGTTCCTCCTCGCCCGAAGGCAGAGAGTTCAACCGGTCAGCCGGTCGTCCGACTTCAGACCGAACTCAGAACGACCCACTGACCGATATTCAATCACCACCCCGCCAACGAGGGCATCATGTGGCATAAGGCCTGTTTAAAATATGCCGTTTTAAAACCTGTATAAACGGGTTCAGGGTTGTTTTACCTCCCCGAAAGAGACTCTGACCTTCGCCGTAGCCTCGTTCGGGTTTCTCCCTGCCCAAAAGCAGAAAGTTCAACCGGTCAGCCGGTCGTCCGACCTCAGACTGAACTCAGACCGACCCAATGAGCGATATTCAGTCACCGCCCCCCACGAGAGCATCATGTGGCACAAGGCCTGTTTAACGAGGCATCTCCGAGAACGTGGGCTCGGCCAAAAACATGCCCCTTTAAAACCCGTATAAACGGGTTCAGGGTCGGTTTACCTCCCCGAAAGATACTTCGCACTTCGGCGGAGCCTCGTTCGGGTTCCTCCCCGCCCGAAGGGGGAGAGTTCAACCGGTCAGCCGGTCGCCCGACTTCAGACTGAACTCAGGCCGAGCCACTGTTCGACGATATTTATTACTGTATGTACAGCAAATGTGGCAAAAGGCCAAAAAGGGTGTTTTGGTAAAGGACTCTCATCACTTGCCTTAATTTTAAACTTAGCTAGCCACAACCACTGACCTAAACATACCAAACAATAATCCTACCACCAAAACACCACATTCATAATTACCATTCTTACTACATCCACCAAAATACCTCATTGTCTCAATGAGAATTCTAATTAACCCTATATGTATAAATAATGTCTGTTGGGGGATAAAATATAACAAGTAAAAGAACCCCAATGAATGTATACAATATGACTTAAAATTATTTACATGAAACTAAACAAAATTATGTTAGTAATATCCCCCCCCCCCTTACAAACCTTCACTAAATGTGAAAGTTAAATCAATTAACTGTACGAAATCGACACGGGACTTAAAAAAAATATAGAAAAACATTCATCCATCCCAACCACTCACACAAACACGCACTGATTTAGACACAACAACAGATACGAAAAAACACATCCTCGAAACGAAAGGCGTCCCGCATCCACCAGAGAACTGAAATCACTGACTACCTAACGAGGGATGGGATGGGGAGTTAAACTAAACGAAAAGAAAAGGGGACAGAAAAAAGGGGGACAATGAGCAAAGGTACCCTAGCTAAGTTTACAGAAAAAGAAAAGAAAAACTAAAACTTCAAACCCAAAAACCTACTCTAACCAAAACCAGGGATGGGTTGCCCAAGCTCAAACCAGGAAAACACTATCTTGATGCCTAACCGGCATCAAAATGCCACTCAAGGACAGCCCCTTTTACTTGGCACATACGCGCAAGATTCACCCACCTTTTGCCAAATTCTGATGAGGTGAGCCATCTCATACCCACTGATCTTTTTGCTGACTTCGTCAATCTCAGCTCTGCTCGACACAAGACCGGAAACGTCGTCAGCATAGGCAGCATACCTGGCTGAGGTGGTAGCCCCAGGCAGGGAAATTCCGCGCAGGACCGGATTTGCCTTTAACTTGCGAAGGAATGGTTCCAACGCAAGAACGTAAAGCAAAGGCGAAAGCGGAAAACCTTGATGAATGGAGCGAGACAATACGAAAGTGTTCGATCTTACCCCATTCACCTCCACCAGCGCACCGGGAGTCGCATACAAAAGTCGGATCCAGGAGCGAAAGTCGGCTCCGAAACTGGCGCCGACAGGACAGCCCCCAAAAAATGATGGTCAACCCTATCGAAGGCCTTGGACTGATCTAAATTGATCAGCGCGGCTTCACTCTCAACTTGTTCTAAGATCAAGCGTACCATATGACAGTTATCCTGAATAGTCCTGCTCTTCACAGCACAAGTCTGTTCGGAGCCAATCAGACTAGACAGGACAAGCTGCAAACGGTTGGCTAAGATCTTTGCCAAAATCTTTAACTCAGTGTTTAACATGGTTAAAGGGCGAAAATTCCCTAACCCATCCCCACCGTTCTTGTCGTTACGCAGCAGCTTGATCACACCCCTGGTGAAGCGTTGAGGTATAGAGCCCTGCTTCATCCAGTGGGTGAAAATCAGTTCCAGCAAAGGAACAAAAACGGGCGACTGCCTCAAGTAAACTTCGTAATCCCGGAGATTTATCCAGGCCAACCTGCTTCAGGGCTCCCAGATTTCCGACTCTGTAATGGGACCCTCGCACCTAGCCGCTTCAGCAGGGAAAGTCGGCTAAATAGGCGTCGAACTGAGCTGAGCTCAGACCGGGCTCCCTGGTGAAAAGATCCTGAAAGTAATCTCGAAAGGCCTCGCAGATGCCGGCGTTTGTAGTCACGGTCCGCTTATCCGGCAAGGTGACGCACGCTATATATCGCCTAGACGCGTTCCGATTTTCCTCTGCACGCAGTTCAGCGGCCATGTTCGTCCCCTCAGAAGACATTATTTTTAGCCTCGCCCTAACTACCAGAGCTTTATCCTTCTTGATAAGCAAGGAGGACAACTCTGCCTTAGCTAAGGCTATTTCCCCACTAACACGGGATTTCACGGCTCCATCAACTTTTTCTTCAAAAGCTGTTTGCGCCGCTAATCAATCTAGATTGAGTCGAAGACTAAAATGGGCAGCAAACGTTCAAATTTGGGATTTTAATTTATTCCACCAGGCTTTCCCCACAAGCGACCCCGTCAATTCCCTCTGAATAATTAGTAGCAGCTGGTCCCAGAAACCCTGCTCACCAAATAATGAACAGTTAAATTTCCAGTAACCAGCCATTTTAACCTTAGGCTTATCTAAGTTTACACGGATCCGGACAAGCCTATGATCCGTATAAACTATTTATTGGAAACTTGGACACCCTAAGACCCCTACATCGACTCTCATAACTAAGACTCGGTCAAGGTAGCTAGCAAGCGTCCCAGGAGCCGAGTTGCCACGATTTGTCCAAGTCAATGCTACCTCCAGATGTGCTCATTCCGGTACTTATCGACAAGATCAAACCCGCCGATAAAGTCCCGAAATGCCTTCACATCAGGATTGTTAGTATCCGGATTTTGCCCTATACGATCTATATCGGGGTCAAGGACGGCATTCCAATACTCCGCTAAAACTACTCGACGAGATGTCATCGAAAACGGCTCGATCTGCTAAAACAAAGCAGGCCGCTCAGCATGGTTATTGTGCGCATAAACCCCAATGAGACGCAAAGCCTTATCCTTTATGGTAACATCCAGCACACAAAGCCTGCCCGCCGGATCTGCAAAGATAAAGGTACATGCAGCCTTCAAAGACCTGCTCGCTAGCCAAGTGTCACCCCTCGAACGACCATCAGAACATGCTGAATAAAGAGCGAACCCTTTAGACAGCAAATCCTCACGGACATGAGGAGAAAACCGGGTCTCTTGCACACAACAAACATTCATCCCGAGGCGCTGAAGGTCATGAGAGAGCCTTCGAGACTCGGATCTCAGGCCCCGAACATTTAAACTAGCTAACCAGAGCGTTATAGAGAAGTCTGATTAGGGTTGTTTACCTGAATTGAACATGGCCGGGGTAAGGATACCGACATCCTCTCCCATAGACCCATGGCCCATCTCAGTTTTGATGGTACCTTCTTGGGAGATTCCGCTGATATCCCAGGGGAATGTCAATTTTACTGCTCTATAAAGGGAGTGGTGAACGAAAACCAGGACCCTCCCTGCACAAAATTGTTTCATTTTTCTTAACTTTTTCAGTTTCTACGATGGCAATGGGTGGGTTCATGCTGAACGAAGTTATTGCCTCGTCCAACATGGCCCAAATCTGTTTCGCCTCCGGCTCAGATCTAATCACTGCTAAAACCCTTTGAGCGTTTGGGAAATTGTTAGGATCATCTATGTCCTTATCGGAAAATCGCTTTATTGACAGTAGGTACTTCAGATTTTTAATTCTTTTGCCATACTCTTTGGCCATCTCCGCTTGTAATGGAGAAATTTTACAGACATCAGTACCTGTATTAGAGATGTGTTTTGTTTTTGTTTTTTTTGTTTTTTTTCTCCTGTGGAATCTTGTATGGGGCTTCTATCTCTTTTGTTAACTGGAGGGGGCTTACAGAAGATATAGTAGGGGAAGGACTGGGGGTATTGGGGGGTGCATATGGTTGTCTAAATGGGCTGGGGTCTCTACTGAGAGGAATTTGGGACTGGGCCGAAGTGGAAGGAGAAGCAAGTAGGGGTTTTCCTATACAAAGAGAGGTTGAGGGACGCGGAGAAGGTGATGAGTCGGAGGATGTGGAGGGAGTGGATTTCTTTGTAGAGGGGGAGTTTGGTAGACGGGATGTAGAGGGCTGTGGAGATTGTGTAGTGAGAGTGCTCTTGGATGGAGACGATTTTCCTTTTCTATTTTCATCTAATTTGTTTTTCAGGTTAATTAAGTGTTTTCTAACACTTTGACGAAAAGAAGTGATTTTCGGTTTTTTCTTTAAAATTAAAAAAGAAGGCACTATTTTTCCCTTCTTATCCATTTTTCAAAAAGAAGGGGAGGGTTGAAAAAAGTGGGGGAATAAAACACGATCAGGAAAATAAACAATAAAACAAAAACGTTAAACAAAGAAAAGGAAAACAAAGAATATACGAAACTTCGACAAAAGCCGAAGCTAGTTTAAAAAAATCAAAATGGCCGACGCTAAGAAAAGCGAGTCGGACCAATAAAAGAATATACGAAAACGCGGCCAGTAGCCGAAGGTAGTTACAAAAATTCAAAATGGCCGACACCAAGAAAAGCGTGTCGAATCAATAAACAAAATAGAAAATAAATAGATAAACTGGACAATACAACGATTACAGACAAAAACTAGTTACACTTAAAGGAAGGAAAGAAACAATTAAATAAATAACAAGAAATTAAAATTAATCAAAAAATAAAGCGAAACACAAAATAAAAAATAAGAAGACAGATTTAAAAAAGAAATTAAAGAAAATGAAAATCAAAAAGGAAAACTAGAATTAAAAGTGGGTAAAAATGAAAATCAAAAGTGTAAACTAGAATAAAAAGGAAAAAGAGCAAAGATTTAAACGGGATAAAAATGAAAATCAAAAAGCAAAACTAGAATAAAAAGAAAAAGAACAAAAATTAAAAGGGGGGTAAAAATAAAATGGAGAAAAGAAAGAAAAATCAAAAACCTTTTTCAATACAGTCGTAAAAAGGTAATATTAGGTTGGTGCAAAAATAATGACGTAATAATGTCGTTTTTTGACGTTAAAAATACGTCAAAAAACGACATTGTTACGTCATTATTTTTTTAACAAACTTAACGAAAATGAAATTCAAACGCAAAAGTGTAAAATCGAACAAAGAGAGTCGGGTGATAAAGAGCTGTCAGCAACGGTCAAAAAAAAATAAGAACAAAATGTCAAGGCCGAGCCACTGAGCTAGTATATTTAGTCACCCACCACGAGGTCATCAAGTGGCAAAAGGCCGGTTTAACGTGGGATCTCCGGGTCCGTGGGATCTCCGAGCCCGTGGGATCGGCCAAAAATATGCCCTTTGAACCCGTATAAACGGGTTCAGAGTCGGTTTACCTCCCCGAAAAAGAATACGCCCTTCGGCGTAGCCTCGGTCGGGTTCCTCCACGCCCGAAGGCAGAGAGTTCAACCGGTCAGCCGGTCCTCTGACTTCAGACTGAACTCAGACAGACCCACTGAGCGACTCCTTGTTACTATTACTACTCCTATTTATTATGGGTGGGAGAGTCTATTAATTATAGAATAGGTGTGTTCCACTACAACATATATATATATATATATATATATATATATATATATATATATATATATATATATATATATATATATATATATATATATATATATATATATTGGAAGAGGCTTTTTGCTATATTTAAAAATTACATGGAAATTAAAAAATTATATTGATTTATGGTCGCTTAACTCATGAAACTCGCACTATGAATACTACGTATTTTATGTCAACCAAGTTTATATATATATATATATATATATAAGCATATGTTGTGGATGTGTGTGAGTCTGTTTGTGTGTGTAGCGATGAAAGTTTCTATGAAATTGCCTCCAGACATATCAAAAACCTATTGAAACGTCAGAAAAGAAATTGATAACGAAATGTTCAGATGCTTTTTTTTACAACTTGAAACTAGAAATCAACGCGAATTACAAAGTTAAATGATTTCAAAGAAAACAATGAGAAATATGGTAATATTTTTAAAAATTTCCTTTTAAGAAATGTTAAGACTATTTCAAAGAGAAACTCTTTTTACACTTTTCAAATGAAAGGGCAAAGTGGTGAAAAGATGATGGCGTTATAGCAAAGGCTTTTTGTTTGCAATTGTAGAAGACGCGAAGAACATAAAAAGTGAATTTGCAAAGAAATAACGAATATGATTTGTTTTTCAGGATTGACGTAAGTAGAGAGAAGATATTAATAAGAACTAGTTTATTTTTTTTTAAATGTTTACAGTAGTTTTGTAAACTAGGTTGAGGAGATGACTTGCCAATATTTGATAATTTGTGTTTTGGGGAAATGGGAAAACATTTTGAAGATGTTAAAGTATTAACTTATCGCGTCAATACCATTACTTTTGATTATATAAAAGAAAGCACACGGAGAAAAATAAATCAAAACAAATAAAAAGGTAAAAAAATGAGATTTTATAAAACATTTACTGACCATCTGATCGTAGGAGCAACTTCACGACAAACTACCCTGCGTCCATAAAGTCGCTTTACAATGAAAAGAATATATATCACAAAGGCAATTCATAAGACATGTTGATGAGCTTTGTTTTATATACTGTTTAATGAAACCCTAACATTTCCCGACTGGTGGATTTAAAGTGATGCTTCAATTTTCTAACCCCCTCTCGTTCAACAGATATAACTTCCCTGGACATCTCTCTATCGGGCTATGTCAAAGATAACGTGTATCGAACAAAAATATGAGATATATGAAGCCAAAGATCACTGATTCCATTGCCAACGTTGATGAGGCCATGCTAGAGCAAACATGGCAAGAAATCAAGTAACGTTTGGTGTGCTTCGTGCAACTAATGGTGCCCTTATAGAGGTGTATTAAATTAGTTAAAAAAAACCTTCAATATCTGCTCTTCATTTTGTAACAATTTCCACATATCTTAGTGTTCATTTCATTTTAAAAAGAATTTATGGGCACACTGTATATTCAAAAGCTATACGAGGTAAATATTTTCGTATGCATTTGACTGTCCCCATTATTTTATAGATAGCTACTCATTTTATTCTGTATATCCGTCTTCTATGTGGCCAGCTGATCCCTGTTAAAGTCTGGCCTGGCCTTGCCTGAACTGGTCTGGCCTTGCCTGGCCTTGCCTGGCCTTGCCTGGCCTTGCCTGGCCTTGCCTGGCCTGGATTTGCCTGGACTGGCCTTGCCTGCACTGGCCTGGTCTGTCACAATGTTGTTACTTTAGCGCTCAAGCTCATTATAGGACAATTATGCTGAACTGAAGATAAAGTTAGGATGCTTGTCTCTTTTGTTAGTTGCATAATTAAAAGAAAATCTTGTAGTTCCAACGAATGGTTTATTTATTGGAGAAATAATTCGACGAGCAATTCAGTTGCCAGTCTTTGTCACTCCTTAGAGTAAAACAGTGTAAAGAAACTAGAAAGGCTTAAGAATTCAAATCAAGGGGGAAAACACGTTGATAACTTTTAGAAAGTAAATGCAAGTTGAGGCGTAAAAAAGGGAATTTTGTTTTTACTCTACTCTTAGGTAGATGCAAAACAACTCCATCCTGTCTGAACCTCTCTGCTTCAAAGAAAAATATGATATGACATAAATAAAATGGCAGTTTGTAGAGTAAAAATAAAATTCCTTCTTTTGTTTTTAAACCACAGCTTGCTCTTACTTTCTAAATGTCATCAACTCGGTTTTTCTTTCTTGATTTGAATTCTTAGTCGTTTCTAGTTTCTTTGACCTGTTTTACTCAAATTAAGGAATGCCCAGGACTGGCAACTGTTAATCGAAATATTTCCATTAAATAAATCATTCATTGGAACTACAAGTTTTTCTTTTTCTTATAATTATGAACTGAAGATAATTTCTTGGAGAGAGCGAATAATCTAGTGAATCAGATAGAAAAATAACGGTAGATTAAATCTGTAGGTAAAGATACAAACTGATTTTCTGACAACCCAACGATCGACAGCTTCTGGACATTTTCGTCTCAGTTTTTTAACAAATCATCGGTCACATTGCGGTATGATTTTCATACATTTCCCAAATTTCCCGGATGCTGGAATAATCTGCCCAGGTATGAACCAAAAAGAAATTACCTCGACAAAACGACTATGTGAAGTTTAGAACAACTAACATTCTAATAACGTGAAGTCAAATCGTTTAATCATTTAGAAAATAATGCTTTTCGCTGATTTAACCAAATATTCAACTATCAATGATGAAAAGGAAACTTCAAGCAACAGAAACGGGGGTCCACAAAATGGTTCTAAGCATACCTTGAAACAAACATGTGAGCAACAAAGAACTTTTAGAGAAAGTTGGAAGAAGCAGCAGAAGAGTCAGTTCCGGTATCTATGTTACATAATGAGGAAAGAGGTCTCGGAAAATCTGATAAGCATAGAACATATTGAAGGCCAGACAGACACTTACACGATATTGTTTTGCCTGGTATAACAAAAGATTCAACTCTCTGTTCTTCGTTAATTAGTGAAAGAAAGACACATTTGTTAAACGTTGAAATTAACACTGTTTTCATACAAGACATAGAAAATTAATTCGTAATCGAAGAATATCCATTGTCTTAAACAAATGTAATCAATAATTAACAGCATAATTAGAACGACTCAAGCAGCACAATGAACGCGGATGGAAAGTACAAAAAAGTAATAATGCGTAAATCGGATTAAATCTGGAAAAGATTGAAAAATGAAACTAAGGTATAAAATTTCCAATGATAGGTTTTATTTCCGTAGTTAAAATTTTTGAACAATTCATATCATGACTGTGAAAAGGTTTTGGCAACTAGTATTAGACATAGAATTCATGCTCTAACGACGATCATGAATAATCCCTTGTAACAAAAGGAAAAGAAAAAGAGAAGAATTAACTTAATAGACCCCAAGTGTTAAAATTAATTGAAACAACCGTTTTAGTTTCCTTTATTTCAACATACGGCCAGTTTTAGACCCACTGGAGTGACAGTGTGTACTCGTTTTCTATTTCTACTCAGATTAGGTTATTTGCAGTAACGAGCAGCAATATGAATCTGATGAAATTTGTTTGGTCTTAAAAAATATTGCGTCATCAGTGATTGCATCAGTTTTTTATCACTCTCAGACTTTATTGTCTCGACTGTCGATTAGTTGTCCTACAGCCATTGTCTGCGATGGACGTTACTCCAAAGAAGCGTATGAAAAGTGTAACGCTTCACGAACTCACTGGCAACCCTTACCCCTGAGCAAATCAAAGTACTATAGATTGGACCGGAAACTATTATGATTTAAATCCAAACCAGAATCCGCGGTCAATCTGCAAGGAACGGCTTCGTGGAATGGACATACGAAGTACTAACATGTGCACTGCGCATGTTTCATTGGAAAAATACGAAAAATAAGAAAATAATAACGTATTTATTTGTTTTGTTTCAATTCATTTGCACAAGGGTGTAGGAAATTTTCCTCAATCTGCTTTGTTCGTTGCCATAAACATGAACTGGTTATTTTTTATTTACACCTACCATTACAGACTCTCCTTGAATACTCGTTGAATATCTTTGAATATTAATGGAAAAAATCGAAAAAGAATTGGAAGAATGTAATCTTTCAATGTCTTTTGTAGCTGATATAAATGTTTGTCTTTTTTGCTATTCTTATCACACCCAGTAAAATTACCATTTACACAACCTCAAGTATGTAGTCTGCTGGCTTCCAATGCCACTTTTCACTCCGATATGTTCTATACATTATATGTTCCAAGAATTTCATATGCCTCTTTCTGATACTAAATAATTTTTGTTTCAATTTGCCATAAGATAACTCTTTACAACGTCGATTAAAATTTCTGTCTCTTGTTTTGAGGAAGCATGTGGTTCCCGGTTACAGGATTGTAGAAAAAGTCAACAGAAATATATGAAACACAATAACTAACCCATTTTTGTAGTCTACTGGCTTCAAATTAGAATTTCTATATTCATAGATATTAACTAATCAGCGACGTCATATGCGACGCGCTGGATTCTTTGTTAAGAATTTTTTATTTGTTAGGAAACTTTAGAAGATCAATTAAGTATATGATCAACAACATTTTCCTCCTTAAAATGGATATTTAAGAATAGGGAAAATATTTATTAACCAATAAACTTAAGATTAATAAATGTATTTTTTTATAGAGCCGATGTTCTGTTATAAAAGCAGTGAATTATTAGTTCATTAATTTTACAGTTAACCTTTGACCAGCGGTCGTTCGTTGGTTATACAAAACGGAAAATTCCACTATACAGACACCACGTCCCAGCTAATATTATAGATAGAATCATGGTCTATTATTGAGAATTTAAAATAAGAGTCAAGAAAAATAACTTGTATTCAGAATGGCACGTTATAGAAAATCTTATGATAAATGGATGCACTATTTCTGTCATACTTTTAAATCTTGCTAGGAATCTAACAGAAAATAAAAACAGTCGAAAAGGCGTGTAGAGGCTTATTATCTTCAAATGCCAAAATCACCTCCCTAAGAGTATATGTAGATCTTACTGTGACAACATCAATACTAACAGACGGCCGATGGCTACTGATGGGGTTGAGATAAAATAGCAAGGTAAATTCACGTCTGAAAAATCAAGGTCAATAACTATTATAAGTGTCAAGGTTGAAAATATACATTCAGTCAATTATGCGCCATGCGTGAGACACGCTAAGGCGATCATGTATCTTTCCATACATGACTGGCGAAACAGGTCGCCATTTCTTTTTGCGGTAGACTATTTATCATCCAAGGCTACAGAACCTGGTCTGTCCTTCTTTTTACCCATAGCTGAGGTGGGGGAGAAGAAGAGGATTCATACCTTTCGCTTTCACGTAAGTGAATGTAATAGATTCGACATGAATTCAAACACATATTCAAAATAAAGTAAGTGTTCTTTCCAAAGTTGACTGATAAGCCAATTAAAAGACTTGGAAAAGATATCAACCAAAATTTGAGAGATAGCGAAACAATAAAAATGGCGGAAAATGACATGGAGACATGGAAAAAAAAGTCATTGTTACCAGGCCTCTTCAAAATCTGAATCTGTCAACATAAAATTTTGCAAACGATATTGTGGCTATTACTAATCTATGAAGTTCGTTTTGCGATAATTACTAAGAATATAAACCGTTATGTCAGACGCTGGTATGGAGTACCAAAATGCCTGACCAATCTAGATTTATATGATAAAGCGAACCCTCTGCAACTTCCACTGACATATTTGTAAGAACAATTCAAAGTCTTGCGCAAAAGAGAATTATTCCAATACAAAACATCAAAGGACTCGAAAAAAGCTTGGTCTGGCCTGGTACTTCTATCATGTATTTAGAGATTCTTGATAAGATACAAGTAAGAATCTGCCATGTTATAGGTTCTGATATATTTCGGCTTCATTCGCTTTATCACCACCGTAATGAAGATTCCGTGTCTTTTCTATAAATATCTCTATTTTCTATTGAACATACTTAAGAAAAGCAAACACATAAAAAAATGGTTTTATGTATCTTGACCACAAAGAAACTTAGCCAAATATAACCTCGAAGAAAAAGCTAACTAATTTTAAACATATGTTAATATGAATATGTTAGTATATTTATTTCCAATGAAAATTTTATATTTAGGAAATTATCATATCTCCTAGAAAAATATCTATATTTCTGTGATGAGGTTGAGGTATTATATCTATTTATACTATTTACATTGTTCGGAGTCTTGCCCTAATCTTTGTTGTCACATTCACGACGTTTCGGCCATTGTACGCTCCAACCTTCTTCAGCTGATCAGAAATTGTGACCGTATCCATTATTTAATGTAATAATAATAATAATAATAATAATAATAATAATAATAATAAGAAGAAGAAGAAGAAGAATTATTAGAAGTAGTTAGTACTAGTAGTATAGATATAACAGAAAAAGAGATATCTCGAAGATGAATGACACGTAGAACTAGTACAGTCGACACCGGTAGACGGAATAAAGGTTACTGTTCGTAATACCAATCACATGAAGAGAGCCTTAGTGTAAAACGACCGAAACGTAGTGAATATGACAAAAAAGATGAGAACAACGGTCCGAACTAATGTAAATAGTGTAAATAATCCACCAGAATGATTTTACACTTTTTTTAGTTTTGTGCTTGAAGCTCTGTAAATCACAAAAAGGAAGCTTTATATTTTGACTGAAATTAAGTAACCTGAATTATAATTTTATCTTCATATACACTCAATTAATTGAATCCATTAGTTACAATTTTGAATTAAAATTCAAAATACGAAAATTACATTCATTTCATATGTTGGTTTGTTCAAATGAAAGCAAACTATTTGGGATTATACAGATTTGGTATACCATCTAGTATACCAGTACTTGCCCGATGAAATTCATTCCTTTAATATGCTCTCAGCACAGTACATATTTGATAATAATGTTCCTCATATATATATATATATATATATATATATATATATATATATATATAAACACACACACACACACACACACACATATATATATATATATATATATATATATATTTTCTATAATTTCCTTTAAAATAATACAACATATATGTATGGAGAAAGAATAAATATTCACATACTGACAAACACACTCACACACACACACACAAACAAAAAAAACAAGAGGGAGGAAGAAACCAGGAAAGGATACAAAGGGGATATAAAACAATAATAATAAAAAAAAAACATCCTTCGATCTTTTTCTTTCTCGTAGGAAGTTTAATTATTTTATTACTCCTCAACAAGAAGGGCATTTTTCGTATAAGCCAAGAGAGATTCAGATGACAGATGACTACTACTACTACACACTAAAGACAATTATTACTTGATTTAACATAGGAAGAAAACATTCATTCCTTTAAATAATATGTTTAACTAACCATTCTTCGCCTGAAGAGACTCACAAAACCGAAAACACAAGAAGTATGCAAAATAAAACATGAAAAAAAAAATCACATCATACTCAAACATTTTTCAGCTTTTTTTAAAAATCATACACTTTTCCCTCGTAGGAACAACAAGACTATCGCCCTTACACACGCTCGCGCGTACACACACACCCACACACCGACACACACACACACACATATATATATATATATATATATATATATATATATATATATATATATATATATGAAAATTTTCATAGAGTTAACCGTAGAAATGTAAAAAACAATAGGAAAACTGTAATATTAGCCTACACGTTTCGTCTTATGTGGATTTTTCAAAGTTAAAAATGAAATGAATTTATTAAAACAAAGTAATTATGAATAACAAAACAAAATATCCAAATGTCCTTAGCAACTGTTACAGTTTTCGTATTGTCTTTTACATTTATAAAACTTTATATATATATATATATATATATATATATATATATATATATATACTAGCAGCATGGCCCGTCGTGGCTCGTGCTTGATTCAAAAATCGTACGACTCATGCAGCAATCGCAATCACTTGACTTAAAATATTTTTGCCCTTCCTTGCCTTTAAAGTAGTGCCCTTTGCCGTGCTGATGTTGCTACATGCCTTACTTCTTGCCTATCTCACACTGCGATTTTTTTCTAAGCTCTATACTAAACATTAAATCTGTTATGAAAAAAGAACTAAACAAAATTAACACAAAACTATCAGCTTTAAAAAAGGACTCGTAACTGCAAAAACCGAATGAAAAAGAATGTTAACAACAAATACTTTTTCATATCCAACCCAGTTCTGCGGAATGAGAATCAACGTTGAGTTTAAGCAAGCGAATGAGCCAATTGGAGTAAAGTGCCAGGCAGATTTAAATTTTTCCCACTTGTGACGAAGGCATTTATTGAGTTTTTTTGCATGCTAGTATGCTAGTTAACATTCGTGTAAGTCAGCTGTTGGCCCTCACGCTGGCCAGTAGAATCTTTCTGCCTATTCATAGCAGCCAGGTATTGGCTCTCACTTTGGCCAGTACAAAATGGCTGCAAACTACGTGAAAACTGCCGTAGAAGCATGAAAAAATCGATTATTTCCATTATCGTTAGGAGTTGGGAAATGCAAAGAAGGTCTTGGCCTTGCCATTTACTTTGAGCATGTGCATGTAGATTTTGATGCAAATCCGTTGAAAATTGCGACTGTGCATTCTTTACACACACACACACACACACACATCCTGCCTTTTAAAGATAGAGATAGAGTCTGTGTGTTTCTGTGTTAATTTGTTGCGACGCTTATCTTCAAATGCTCAAACGCATTTCCCCGACACGCTGTTTTTCCTTTCATTCCAACAAAAAAAACAAAAAAACATAAGTCTCATCACTTAAGTTTCGCCTAATGTCGTGCATTCTACAAACACACTATATTCCAAGCGTAGCTTACATGTGGCACGAGGCAGAAATTAGCGAGGATCGATAAATACACATACATGTTTACTATGAAATTACAGAAATGAAAATTCATGCGCTTGGTGTTAAAAAAATACCAGTTGCGTGTGTGTGTTTGTATGTGTGCTTGTGTGCTTTTTCGCGTGTGTTTTTGAAATTATGTGTAGATTTTAGAGATTATCAGGTTTTTCATCAGGGTTCAATCTTTCTTAAGAATTTTTTAATGAGAGCCATTTTGAACATTGCATTTCTAGATCGTTTAAAATGAATGCTCTTCTCTTGGAAGTATGTTGTTTCTTATCTTTATCTGCGACCTTCCTGATATCGTCAGGTTCCAACTCGGTATTTGAGGTTACAATTATTCCCCTCCTTCCCTTAATAGTAAATCTGATTTTTTCGATAAATTAAATATCGTAGCTGATTTGGAAAATGACTTCCAATAAATTGTAAACTTGGGTTAGAAATGGCTTCCAAAGGTTAACGCTTCCAAAGAAAATGAATCAAATTTATCCAAAACAAACAATTATTTGCCTTCGATCATCCAGGAGATAAAAATCCTTGAGCTTCTTGGTGCCACGTTGTCCACTGATGTGAAGTGAGGTGATTATATTAAATCAATTCTTGTGTTTCCTAAATGTTTTACGTTATAGTTTGGGTAAAGTAGGTTGACTGCTTAGTCCCCGACAATTTTTCTTGACAGAATTCATTTTGCGCGTTTCAGAATAAAACATGCACTGGACAATGTGATCTGAAAGTCTAGTCACACCATACCAGTATCGTCCTCTTCGAAGGAGCGGATTTGCCGAATATTCCATGTTCTTGCTAGAATGCACATGATCATGTGTTCGTACTTATGCAAGCAGCTTCTCTTACAAACTGTAGGATCTCGTTTCAGCCCACCTGAGATAGAGAATTATATTATATGGGTGACAATATTTAAGGACCAGTCTGTACATTTCTGCCATATTGGATCTTGCTATATATCTTGATATATTCGACAAAATTCAAAGACGGGTCTGTCATTATGTTGGTTATGGGCATCTATCTCGGTATTGGGTTACAACTTAACTCTAGAAATGACTGACCATTTTTACATGTCGATAAGCTCTTCGAGTATATATTATTGGCTGTAAAACTAAGATTTGTCTGTTTAATCCGAATTCCTGTCGAGCCCATTGCTTTTGGTCTTGCACAAACAAATACCCTTGAACGAGCGTGACGCTAGAAACTCAATCCCGTAAAATCCTTGTAAAGCAACACACAACGACAGCACGTAGTGTGATTGGACTGTGACCGAATATTGCAACAGGTTCGTTTACAGGGTTAATATATTTAATCAAATACACTGAAAATATGACTGAGAAAAAAGGAAACTCTACCAACATGAAAACTAAGAAGTGAAGCAGAATTTTTTTAAAATATGGGCAGAATTTATGATTCATTCAAAATACTGTCTTAACTTTAACAACTGTTGAATTATAATTTAAGAAAAATGCATTTGTATTCGTGTGACGAAATGCTTAACATTGTAATTGAACAATTTCTCATTCGGCTGTCCATTTCATGACGATAAACTATGTCCGACAAGAAGGTTTCTGATCGGGGGATAGTAGGTTTTGAGTGCTATTGTTCTCTGGTCCATCCAGATTCGGGGTGGTAACAACTGTTAGTCTCCCATCTCTGGACAAATAGTAAACCACCAAACAAATATCTACAGTACATAATTACAGAAAAATTAACAAGAATATATATTTTATAATAAAAATGACTAAAAATGCATATTTCTAATAAAATTGCCAACATTACATTTTTATATCAAAATGACTAACAATACATTTTATTATCAAGATTATTAATAGATTTTTATCTGAAAATGACAATGCATACAACTCTAAAAATATATAAATGTACATATTTATAGTAAAATTACCCACAATACATTTTAATATATAAATATTAACAATATATTTTTCTATTGAATAAACTTAACTAATAGCAAATAAATTTATGGAATAACAAAAACATCTTCACTTGACAGACGTCTAATAAAATTGACGTCTATTATAGACGGCAGATACATATAGGAGAAACTAGCGGTATAATCATGATGTTTACTTTCGTTGCTATTCTAAAAAAGTTTAAGTTTGAAACTCCTCGAAAAGAACTCAAGAAAGGGCAATATAAGATGCTGGGCATGAGAAGTTTGATTTAATAAAACGAACTGTTGTCATAGGAAAATTTTAACTAACAATAATGCTATCAATGAATGTCGAATTTTTACTGCAAATTCATTGATTTCTCAATGACCATTTCACACAAACTTTATTTTAAACTGAAAATTATCCAAGTTGCAGTGGAGTAGGCCTGCATATTCAATCCTTTATAAACAAAAATTGTATTACGAATAGATGATCCAGCAAAGGCCTTCTGTGCAAAAGTTGGCTTCGAGACATGGACACCATTATGCTATGAACTTTATCATAAAAGAGAAAAATAACCTGAATGAATAAATATCTGGTTCAATTGCCTCTGCATAAAATTACAATTGTATTGAGGTTGATGTTTTAATGGCTGATGCATGGAACTTGGAGACATTTTCAAAGAATGTCTCATTTGGGTAATTGCCTAATAGAAAAGGGACAGAAATTTTTAATACATAAATGTATAGATTATGACAAGTTCACGAAGTTAATAATCGCTGAATATTTATAAATACATATATAAACTCGCACACATACACACACACACACACATATATATATATATATATATATATATATGTAGGGAGAGACATAGATATTGATATAGATATAGAGAGAGAGATCAGAGAGGGAGGGAGAACATGATATACAGATATATATTTTTTATATATCAAGTACGATATTGGGGAAAATGTATGACAAAGTGGAAAAGTCTTACAAATATATATATATATATATATATATATATATATATATATATATAAATTTTATAAATATATATATTATATATTATATAATTTTAAATATATATATATATATATATATATATATATATATATATAAATTTTCCCATTTTTCCTCTCAATTCGTTGTTGGAAGTTTTATCTGATGACCCTGAATCCATAAAAAAGAATTTAGGTGAAATAAATTATCGTAATGGTACCTTAAAGTGGTTTGTTTTTCATTATATATATATATATATATATATATATATATATATATATATATATGTGTGTGTGTGTGTGTGTGTGTGTGCTTAACTGAATACACGCACACACATACACACACACACACACATATATATATATATATATATATATATATATATATATATATATATATATATATATATATATATATATATATATAATAAAAAGCTTAAACACTAATATTCCATGGTCATAATTTATTCCATTGGAATCGTAAATACACGTATATACATACACATCGCCGTGTATATAAATATATATATATATATATATATATATATATATATATATATATATATATATATATATATATATGTTTAACCTAATACACGCGCACACATACACACACATATATATAGGATCAAACTCAGTACGCGGTTGTAATTGAAGTAGTAAGACAAGCTTTCTAACCATTATACCACGTCGTGGTGCCCACTCTTGGTGTATATAATATATTAATGTCTCGATATGTATTGCATACATCTATCTCTAATATTGAGCATTTTAATCCATACATATATAATCCTTTTTAACTATATCTATCTATCTATCTATCTATCTATCCATATATATATATATATATATATACAGAGAGAGAGAGAGAGAGGGAGAGAGAGAAACTGACACAGAGCGAAAGAGAAACATATAACAATGTTTACTTCGAAGTTTCGTGGCTACACACATGTAACCACGCTTAAGAACAGAGATATTCTGATTATATTTCTCGAATTTTTTGTTCTTCTCTAATTATGTTATGAGTGGATTATTTTCCTTGATGAGTGATGATTGTTTGCTGATTTCTTCTACCTTTATTTTTTTCTTCATTTTTTTTCCTTTTATTATGTCTACACCTTCTACGTTGATCTCTAGTTTATTGCTGCTGTTTTGAGCATTTAATTTAGGTTATGGTTACATTTTTGTGCATATGTATGTTTGTGAGGCGATGTGTTTCTGTGTTTGCCTACGTATGTGTGCGCATAGACGTACACATAAATACAAACATACATGCACAGACTCACCCCTACGTGTATGTGTGTTTGTTAGTGTATGCGTTCCTAAATTTGTATTTGTTTTCGTGTTTGTGTTAACTGCATAATTATTTTATTAGGTTATACAGGGTGAGGCAGAGCAATTTGCTTATTTGGAATATCAATTAAAACACAAGTAATGCATCTATACATGTAATTCTTTGAACTCCAACTAGTTCAACATTTAAATTTGATTTTTTACCAGTTTTAAAGGTGATATCAGTAAGATGGCGTCCATTCTTCTCTATACACTGAGTCAATGTTTTGGGGTGACATTGCTGTTCGTGGGAGGCCAGATATCTTTTTCTTTACATAACCCGTTTCCATGAAGTTGTTTACCGATGAAACAATCGACTGCCGGCCAGGAACACGACCACGGCGGGCAATATTGAAATGTCTACGGAATGCACATTGCGTTGCGACGATTGAGCCACCGCTTGAAAAAAAATGCCTCAACAGCGAAAGCGCGTTCCAACTTCGTCCACTCCATGATGCTCACTAGGGTTCCTGAAAAAGAAACCAAAAATAAATAACGCACGTTAAGAACCAAACTTTAAGCACCACCCTCTCAAATAAGTCTATCCCTACCATCCTTGGAGCAACCATCACTTTAGGGCGCCAAATTTAAATAAGCAAGTTGCTCTGCCCCACCCTATACTATTCAAATTTATAAGTATTTGATAATTGTATGGACTTTATACGGGGTCTACGGGGAATTCTTTGTCAAGCCTAACGACTCGGACACCCCACATTAAATTTGGACTTGTGTCACATATGACCGCGTGGGTCAGTTTGTAGATATCCTGCAATTGGAGATTCATTGTGGATTTCTCTTCTGGCAGTTGACTACTTCTACGCGCCGCTGGCGAATCTTATATGTTTTGGTTTTGTCCTAAGTATTATCAATCATTACCAATCATGGTTTGATTATACTATTTAGTAACCTTCCCTATATAGTAACCTTCCTTTACAACATATATATATATATATATATATATATATATATGTATATATCAACGAACCGCTGTTCTCTAGAACAAACTGCAAAGAGAAGGATATCCCGATCACTAAAATCTCTACCAGTTCAAGAGTAAGAAGATAACAGTTAACTCTTGTGTTTTCCGTTATCTTTCAGATATATCTACACAATCTGTCTCATACTCTTTAAGATTGTATATCGAGTGGTTCCATAGACTTGTACACGGTCAACATAATTATAATATATATATATATATATATATATATATATATATATATATATATATATATGTCAAGATTCGTGTATGTGTGTTTGTGCAGTGGACATTGAACTGTATTTAAGTGTCTGAACATATTTACTTTTTATACTTTTCGCTGGAAAAACATTCATGATAATATATTTTTTTTTTATTTAAGCTAGCTCTAATCCAGGTATTGAATCAAGCATCACACGGGACTCATGTATTGCTAAACTGGTTCACGGTACTTTTTTGCGCCCGTCTTAACGTATCAGTTTATAATATCTAATGTATTAGAAAATTAGTGTTGACGATCTTTTCTACCTTGAATAGATTTCTCGTATTTGCCCAAGAAATAGTTATATCCCGTCTACAATTTTGCCTCAAGACAGAATGTATATATATTTTTTTTCATTTCTACCAAATAGGGACAATATTGTTACTAAGACGTAAATGTTTACTGTAAGTTGTAGAAAATGAGAAGACATTTGTGGGGGGAAAGGATGATAAAAGAACAGGTTTCAGACAAGCAGAAGATGGCAATTAACGTCGTATCTAAATCTTTTACGCTCGTAGTCGACATGGAAGCAAGAGAACGAAAGAGAGTTAAAAAGACGAGAAAAGTAGCTATTTGAATAGCACACGCCGGTTAATTCTGGCTATTGCAAAATATTAGGTTGGTGCAAAAATAATGACGGTTTTTGACGTTAAAAATACGTCAAAAACCGTCATTATTTTTGCAACAACCTAATAATAGATATTGCCAGTATAATAATATGATAAAATTAATAGGGTGGAGGTACATAGGAAAAATTATTTTAACTAATGCCATGAAAATACTTATAGAAATGACTGTGGGATTTCACGTCACGGCGATGAGAAAGTTACTGAGGCCAAGATGGATGCCCATAACCGACATAATTACAGACCCGTCTTTGGATTTTGTCGAATATATTAAGATATATAGCAAGATCCAATATGGCAGAAATATACAGACTGGTCCTTAAGTATTGTCACCCATATAATATAATTCTCTATCTCAGGTGGGCTGAAACGAGATCCTACAGTTTGTAAGAGAAGCTGCTTGCATAAGTACGAACACATGATCATGTGCATTCTGCCAAGAACATGGAATATTCGGCAAATCTGCTCCTTCGAAGAGGACGATACTGGTATGGAGTGACTAGACTTTCAGACCACATTGTCCAGTGCATGTTTTATTCTGAAACGCGCAATATGAATTCTGACAAGAAAAAATTGTCGGGGACTAAGCAGTCAACCAACTTTACCCAAACTAGAACGTAAAACATTTAGGAAACACAAGAATTGATTTAATATAATCACCTCACTTCACATCAGTGGACAACGTGGCACCAAGAAGCTCAAGGATTTTTATCTCCTGGATGATCGAAGGCAAATAATTGTTTGTTTTTGATAAATTTGATTCATTTTCTTTGGAAGCGTTAAACTTTGGAAGCCATTTCTAACCCAAGTTTACAATTTATTGGAAGTCATTTTCCAAATCAGCTACGATATTTAATTTATCGAAAAAATCGGATTTACTAATAAGGGAAGGAGGGGAATAATTGTAACCTCAAATACCGAGTTGGAACCTGACGATATCAGGAAGGTCGCAGATAAAGATAAGAAACAACATACTTCCAAGAGAATAGCATTCATTTTAAACGATCTAGAAATGCAATGTTCAAAATGGCTCTCATTAAAAGAAATCTTAAGAAAGATTGAACCCTGTCAAATATTATTCCATAAACTCCGTAGCCCTTTGAATGAGGCCAGCATGAAAAAAACCGTGTCAAACACTTTCGAGATATCTAAAGAAACAGCCCGTGATTAGCCGTTTATATTTAAAGCTTGTTATTCAATTTCAGTAATAACCGCTAGCACTTCGCTGATTGACGTAGAAAAGCAAATTCCTTGTGTTTACCCGAAAGAAGGCCCGACATAATGAGAGGTTTTATTTATTCTGAGTTGATTAAAGACTCTAGTAATTTGTTGAAATAGGGGAAAAATTGTAGAGGGAAATGTGTATGAAAATGTAAGAAAAGAAATAATCTTCAAACACCCATTTCAAATTTAAATAATTTTATTACTGAGAATAGTTTGTGTTTTCTTGTAAACTGAACAAAAACACTTTATGAAGTTTCTTTCAAACAAAGTTCGTACGAAAATTATATGCTAAATTATCACAGCAAAATTCACAATATACTTTATGTGTGCATCGTGCAACATTAGCATCAGCTAGGCTTGTCAGCCGATTAATATCAGTATAACTACGGTTCTTATTACTAAGATCTTTTTATATGTCTTTTTATATGTCGCTTGAGAATTTTCGTGACATAAACTGTGTAAATTGGTTCGTGAAAATATTTCAGAATTTGGAAATAATGTACAAAAAATAAAAATAGTACTCAGTTAATTTGAGCAGATGAAACTTTGAGTAATAATGATGTTTTTACAGCCTTGTCCAAGTTATACTGAAGACTAATTTATTAATTTAGGTTACGCTATTTATAGGAGAAAATATTCTCCCAAGGAGTTACAAGGCTTGAAAGTGAGGAGTGCCCAGCTCCAATTAAGACATGGAAGCATTACTCCATTTTCTAGCACTTTTACAGATTGATTATACCAAAGGAATTAAAAACATAATACAGCGGTACACGGAATCCACCATTTCTCCAGTATTTACCGTTGGTTTGTATACAAGATTACCACTTAAGCTTTAGAGTGAAATTGAGTTTCAATAAATGTTGAAGATGAGGGAACTCCTGGAGTTTAATCAGTTCGTCATGGTAGCTGTATGTTCAGGTCTGCTCGGTGATGGTGGGATGTTTCTGCTTTGCTTTTGGAGGTAATGGAATCTCTAAATAATTTCTTCGTCCCAGTGAATTGTCAGAACTAGTTCAGAGAGATCAGTGGTCAAACTCCGTCCATAGAGATATTGTTGGTGCGCTCACACATTGTTGTATCATCTGTATAGATATTAACTAGAGATCTGAGTAAATTCTGATGCAGATTCTTTTTTCTTTTTTTTGTGATTTTTGGCTAAAAACTTTCTAAATAGAGCACACCAGAACTCATCTTCGCGATTACTTTTCCTCAAAGAACTTAATAACTTTAAACAAACACTAATCAACAACGGTTTCCCTAACCACCTTATAAACCACCAAATTAGACTATTTCTCCCCATAGCAAGTTATAACGATAGCAAACACACAGCCATGCATATTAATTACAAACAAGACGAATCTTCTCTAAGGCATATTACAAAGAAATATACTACTCGAATTGATCCGAATAAAAAAATCGTATTGTCTATTATAAAAAATTTAAGACAGCCAACCTTATCATCAAAAATAACAACACACCAGCTAATTCAAAATTACAAAGAACGAACATTATCTCTGAGTTCAAATGCCCCTTAAGGAACTGTATTCATGATCAAACCGGACTCATAAATAATTACATCGGCTACACAACCACATGCTTATCCAGACGTCTTACGTTACATCTATCTGATCACAGCTCCATTAGAACCCATTTAAACACACACACAAATTTACCAGACTCCATTAGAAACATACTAGTAGAACACACAAATATATTAATTTCATCGATCTGCAAAAAAAGACTAAAATAATGAAAGCTTTAATAATAGAAAAAGAAAAAGCTAACTGTTTACAATATTAACTACGAACAAAGCGACAATGAGCTAACCGTATTCGTAAATTAAAAACATCCCTACCACACACTAAGACATACACAGAACGCACACACTCAATTAAGCTGAAAAATCGAATCATCCTTGATAGTGGCTAAAGGTATAGCCGAAAGCGCTCAGAAATATAAAACATTTGGAAAGTTCTTACACACCTTTGTCCAGAAAAGAAAGCCCTTGTCCGAACACAAGAAAAATTAAATAGAAAGCTTAACAGTAGTACCTTGTCTGTCATTTTTAAGGAAAAACGCATATATATATATATATATATATATATATATATATATATATATATATATATATATATATATATATATGTGTGTGTGTGTGTGTGTGTGTGCGCGTTTGTGCGTTTGTTTGTTTTTGGTGATTTCCGTTGGATTCTTTGATCTTTTTTCTAGCCGAAGGAATTAAATATATTTAATAGGTGTTAAGATATAGTTCCTTTATCTTTGAAGAGAGTTATTGCCTCTTCATGCTTAACTGAATTAGAATCTGTCATGTCACTTATATTTACTCTGTAGAATATTCATGAAAGAAATTGCGAAAGAGACTTATCGATTCGAAAACAAATCTCCCAAATTGAAATAAAAGCAATCACTATTACACATGATCCTAATTTTCTCTTGGTTCTTAGCGACTATATTTTTTCCTTTACACCCTGTAATTTTCACACAGAATTAAGATGCGTACTTTTCAATTCTGACAACTTTACGCTGTCGAAGACACGCGTTACACTGCGCATGCGTGTTGATCATACGCAATGACTGCTATATAATCATCGACTACAAAAACGCCTTGACGTTAACAAATAGAGGAGTTATAAATTTGTCAGTCAATTTCAATGGAGATTTTTTTGTGCTTCACATCAAACAATAAATGCCAATTATATTGCTTTATTTTATAATGGGAAATTGGAAAATATTTTATCTAAAAAAATGTGCGGAAAATAGACAGGCAAGTGAGATCATTTTCAAACAGACTCAAATATTATTTAAGGAATGATTAAATAAGTAAAACTGCTTAACAAATAAAAGATTTTTTTAAAAAATCGCAAGGAATAAAAGTGCAAATACGAAAAAGTCATTCTTAAAGTAATAAACGAAAAAAAAAGGGAAAAATATCACCAAATGTGACATTGAATTATAGAAATAATTGAAAATTTATCAAAATGAACGCGTAAAGATTTTTAAAAAAACATCTGAGAATGAATGCAAAAACTAACGCAGATGAAAGAAAACGAAAAGTATTCTGCCGAAGTTAATGGAAAATTATAAAAGATTAAAGACTGAATGGAATGATTGAAATTTAAAATAGAAATCAAAGCTGAAAAATCAGAAAATAGTTGAATTAGATTAACTTCAATATCGGCGAACAGTCAATAACAAATACGTTCTTAAAAGAACATTGATATGATTAATCCATCGATGGGTTTTATGCCGGTGAGTGCTTTCACACATTTGTTTCAAAGACCCTGTTATGTACAATAAATTACCAAAACCGTTGCCATGGTATCGGGGCTAAAGTATGCAGATTGATACTGCTTGTTATCTAACTTGCATAAGAACAAATTAATAAAATTTGGAAGGAAATTTCATAGAGTGCGCTCGTTTTACCAAATCACAGACGTTCTATCATTGACCATATATTGTGCATCAGTTTTCCTTTGGGAAGAACAAAGTTCTACAGGTCAGACAACCACCAAATTCCCCAGATATTACCCATTTCGATATTTTCCTTATCAAAATTTCAAAATGTTGATTAAATACAGAAATATGCGATGAAATCCGGCCAAAATGAGCAACGCTTTCATTAGTGGAAATTACACTAAAGTTTAAATGCCAAATTAACATGTGTTGTACTTTACGTTTTATAACCCTCGTCCTGATATTTTTGGATCAGATCTCGTATATCTCAAGTTTTCCTTAGACCGATTCTACGTTATATTCGAAGAAAATTATCCATGAAGAGTAAAATATGATAGAATTTTTCCGTAATAAATGAAGTCACAATGGCAGCTCATATAACGCTGACACAACTGAAAGTCTTGTATTTAGAAAAACATAGTCTTAGCCAATTCCTCCCTCTTCAGGTCGCAGGAAAAAATTAAATGTAACCGCCTCTTCTTCTAAAAATAGCTTCTTCTCTCGCACTTTCTCGCATAGGAACTTCCTACCTCCTACTTGCTTCCCTGATAGCGATAGTCTTCCATTATTCAAATGTAATGTCAATCTACATCTTCTGATACATAGATCTTGATCGCCGTCCTTCTCAATATCCTTTTCTCAAACACCCCTCATTACTCTTGCTCTCAATCTCTGTGACCTCTTGCGTGTTAGTGGCATTGCTGCCATGCCTCGGGCGAAATTCATAAAAAAAATGATTATTCATTTTTTTTAACGCATCATCACCTAACCATATGGAAGGAACTGATTTTTCTCACAAGGAAACATTTTGCATTCATTGATCGCGTAGCCAGAATGTATGTCTGCTGAAATGTATAGAATCATATTTTTTTCTGGAAAATAGGTTTTTAAAGTCCAGTAGCTGTTATCGCTCTTTCCAGTATTGATGGACGTTTTCTTCCTAACCTTTTACTTGAAGTAGTGTGTAACGTTAATATACGGATTATGTTATTATTTTCAATTCAAATTACATGCGCCATCCATCTTAAATATTGATGTTCTAGATAGTCCTGAAGTGATTTATGTTATTTAGTACTCTACTTTTTTTGTAGCACCAGTAGACAATGTCCAAAGATGGATGGACTTATCCAATACCCACAGTATTCACTCGCTCAAAGACTTTTGGTAACAATTGATCTTAAAAAGCTGTTGTATAGAGTTGATAGTTTAGATATTTCTGAACCGTTTTTGCACGATGCATCACTTTCTGATGAAAACTTCAATTTGACCAAACTATTGAAGAACGTGATTTGAGTTTTCAGGTTAATGTTTTTGTTTTGTATTAATTTGCGGTGTTGGACAAAAGTACGCCTACAACAGATTAATATATGTTCCTATACCTTTTTTTCTTACACAAAATATCTTATAACTGATCCATAAGATTTTTCACAGTAGAATTGATCTTACATATTTATATCTCTTACTAGGCGTCATTGCTTTTGATATTGCATCCGCATTTGGCCTGGTATGGTGCTCCTGCTAGAGATTTAAAGATTATTGAGAAAATCCAAAGTATCTGCAATGCTATTGCTCTTGGCCTGGCATCTCGGCTTTTGTTCTTTTTCCACCGGCGTAACGTAGCTTTCCTCTAACTTTTCTATGAATAATTTTAATGGTAATTTTTCGGATTAACTTTCCCTTATGATACCTAGAATTTATGAATTTAAGTGCAGTAAATGATTGCAGTAATCTCATTATTTTACATTTGAAATTAATAGATGTAACCGTAAGTCCTATGCTAACAGTTTCTTCTATCGTACTTCTCGCTTGTGGAACTCTCTTCTAGCTTCTTAATTCAAAGTCAACTTTCACCTTAAATATTTCATATCTAGTTTCAATTTTCTGTTTTCTTAATTCTTTTTCTTTCAGTCTTCTCACCATAGCAGTAGTTTTCCCATACCAATAACACTCAGTAACCCCTTGCGTCCTAGTAGCTTTATTGCCTTGATAGGGGTGAAATGATGTGTGTCCATGTATTTGTGTGCGTGCTTGTGTGCAAAGTGAAAATATTACATGAATAAATACATCAGTTGATGTAGATAAATCAATTAACACCGTAAAATTATTTTAATTTTAGCTTCTGTTTTTTTTTTTTGTTACGAATTATTTGCGTAAATGTTCGAAACTGAATTCAAATATACATTTCATAAAATGCAAATGGAAAATTGGCCAATGGATCTATAAGCAAGTGGTAATCGAATAATTACTTTCGTTTGTACAAAATTTCCGGACAGACATGCATTTTATTGTAAATGTGACCTTCTGAGAGAATCGCCCCAAGTGATCATAGAATGCCGAATGCCATTTTGTCAATTGATTTCTGTTTGTATGTTAAATAAATTAAGTCAACAAGGATGGAGATTCAGTGTTTTATGAAAGTCCAACTTCCATTTTATGAGATATTCCAATTAGAGAATTCTTTCTTTTAAACGATGTCGAAAATGGACATCCGTGTTATTTTGAGAATTGACAGAATATTGCTCAGCTGTAGAACATAACTGGAAAAGTGTTTAGTTTAGTTTGGTTTGCGGCATATCAAACTCAATGGGTTATTTAATGTTGACAATATTTTTATTGCTGGTAATATTTTTGTTTTGTCAAAAATCTGTTTCTGGATATATTTTTCCTTCAAAAATGTATTGCTGGTAATAATTTTTTCAAAAAAGTATTGTTTGTAATATTTTTTTTTCAAAAATGTATTGCTGGTAATTTGTCCATAGCTGGGACACTAACGCCGGTTCAGGGTGGACCTGGGAACACCAACAATTAAGAGGTGGTTCTACGCTTCTCAAAACTTTCTCATTAGAGGCCTTGTTGTTGGACGTAGTTTATCGTCTTACCCAGGACGGCTGGAAAAGAAGGTACAAATCAGTCATCCAACATCAACAATGAATCCAGCCGGTACAAGTTAATTAATAATGTTCACAAGTGTACATAATATAGGTAAAATATCTCCAGAAGTCATATCGTTAAAACTGATAAAAAAAGGCGTTGCCAAATTTTTTTTGTTCCTTATTAATATTCATAAATTTCAAGTCTCCTCATGAAATATACAGTCACTGTTCCTAAAATATTTTTCATAAAGACAAAAATATTTGACGAGTGTGTAAAATACAGGACATTTTGTGGAAGATATCGCAGTTGTTTTTCGCTGTTTTTTTTCAAAATTCAGAGTAGCCTGGCTGACACCCCAGGTTAGAGACGTTGGTGGGCCTTACTGTTAAACATACAGCTGTAAGGGAAAACACAGTTCAGTTTTATGACATACGCTTAGACGATCATGTATCTTTCGATTCATGACTGACGGGGTTGCCATTTCTTTCTGTGGTACACCAGTTGCATTCCACGGTTAGAGAATCCGGTATGTCCATAGCTGGAGGGAGAAGAGGAGGTTACATACCTTTCTCAAGGGTATTAATGTACTGGGTTCGACTAGAATTCATCAATTCGAACCGCTATCCATTACTCCACCTCTTTAAAAAAATAAATAAAAAATAAAAAAATCTAGGTGGGAAAGCAAGGTGGACAAAAAAAAATCATTTAAATTGAGAAAAAATATTTAAAAAAATTGAAATTAAAAAAAGAGCATTTCAGTCCGCAATCAGTAGACCAGACCAAAAACAACACATCTCAAAATGCATACAGAAAAAAATTAAAACCAAAAATTGAAAACGAACAAAATAAACAAAAATAAATAAACAAAATAAGATAAATAAAATGAAATAAATAAACAAAAATTATTAAATAAATTAATCCTATAAATTGCATAAATAAATAAACTAACGAAATAATAAACAAATTACAAGAGATAAACCCAAGGAAAAGTAGTAAGAGCAACTAACAATAAATTAATCAATAATTAATTAAAAAAAAAAGTTAACAAACAGCAATAAAAATAGCCCCCAAACTGCATGAAGATCCACAATTTTTCCATTCAATTGCCTTTCGAAAAATTCGAAATACAATCGTTACCACTCACATAAATATCCAATAGAAATATCCAATATATTACACACAATGCATCAGTGACATATATATATAAAAAGTCAAGAGAAAAGACAAGGCACATGACCTCATGAAATTGACATCCGCTTCTGAGTGTTGACTTCAATGTCCTCTCATATATATATATATATATATATATATATATATATATATATATATATATATATATATATATATATATATATATATATATAGTTAGTTAGTTAGTTAGTTTATGCAAAACTAGGTAATCCGTATGGGTAGACCCAAAGAGGATGATATCCAGAGAGCTCTATGTAAGTTCAGAGCAATTATGTTTGAATAAAAACAGATCACTTTAAGGTTCCATGTAATAAGTGGTGAAATAACTCATTACATGGAACCTTAAAGTGGTCTGTTTTTATTCAAACAAATATATATATATATGTGTATATATATATATATATATATATATATATATATATATATATATATATATATACACATATATATATATATGTATGTGTGTGTGTGTGTGTGTGTGTGTGTGTGTGTGTGTGAAAAGTGTGTGTATATAAATATAAATAAATATACATATATATATATATATATAATTATTTATATATTATATGCGCGGTACCTATTAGAAAGGTAAACCTTAAAAAACACAAAAAAAACAGTAAAATCAGATATAATTTCCATATGTAACCATGAGAATAAATACTTATTACCAGGATTCCTACCAAAATAAACAAATAAATATAGAAAATAAAATAAAATAAAACACCAACAACCACTCTTTAGTTCCAGCTAACACCACAATAATTACATTTATAGATTTTATTATTCTCCCACCAACATTACTAATCACTACTAACAATTTACAATAAATATTAACCACTTATATTATCATCGCCACCAACCCCCTTACACATTGCTATCACATCACATCTACTATTACGATATAAACCCGCCATAATTATTAACGTAAACTACCCCCTCTCCCAGCATATTTAATACCACCATAAAAATAACCAATAAGGATTACAAATTGAAATTTCTACCAGTTACATATACACAGTCATCAAAAAACTAAAAAAACACGGAAATAACCAGCTTTAATATAATAATAATAATGTTTTTTTGTAAATTAAAAATGAAAAATAAAAATTATAGCAAACTTCAACTATCATAATTTTACACAGAATACCTATTATCGGGATTTATACCAAAATAAATTATTACATATAACAAAATAAAATAAAACACCAACAACCACTTTTTAGTTCAAGCTACCACCACTATAACTGCATTTATGGTTTTATCATTCTCCCACCACCATTACTAATCACTTCTACCAATTTACAATAACTATTAGCTAATTATATTATCATTGTCTCCAATCCCTTGCAACATTACTATCACATCATATCATATAGACCCGCTATAATTATTAACATAAACTACCCTCTCACACAGCATATTAAATATTAAATATCACCATATAAAATAACCAATAATGTTTACAAATCGAAATTTCTACCTGTAACATATACAGTCATCAAAAACAAACAAATAACCAGCTTTAAATATAACAAATAAACCCCCTTTTTTTCAAAAATCTAAAAATAAATATAAATAATAATAATTTTTACCTATCATAATTTTACACAAACCCCACCACACGTATATACATACATGCGAGGAAATATTATTCAGTGGGGAAAAAAATATAACGTATACATTCGCGAGACATTCACAAGAAATTTTCGCTACACTTCCAATCTTTAAATTTCAACATACAAATGCGTATGTATAGACACAACACCACCCATATACATACATATGTCATATCCGAAACTGCCCACATATGTTTATATATGTATGAGTCCCGACTGACGACCATGTATGTATGTGTCTGCGTACTCCATTAGGCGTATGAACATACATCGATGTTTGCGTTAGTACGATGACACCGCGACGACGTTTCCCCCACCACTTCCATAATAACACCAATACACACAATCTACATAAACCCAAAACTTTTAAAAAATTAATCAGTTTGTCTGACGATCGCAAAAGCGTGAAACCCAGGGTCACAAACTCACACCTATCGAACCCAACCAAATATATATATATATATATATGATTAATACAAATAAAAATGTATCTGGTAAATGTTATATTCGGCACATCAATTGGTCGGTTTACTTGCCTGGAGATTTCGGTGATTGATTATATAACCAGAAATAAAAAAGAGGTAGAGAGAAATGTCGGTACATATATAGCGTCATACGAGTGGAGAAATTTTGTATTTATCGGATGACTTTTGTCATGGAATTTCCAAAGGACACCTTATATGCGAGAAGTGAATAACTCATAATATTCCTACTACTAATAAATTTATTGAGAAAATAAATCTTTTCCGCCATCAAATAAAAAAATAAAAAAAATGAGCAAAATATATTCAATGCGTTTTCATTTTCACTGAATTTAAGTTAAAATAATCGAATTATAAAAACAGCCCAACCTCTATAGCGAGGCATTGTGATGAGAAATTTAGCTCGAATGAATAGTTTATTATTCGGCACGATTTTTTCCAGAAGACATTTGGAACTTAACAGATTACATTCCAGATATTGCACTAATTTCTGTAATTTACTAGTTATTTTATCAATTCAAATGTAATTAAATAAGTTCTATGTTTGTCCATGTATCCTGTTAAGAAAAATCTTAAATTATATCAACTGTTATCTGACACTTCTCGAAATTGCTTAGAAACATGTAGTAATTATAAACAAACGGACGATTCAGACAATTCAAAATATTTCACATTATCCCGAATTCCATGAAGGTAAATAACCACATTATCACTCATGAACACTAACAGTAAACACGATATGATTTACTCCATCATCATTGTGTGTAGAATTTCCGAGTAAATGTTACTATCAGATCATCCCATAAGGTCTGTCCGAATTTTGAATAAAGAAAACAAGTGACCAAATGTTACATTTAATTGCAGATTCAATCAACAATGTATTTTCCCTGATTATCTATGACTTCCTTCCATCTATTAACAAGGTTACTAATTACATTACTGTAAAATTCTTTTGGCTTTGATTCGAAGAACTTACAAATGTCAGTTTTAACCTCTTCCTGTGTTACAAAAGCTGTTTCTTCCAAATGATTCTGTAAGCTACGAAACAAATGGTAGTCTAAATGAGCAAGATAGGGGGAATAAGGGGGATGAGGAATTTTCTCCCAACCAAGTTCTTTTGTGACGGGATTCTTACTGTGTCGGTTCGCGCATTGTCCTGATGAAACATCACCCCATTTCGATTCACTAGAGCAGGTCTTTTTTTCCTCAAAGCTTGGTTTAAACGCCCTAACTGTTGACAGTATATTTGAGCATTAATTCTTGCATTAGGTGGTAAGAATTCAAAGCGGATTATTCCTTGGCGATCCCACCAGATTGAAGGAAGAAAGTTTTGCCCATGAAGTTCCCTTCTCGGCTGTGGCTGGGGGTCCTTTCCCTTTACCAAGCCACTGTCTACAACGCTTAACATTTCGATAAAAGATACATTTTTTGTCGCCAGTCACAAGTCTATCCAAAAAAGGTGAAACAAGTTGACAAGAATGGAGAGAAGAGCATATATATATATATATATAGCCGACAGATTTTATCCACTGAGGGATAGTATCAGGCCCAATGTAGGTTACATACATACACACACATATATATATATATATATATATATATAAAATTTCTAGATACAGAGAAATGAACCAAAATAAATAAAAAGACAGTAGGCAATGTCAGTCTTAGGCACGTGTATCAATGGCATGTGGTGTGTATTTTGATACGCATGTTTATACACAAGAGCAAAAATGTTATTGGTTTATAAAGGGTATTAAATTTGAGAACGTTCATGAATATTCATCAGGTTATTGAAATGTCTACAAGAGAAGCAGTGGAATTTTCGACATTTTTTAAAGAATATTTTGGAAAGAAAATTAGTTTTTTTGAAAGATTATCTTTTGAAAATCTATCTTTTTGAATCTGTCCAAATTCATCTGTATTTTTTGTCTTTTTCTCTCGATCACCTTCATGTAAAAAGATATTACAGAACAATTTGGCTAGATTGAAAAATATTCTTTCAAAAATATTCCTTCCCAAATATACTTTCAACAATATTCTTTCCAAAACATACTTTCAAGAATATGCTTTCCAAAATAGTCTTTCAACAATATTCTTTCAAACCATTCATTTAAATTTTTTGAAACTACCAGTTTTGTGCGCATGTGCAGATGTGACAGCATCAAGAAATCCCAATTCGATGAAATCCTAACAAACGACACGCGTTCAAACATCTCCATTTAATTTGTCATACTATTTATTTAAATGCTGTTTGTTGATATATAAAATTATACAAAATTATATAACGTTATATCATTTATATATTATATGTCAGGATTATATATCCAAATTTATAACATACGGTCGACATGGAATTCACATGGATAAAAAAAACAATGTTTTTTATTTATTAGGTTGGTGCAAAAATAATGACGTAATAATGTCGTTTTTTGACGTTAAAAATACGTCAAAAAACGACATTATTACGTCATTATTTGTGCACCGAGACTTTCATGGACGTTTTTCTAAATGTCAATAATTTATAAACCTGCCGAGATTATATGCCTAAATTCATAACCCATATATATATATATATATATATATATATATATATATATATATATATATATATATATATATATAAGTAATGAAAATCTTGGTGATCTGTATGGATAATCCCGAGGAGGAGGAAATCCTGAGAGTCCAATGTTAATTCAGAGCGAATAATTTAATTTAAAGAAAAACAGACCACTTTAACGCTCCATTGTAATAATTTATTTCACCAGAGACTTCTATTTTTTCCTGGAGAATATATATATATATATATATATATATATATATATATATATATATATATATATATATATATAGTATGCTACAAAAGGCACAAGATTTTTATTTTATTTTTGTTACGCAGAAACAACAGGTTTAGAAGGCACCTATTTTAAGAAATATGTAAAATTAACAGGATTCCTTTACTTAAACTTATAAAAAGAACAAACTAACTTCCTTAACAACATAAATAACCAACATGACTTTAATGTACTGGCCGTGCCGGAAATTAAAATACATCTAACCTACGTATCATTAAATATACTTTATTTGCAATAGAAAATACTCGAACGCGATCGCAAAGAACATAAATATGAATATATTTTAAGGAAACTATGTACAGAAAAGTAATCTTGCAGAGAATACAGTGCAGACAACGTCGAATTTCATTTAATATAAGGCTCTAGATAAAAGCAAATTAGTCGGATAATCTATTGATGATTTATGTGTGATACGAACGATAGAAGAGTTTTTTGAATTTATCTTTTCAGAGAATAAGCTGGGCACAATACTGTTTAATGGAATGTTTTAAGATATTAGTGGTCAATGAAGAATAAATGGGAAATCTCTTCCCAATGATGTAGTTTTTTCGGACATGCTGCCTTGCTAGAAATGATCTCATCTATTTACTTGGGAAATTAAGGTGTTTCGATTTCGTGCAGGGAGCATTACGTGTCCCATCTGTAGTGACCTAAAAATATGAATCGATAATGAAAATACATATGATACTTTGAGAAGACAATATTTTTTGATCTCGCAAATGGCTGGATAAATAGTAGAGAAATATATAAATGAAATGAATAATTCAGAGACATTAACTCCATAAATGTATATCACATTCCACAGATTCATATACATACTTGATGATTAGTGGGAATCATACGTAAAGAAATATACGACACAAAAGATTCTAAATGTATATTTAAAAGAGTTCTGGATTCCGGGATGAAATCCGGTTTCAATGAATGACAAACGCAAGAATGAAATATAGCAAATAAATGTATTGGCGTAGTAATACGGTTAGTAGATCCAGAAATGCGGTTAGTAGCAATAATAATATATATACAGTCTGGGAAATTCAGTATTGAAGTATGACTTCCTTCTGAGTCTACGTACTCGCAACTGTGACACCTACAAAGCGGTTACCTCACATTCTCATTCATTCACTGTATCACCCTTCGCTGATTGGGGGGGGTATATTTATTTTTTCTCATAATTTGTCCTGTATGTTGTCCTTTTTCTCTTATTATAGAATTTTTATTTTCTTTCTGGGGAGAGTGAGAATCTTTTTTAATTATTATAGAATTTTTGTTTTCTTTCCGGTGAGGGTGAAGAATGTAGACTTTTGCTTAACTTACGTATATGAGATAAAGCTGACACCTCAATGTTTTTCGCGTCTTTCTTTATACTTAGGCTTCTCTGGCAATCTTCCGACAATTGTTGTAGTGTTAGTCCAGGTTCATTTTGAAAGCATTTTTTTGCGCATTTCGCAATCTTTTGTTGAAACTAATCCTTGTATAAATATGAGGCACTTGAAATTGTCCAGGGTTAATTCCGCTAATTTGAAGTCATCACAATGTTTGTTTACGATTGCAGCAAACGTTGAATAATCCTCATTATCGCCCCTTACCAGGTTAAAGCATTTCAACCTCCTGTGGAAGAGTGATGTTTTTGGACTGATGAGTTCTTTAAGACATATCACTGCTTCGTCAAATGTTAATTCGTTCGTCTCTTTTGGCAAGATATAATCCACGAACTTTGTATATTCTTCAGTTCCTAATTTTCTAAGCAATACACGTAGCTTTTTTGCTTTTCGTCCAGCATTGAAGTCGATGTTAAAGATGTCTTCATGTCTTCTGAAGTAATCTCCGAAATTTGTATCCTCACATCGAGAATATTTGATAATCTCTATGGTATTCCACACTGCGCCTTGCGAAAAAGTTGCCTCTTTTTCAAAATCTAATTGCTTGTTACCCGCTACTTTCAGTATTAGTTCTTTGAGCTCTGTTTATCTTTCTTGATTCTCCTTCTGCATTTGTAGTAATTGCTTTTGCCATTTTTCTTCCATTCTTTCTTGTAGTTGTAATTGTTGATCATTCTGGTATCTTATCAGTTCTACGAAAATATTTAAAAAATCTTCCATGATAACTTTACGTATTTTAAATTCTCGTAACTCGTCAATTTGTTGTGGACGACGAGGGAAAATTTTTTTGTTGTTTGTTCTTCCCGTGTGAGTTCGAATCGCTTGTCGCCAATTTGGTGTGAACGACGAGGGAAAATGTTTTGTTGTTTGTTCGTCACATGCGAGTTCGAATCTACGTCGCCAATTTGTTGTGGACGAGGGGAGGATTTTTCTATTTTTTCTTCTCATGTGAGTTCGAATCGTTCGTCGCCAATTTGTTGTGTACGACGTGGAAATTTTTTTTGTTCTTTTTTCTTTCCGTGTGAGTTCGAATCTTCGTCGCCAATTTGTTGTGAATTCCGGGATGAAATCCGGTCTCAATGAATGACAAGCGCAGGAATGAATTATAGCAAATAAATGTATTGACGTAATAATACAATTGGTAATACGGTTAGTTGATCCAGAAAGGCGGTTAGTAGCAATAATAAAATTCAGTATCGAAGTATGACTTCCTTCTGAGTCTACGTGCTCGCAACTGTGACTCCTACAAAGCGGTTACCTCACATTCTCACTCTTTCACTGTATTACCGTCATTGTCACTCTATCACTGTCACTCCCGGATATTCTCTGGCAGCAGTACAAGTACACACTGGGAGAGTCCACTTGTATGAAAAAGGGATGGACCCCTTAACAAAAAAGTATTACTGTTAGTGTCAAAAAATATCATGGGATGTGGTTGTGTAAATAAAATCTAATTCCGATTAAGCGATTGAAACTTCCGGAAGGTAAAACGTTAATTTTAATGGTGATATTATCTATATTGCGCTCAATATGTAAACTTTAATTCACCCAAATTTCGAACTGATGAAATATTAAAACAAATTTTTGATAGTTAATTCTATTCACTTCTTAAAGTATGCAAATATGCTTGTCTTAAACAAGGCAATCTGTTCATATGTCCGTATCGAGGAAAAGATTGCTATAGCTTTTCACTGACCATGTTTAAAGTTTAAATTTTATAGGATTTCAGTAGGCACAATTAACTAATGATTAAAATATTTTCCTCCTATATGGACATGATCTATTCATGAAAGAATCAAAATGACTAAGTGCTAAAAGTAGCATCCATTAAGTTACTGTTTGAATGAATTTACGTCATTTCCTGGTGTATTTGTCTGCGAATTAACCTGAATTAAAAATGTCAAAGACAGTAATATGTCAATATGCCTATCGTTGATAAAAAGAAGCGAAAAAATGGATAAAATTTTTTGCAATTCATGAACAAATTCATAAACCATGGGAAACTTTTCTTTAATTGGATCGACCCATGCAATGCAGTAAAGCCACTATGTCACAAGGAGTTACAGATAGGGGAAGATTTAGAAATAGCAATATTAATCATGAGCGTGAAGAGCAAATACTATTCAGGAGGATAGCAGATAGCGTTTGATATTGCATTGAAATATTTGTTTATTTAAGTTGACTAGAAACATGGAGACGGAAGAGAGTTCCACAGGCGAAAAGTGCGAGAAAATAAACTGCCAGCTCAACTGTAAATTTATGAGATCCAGACGCCATTCTGGTACTGCGATTAAATTTTTAAAAAATCTAGGTAACATAGCGAAGAGCAATATTTATTTCCGCTTCAGTACAGAAAATATGACACAAGGCCTAATATAGAGAATGGAAAAAGGATGGGCTTTGTCTGTCTTAACTTTAAACTTAGTTAGCCTCAAACACTGACCCAAATATACAATAATATTCCTTACACGAAAACAACGCATTCTTACTTATGTTTCTTACTAAAACCACCATAATAACACTTTGTTACTATGAAAATCCTAAGTAAATCCCATATTTACACTTCATTGTCTGTAGGGGAGAGGAATAAAACAAAATTTAAAAACTAACCTTATTGTGTATATACAATAATAGCGAAGATCTCATCATTTTCCATGAAAGTATATGTAGAAAAACACAGAAAGTTAAAATTATGGCGATGATAAAGGGATTAAAGGCTAGGCGCCAGGTCAGTACCAATAATATTACTGATTCATCTTTGGATTTTATCAACGACCTCTAAATACATAGAATGACACTGGATCATATGTGGCAGCAATAAGCATGGATGAATGGTAGACTTATATATCTGTCCGTTAGATTATGGAGAGAAAAATCATCTCGCACGACAAAGTGTACTAAATTCCTTGAAGAAATATTTTGTTACATTTACTTTTATTTTTATCAACTAAAGTTTTAAAATATCAAAATATATGAAAGGTAAATTCTCATAAAACTACCATTAAATAAAATGCGTTTTCTCGTATCCTGTTCGTCTAGATATAATTTCCTGTAACATTAAATGCCGTAAAATAAGGATTAATGTTTTCTCGTTATATGATAACTCTCTAGTAAGATATGATTCGGAACACCAGCAAATTATATTGCCATACTATAAACGCGCTCAAAATGCTGCTTACATGGATTAGAGCCAATGCTATACAAACAGAATGGAACTTGTCTGAAGAAATGGAATAATTCCAGATATTGACTGGAATTAATTCGAACAAGTGCAATCTTCGCATTTATGTCTATATTACCTTGTCTTGTCATTTTTGCTTTTGAAAAATCATATTTTAACTTGAAATTTATCTTCTGCAAATAGAGATGAAAGTGAAGTGAAAATACTTGTGAAAGAAAAATATTGGGACATCAAAAAGGAAAAAGTGGCTAAGTGATATTGTGTTAATAAGGCAGCCATAATATATCAGAAGACGATTACTTTGAGACGTACATGAAAGAAAACTAGTTTGAACACCCACATACAAATGCAAACATTATTTGCACAAAGATAGATAGATAGATAGATAGATAGATACACACATACATACATGAAATTGGAGAAGGATATTGAGAAAAGTAGGTAGTTGATTTCACTTACGTGTTAATGACCTTTTGAAAGGTATGAATCCATATATTCCCTTCAACTAAGCATTAATAGTAGAACATGCTGGACCCTTCAACCTAGATTGACAACCAGTCTAAGAGAAAGGAAAAATCTAAATTTAACCAAGTGCTGTCCTATAGGTCCGGCCTCATTAACGTCAGGGTGGATAGAAAAGTAACCTCAACATACCCCTTGGAAAAGAAACAGGGCGACATGATTATATATACATGTTTATTTATATTTTCTTAAACATTTCACCTCAAGCAAGGTGAGAGTGCAATTAGCACTCAAGGAATTACAGAGAGTGGGACAAAGTAAAAGAGGCATGATAGAGGAAAGGATGAAGAGAAGGACGGAGAATGAAAATGTCGATTGACATTGCATTAGAATTGTTGGAGATTACAGCTATAAGGGAAGCAAGTAAGAGGAAGGGAATTCCACCGACGTGAAACGATGACATGAAGCTATCAGAGTAGACAGCTACATTTAACAGTTTCGACATTGAAAGGGTGGGAATGGAAAGCCAACCTAATATCACGTTTAAATTCATGCATTCTGAGAAATGGCGAAAGTAGCACTTTGGACCAGTTACCGTGAAAGTAATATATATATATATATATATATATATATATATATATATATATATATATATATATATATATATATATATATATATATGTATAAAAGGACTTTTTTCCGAAAACAAGATAGTTTATTTGACAAATAATTTCTTCCATCAATTCTTAAAATCCAAAGGGAACGATACATTACTTTTCTGAAGTTATGTTTGCAGAAATACCGGAAAAACAGAAATCGAATATATATATATATATATATATATATATATATATATATATATATATATAGATAGATAGATAGATAGATAGATATGAAAAGAACAAGATAGATAGGTGTGAAAAGAATTAGATAGATAGTTAGATAGATAGATAGATAGATAGTTAGATAGATAGATAGATAGATAGATAGATAGATAGATATGAAAAGAACTAGATAGATAGGTGTGAAAAGAATTAGATAGATAGATAGTTATTTAGATAGATAGATAGATAGATAGATAGATAGATAGATAGATAGATGTGAAAAGAATGATATGTGAAAAGCATGTGATAGGCAGAAAGAAAAATAGATAGATATGAAAAGAATGAGATAGATAGATAGATATATAGATAGATAGATAGATAGATAGATATGAAAAGAATGTGATAGATAGATAGATAGATAGATAGATAGATAGATAGGCAGATATATACATACATACATACATACATACATTCATTCATTCATGGGCATATAGATAGGTTGATCTTTTTATACACATGAATATACCCGTGCTGTTTTCTATTGCACGAACACCTGTTTTATGGAATTACTGGAAAGCCAATCCATGTCCTGGAAGTATGACTTTTTGCCTGATTTTCCTTACATTAAATCAATATTAGCAATTTTACTGTTTGTTCTATGGTTTTTCATTTTTTACTCTGCGTTCAGATTTTCCCCTCTACTTGTTTACTGTGTCTACAGTTTCACATTTCTGCGTATTTGTAGTTGTAGTCGTAATAGTTGTACGCACATGTGTAACTCAATTTTGAAACGAAGCTTTTGTGCACGCGAGAATGCATATTTACAGTGACCTTACTTGCCCGCGCGCGCATGCGCTCTATGTATCCATTTGCATACATTCAAAATGGTATAATTTTATGTCTTTGGAGAATTAATCTGTTATTTTTCATATATGAAGTCGTAGATTTTTTTTTATATATATATACATTCTGTTTCTGCTTTCGCATGTCGTTCAGAAGATAAACAGAAAAAATATGCGGAAAATTTCTACTTGAAACTCTTACAGGAAAATAACTCATCAGACATGATTTTGCTTGCTTATACGTTCAAAATCTGATATTCTAAGTTTGCCGAGATGTTGTCTCCGTTGAATATAAGTTATTCCGTGGCAAATGTACGCGAGAGACTTTCATACGTTAGAGTCTGAGATATTTCAAAATCGGTTACGACTTAGTGCTCATGTGGGTCATAATGAAGGTTGGTACGATTCTTAACAGGTCAAATACGGTGAGTTGGCCGAAGAAAAAATATCGCACACGCTCTAACTGCATTAAGAATAGACTGACGAAGGTCAACGACATGAAAAATGACTGGGAAAAAGTTAACTCTAGATCGTTCGTCTAGGAGCAAACAGAGGAGAATATTAAGGGAGACTTTGATCTGAGGTGAAAGGAATATGTTCGCGTCTGATTTGGGCAGGCTGCAAATACATTAAATCATCCCACACACAGAAAAAACATTTGCACTGAATACAGTTAATACTAACACTAATTGCAGCGAGTGTAATAAAATATCTGCCGCAGGTGGTGGACTAAAACGGCATACGAAAATTCAACAATATATAAATGCAACAACTACTGAAAGATAGACCTATTTTAGCTAGGACTTCACACGAGAAAGTAAGAAACTAACTACATCTGCTCTGTCCATATGAGTTAAACACCAAGAGATCGATAGTTTTGCCATGTTATTGAATTTGGTCTAAACTATTTATATATGCTGTATAATGGTTCATTATGTGCAGAAAAGCCTATTGAAATATCGTAATGTTTATTGCTTAGGAACTAATGGTTATTTTTTCTAATTATTCTAAAAGCTAGTAACAATTATGAATCTGAATGCCGTTATTTGCATTTAGTTTATATAGTTTTTTCAATACTTATTCAGTATTTATTATTGATTATTAAATTATTTGTTGCTGATTATTATTATTTTTATGTCCTTTGATTTCTGGCGTGTACACATTACTTTCCGGGTCCCTTCCAGAGACCTAAATTTAGAAATGGGATCATGACATTTTTCACTGAAAAAAATAAAATGAAAAATAAAAAAAAAAGTATATTTTACATAGATAAAGCCATTTTTTAGCTGTGGGCTGTACTTGTGAGAACATTTTTCTAATTCTTTGAGGGATGAGCTTCCAGGAATTCCTTCAATTAGTCTACTGGAATCTTTTCCAACTTGTCCTAAGGCTCCGACTACAACAGGGATTGTTGATGTTCCCATGTGCCACATTTCTGATATTTCAATTTCCTAGATCCTTGTATTTTGACAGCTTTTTGAATATCTTCAAAGATACATTGCAGTCAGCAGGGACTGCCATATCAATTAGTAGGAACTTTTTTGTTTGTAGTCTTTAATAACAATGTCTGGACGATTGGCTTTGATTGTCCTGTCAGTGTGTATTGTGTAGTCCCATAGAATTGTAACAGGTCCTATCTCCGTAAACAGGTCTGGGTGGTGTTCATACCAGTTTCTTTCAGTTTCCTTCCTGTATAATTTGCAAATTTTCCACTGCAGATATTGGCCCACACTGTCATGCCGGGTTTCATATTGTGCCAATATTGTGCAACCTGATACAAGATGATCAATTGTTTCTGGATATTTATCACAGAATCTGTATTTTCGGCTAACACTATATTTTAGCTTGATAATTTCTAGTTAACAAGCATTGGTCTTGTGCAACAAGGACAAATTTTTCAGTCTCAGCTTTCAACCCGGCACTACGTAGCCACTGATTGGTAGGGGGTTTATCTACGTCACCTTGTTTGGCACGGGCAGAATATTGGCCATGGAGCGGTTTATCTTGCCATTGTTTCTGTAACTGGACGGTTGCATTTGTATTTTGCTTTTTTATTATTAAATTTTGTTTACATCTGAATTCGTAGATAATTATATTTATTATTTATTTATTTTCCTTTTTTATTTGTTTCAGGGATTGGTGATATACTTATTATATATATATATATATGTAATGAAAAACAAACCACTTTAAGCTAACATTACGATAATTTATTTCACCTAAATCCTTTTTTAAGGATTCAGGATAAATCTTCCAACAACGAATTGAGACGAAAAATGGGATTAGAAATTGGTGGGTACTGTAAATTTTGTAATTTAATAGAGGTGGTTGTCTCTTTAACTGCCACTCTCAACTCCTTAAAGTTTTAGATAATCTGGCTGTTAGGTTTGAGGAACTGAGTATCTATACTTTCATACGTGGAAAACGACTGGAGAGCCATATATATATATATATATATATATATATATATATATATATATATATATATATATATATATGGTATATTTTAACAACAATTATTTATCAAGAAATGTGAATGTTTGTTTAATTTTTATTGAATTGCCTCAAATTTCTGATAAGGTGGTGAGTATTGCTGTATTCTTTGGGTAGCTGGACGTTTATATATATATATATATATATATATATATATATATATGTTATGGAAATTGAAGGTCAAGCACGCTTGGTTTTAAACAGCAGTTATGGGTACGTGTTTGTAAGTTTGTGTGTGTATTTAGGCAGTTTATCTTCTTTCAAGCATGTTTCATTGAATCATATTATTTATATTTATTTTTTTGATGTTAAGTTGAAATGCACCTATGAAGTCGCCGTAGTTTTTGCTAACCCAAGTATACATACATATATATATATATATATATATATATATATATATATATATATATATATATATATATATATATATATATAAACTTCAGTAAACTTCATATATATATATGTATATATATAAACTTCGTAAACTTCAGAAATAAGTCATTCCCAAAAAATTTCGCTTGAAGATGGAACAGAGCCTACTTTAACTCAAGTTAATTCAAATATTATTTTGAAGTTTTCGGCTCTTGTTTTGAAACATGAGACCTCTTATGTAGCGTGTTGGAATCATATTTTTAAATAAATAATTATATTTATGCTCTACTTTCGTATCGAGCACTATTTTTTTAAAATAATTACAAAAATACTAAGGAACTTTGGATTATTTACCAAACCAGTTTCTTTCCTATTTTCTACAATATTTTCACATATATATATATATATATATATATATATATATATATATGTGTGTGTGTGTGTGTGCGTGTGTGTGTGTGTGTGTGTCTGTCTGTGTGTGTGTGCGTGCGTGTGTCTGTGTGTGTGTGTGCGTGCGTGTGTGTATGTGTCTGTGTTTTCTGTGTCTGTGTGTGTGAGTGGCTTTATATTTAAATATTTACATGCATTTGTGTATCTAATTAATCAAATAGCTCAAATAGAACCTCACCAATCGATACGTATCTATAAAATTCGATTGATTAATGCCATTACTTTTACTGGAGGATATGATCTACAGCCATTCTTCGTCGTGTCGGACGCACCTACCGAGAAATGTAGAAGAGAAAATTTCGTACGAACGTGACAAATCTTTTTTCGATACAGAAACACAATTAGATGATAGAGCCGTTTCCACATCCAACCTCTGAAAAAAAAAATCATATACATTTCATTACAACTTCCTTATTTTCTCACTAACGCTTTCTGTTTATCTTTGCTTTTCTCTGCAGTTTTTTCAGCAAAGATTCTTTCGCGAAATCTTCCTTTACTGCCATCGAATTGTGGCTTTTTTCTTCTCTCTTTTGATGTTTTCCCTAATAATCTCACTTGTTCCTTCGATCTTGGCTTCTCTTTTTCTTATCAGTTCCAGGCCTTTATTTTGCTGACGTTATATAATTCTTCGTTTTTAACCGGTTTTATTTCTCCTTTTTAACTCTTATTCAAGGATATTTCTCTTGGAACTCTTTGATGATGATGCTTCGTCACTATTCTTGATTCCTATTTATTGTTTTTATTTTATCTTCCTCTTCACGATTTTCTTTTTAATCTCCTCCTTCAATCCAAAAAGTTTTCCTTCCCCTTTCCCTCTGGAATCCAATTTCTAATTCATATTTTGTCAATGTTTTTTATTTTTTTTTTATAACCGTTCCCATCTCTCCTATAGCTTTCCTTTTCACCCATGTTTGGTCTCCTTCCATGTTTCTTGAGTTTTATTTGCTCCATTCTTTTGTTCATCCATTTTTAAAATTTTTTTCTTTATTTCTTCGTTTGGCCAATGTCATTATTATTTTTCTCCTTTATTTTTTTAATTCTTCTGACTCTCAATTTAATTTTTCTATATTTATTTTTGTTTTCACGCTTTTATTTGCTTAGTCTTCTTTCCTTACAGCAAATTTCTGCTTTTATATATTCTACAATTTTTAAAGTACCACATATAATGCCCCCTTTTCTATGTCGGTACGCCTTTCATCTTTCCTGCAAGAAATAACGTTTTCATACATTAATTTCACTCCTCTGAGAATTCCCTTGTTTCGATCATAACGATTTTCTTTCATAACTAAAATTCGGCACGGTTACCTTTTCAATTTCCCTTTTCTTAGTTTCCTGTAGTATTTTATTCAATATTAATTGCTTTTTAAACGGACAGTTCGAGTTTAGTTGTAGTTAGTCGAATGTTCCACACGTTATTCCTCTCACCTGCAGGAAAGCAACAGTCAACATTACTTAATTACCTGTCCAATCAGATTAAGTGCCTATACAGAGCTGAAATACATAGTCTTCAATAAGTAACGTGATCTTGAACACTTATCTATCTATATGGCATAAAACATTTGTTTATATATACAGCCGAGAATTCTTCATTCTTATCATTCTGTTTAACTTAACAGTTTCTAATTTTTAATACTTATAAAATCGCTGCGACATGAAATTCGAATAAAAAAAATCATAACGAATTTTTATACCAACATTGTAGATTTGTAAATATAGAAGAACTTTTCTAAACAAAACAACATATTCTAGTGATTTCGTAAACTTGGCATCTAATTTATGCATGAAAAATCGGTTCCTTATTTATTAATAAAAGCATGCGGAAGTCAAAAAAAAAGAAAAAGAAAAGACAAATAGCCGTACATTTAACAAATCGAAACTACTTTAAAAAAAAAAAATTATATTCTATTAGGTTGGTGCAAAAATAATGTCGTTTTCTCACATATGTTACTATGTGAAAAAACGACATTACTGTTGCACCAACCTAATACTTCAGGGCCAATCTCTCCAGTCTGAATCATTGAAGAAAACAAAATTACATCTGAAAAATTCATTCGCTAAAACTTTCTTCACAATTACAATATTTATGCACTATATATCTTTGCAATATATATTTCTTCAATTTATTTCACTCTATGCCATTGTAAATGTTCTTATTTTAATTTCATTGTGTTTTCGGTTGTTTTCTATGAATTCATTTCCATGGCGTGTATTCACGCTCCAGCTGCAGTTGTGTTTGTTTATTGGCTTACATTGCTTGCGTTTATTCGGCGTCTATCCCTTTACAGAATTATGTAACTTTACGCGTTCTTAATTTATTCACTGATATCTATCTATCTATCTATCTATCTATCTATCTATCTATCTATCTATCTATCTCTGTTCTTATCAATATTTGAATTTTATTTTCCATTATATCTCTGCAGCGCTGTATCTGCTCATATGCATAAATATGAAAGTATATCACATTCCTCTTCTTATGGTCATTTTTATGTTCATATATTTCTCTTTCATATTGTATATATATATATATACATATATATCTATATTTCTATCTCTCTTTCTCTCTCTACATACATATATATATATATATGTGTGTGTGAGTGTGTGACATAGACTATAACCACTCGTTGTTCATTTTTATATTTGCATAAGTTACATCCCTGAATCCCTGATATTGAGCAATTTTACCTAGACGTATGCATATCTTTTACGCATATACTTACCGTGTGTGTATATATATATATATATATATATATATATATATATATATATATATATATATATATATATATATTCTCATCTTTTCCAATCATATATACTTTTATGTCTGTCTATCAAACTCTACGTCTGTCTGTCTCTCTCTCTCTCTCTCTCTCTCTCTCTATATATATATATATATATATATATATATATATATTGAGAGAGTGAGAGAGAGAGAGAAAGAATGACATACATTGGCTTATATGTGTGTGTGTGTGTGTGTTTTATGTGTGTTTGCGCGCGCGCCTGAGTTTGTACCGAGACATGGAGAAGAAAAAAAGAGAAGCTGTATCTCTCTCTCTCTCTCTCTATATATATATATATATATATATATATATATGAATATATACACAGACACAAACACACACATATATGCGTGTGTGTGTGTTTTTGTATGCTTGTTGTTTGTGTGTGTAATTATGAACGATATATACATACATCCAGATATATATATATATATATATATATATATATATATATATATATATATATATATATATATATATAGATAGATAGATAGATAGATAGATAGATAGAAGCGGAGAATTAGAAAAGAACGGATGAAAGTGAGAAGGTTTATTCCACTGTTCTAATTCCGATATTCCAAAATGGTTGATTCGGTGTCAACAGGCGAATGAACAGAAAAGTAATTCTCAACGCAGATCCTATGCAGAAATTTCTTTCGACTGAGAAACGTATATTTTGGGCTTCCTATTTGATTTAGACGGATGCGTTTTTATATTTCGTGAACAAACTGGCAAAGGATTACATATATAAAACTCCACCTAAATAATACAAGGAATTTTCATATAGTGCGAATGTTTAAGAAAGACGTATTCATTTATTATAATTACACATGTTTATCACTATTTGAAAGATACGGTTATTTTATAAGCATTATTAAGCTTCTTTTCGAGACGGGATACTGACTAGAGTTATACACAGGTATATATATCGTTGAAATCTCCTCAAAACCCAGCTATGTTTTTTTTTTCTTTTTTTTTTTTATTTATTTTGTTTTACGACATATCAACCCAGTGGAATATTTAATGACAGGATTTTGATGATAGGTTCCTAAGAATGTTAGAGGTATTCATTGTAAGAAATCAGCTTTTTGGAGGTGATGTTTCATTGACGTATTTTGGTAAACAGGGTTTATAAGGAGAGCCAAATATTTCTTCAAAATAAAACACTGTGTTATCAACTCAAATACATACACCTACAACAAATAAATTTTATACTGGTTATGAGGTATACCAAAAATCCTTTCATTTATATATATATATATATATATATATATATATATATATATATATATATATATGTATATGTAAATACACACACACACATATATATATGTAAATACACACACACACACATATATATATATGTAAATACACACACACACACACATATATATATATATATATATATATATATGTAAATACACACACACACACCCTTATATATATATATATATATATATATATATATATATATATATATATGAAATGGACAAAGTTCGACAATTATTTTGTAGATATTTTTTTATGTTTATACGTTTTTTTATAGATCCAAATATTTAAGTAAATGCTCTGTTTATCATAAACAGACATATTTTATAATAAAAAAAAATGAAAAATAAAAGAACGTAATAACAAAAAAAACATCTCTTAAAAGATAATTGTTGGACTTTGGCTATTTCATAATGTGTGACGTCATTTGTTTACATTTAGATAAGCATCGAGCAGATATTCATACAGTGAGAATTGTAGTTTAAAATCAGAAAACTCGACCTTGCTAACCTAAGTGCACCTCTGTGGCTAAATCGGTCCCGTGTAGGATACAGGTTTGATTAGTGTCGGAGGACGCATATTTTCTATGAAAATTGCTCGGATATTCAGACCGGTAAATGTCGTCAATACTGTTTATTATAAACAGCATTTACTTAAAAATCTATATCTATAAAAAAGACTCATATATATATATATATATATATATATATATATATATATATATATATATATATGTAAAGAAATATAGTCTTAAGGTGTGCTATATTTATGGAATAAAGTGCTCAATATCAGAGATAGAGTGTGTGTAAATATAAAAGTGAACATAGAAGTCTATGTGGCCTGACGATTGCATATAGCATGAAACAGACTGTCGCCTCTAAGTGTTGACTTCTATGTTCACTTTTTTATATATATATATATATATATATATATATATATATATATATATATATATATATATATATATATATATGTGTGTGTGGGGGGGGTGTAATGGAAAGCGGATTGGATTGAGGAATCGGGGAGCCGAGTTCGAATTCCTGTCGAATCCATTACATTTTACATTCACTAATAACCTTGTGAAAAAGTATAAATCCTCTTCTTCTAACTCTAAATATGTGTAAATGGCAGGACAGACGGGTAAAAAATGTCTGTAGATGGCAACTGGTCTAAAAGAGGGAAACCTCCGAAATGAAAAAGTACAGAGGGTTGTTTACACTCGGTATTTGTATTCGGCTCTTCAAAAAGTGTTGATGGTTCGGCATAAACCTTTACCACTATAATCATATCACATGTGTTGGTGTCGGGCTGTCACATAAAACGAACTGAGCTGCTTGACCCTCATACAATAAAAGCACCCGCTGTCTAGAAATATCTGTCTCCGTCTGCGCTTGCAGGCATCATCCGTTTGTATACTAAGTTATATTCATATATTTTACAGTATATCCTTCGCCAGTGAGTGTTCTTAATAAATGAATAAAACCTTGTATGGTCGTTGTTCGGTGTTAAATTTTTGCAATGTTTTAGGTATTCAGTCATTTTCCTCTTGCCGTAATAACTTTCAAATAGTATGGCTTTGTTCACAAATCTAATAATAAATTAAAAACAGGGAAGAATCGCCAGAGCTTTATCAACTGCTATTTGCCACGCATGGACACTCCCTTCTTTTTTGCACGTTTACTATAAATAAATGGGTTTAATAAGAGGGTCTTCGGGATTTTTTCCCTTTTAGCGCTTCAGTAATCCTTCTCAATCTTTGCATCAATGGTTGTTCGTATGACAGTTTAGGATGGAACCATAAGAATAAACTATGGGCTAAATGACAAAAGCCGCTTTGGGACTAGTTTGTCACAGATTTCGACACATATCTGATATAATCTAGAGAAAAACATTCACGTAATACAACTTCTGTCATATTTTATTTATATGGCAAATTTGGAAAGCATCGGATAAAAAATCAGGGAGATATAGCTGAAAAAGTGCTCTTTGAACAGATTTTCGTGGTTTTTCTTCATACGCAGAGAAGCGAGCAGGACTAAAACCTCACCGGTATATTTCTTGCATGATGGCTATTCTTTGCGACATGTTTGAAAAATAGAATAAAACATGAAGTTATCCACGTTTTTAGTTTATGTAGTTCGAAAATCCCGATATTTTCAGTTTTTGTTTTTGCATTTTTTATCTGAAGCCAATGTGACAAGAAAACGATCAAGCATTTTATTAGGTTGGTGCAAAAATAATGTCGTTTTTCTCTTGAAGTTGAACGTAAAAAAACGACATTATTTTTGCACCAACCTAATACATAAACCTCGTAAGATGAGCTATGTTTTGCAGTAGAAATTTTGTTCCCTTGTAACTTTGTCTTGTTTCAAAAAGTCGTACTCTCCTTCAGTTTTAACGATTTTCCTGACAAACTGGTTGGGTGGGGACTGGAGATTGAAAAATCTGTAAATTTGCAACAGGTGTGTACAATTTCAATGAAATGTGCATAAATATAATACACACACACAGACACACACACGAACATATTTATTATCGATATAGATTATTTTATATATGTGTTTGAGTAGCCAGGTATATATAATTTTACTGCATGCATCTATTTTTGTAAAGAGAGTTTCTCGATAGTAAAATGTATGCTGGTAATATTTTTTTCCAAATGTTTACTAGAAAAATCTATTTTTATACTGTCATAATTTCTGACCCTATTAATGGATGTTAACTATTTGACCATACCTGGAACCATAACAGATACTACCACGCCGGTTCAGGGTGGATCTGAGAATAGCAGCAATTTAAATGTGGCTGTACGCTTCTGAAGTCCCCCCGAACAGAGGCCTTGCTACCATACGTAGCTGAGCCTCATACATCGGACGAATCTTCATTGTGAAACTGCTTTCCAAAATTAACCTCATTAGTGAGGCCGAAACTGATGGTGAATATGCTAAAACATTGCAATCCTATCGCTGGACTTATTTTTTATCCTGCTGACTGTTTCGTCGGCATGTAGCCGGATTATTAGCCTAAGGACATGACCTTAAATTCCTTACAACTACAAGAACCCAGTGCATTATTTCGCAATCTCTGATTGCATTAAATATCAGAGCAGCTGGTATGAATTTCACGTAAATCATACCTTGCGCATCCAGGAATATATATATATATATATATATATATATATATATATATATATATATATATATATATAGGTAACTATACTCGTTTCGAAAAACCCTTGAATCTTTGATTTGCCAATAATCAAATCAATCTCGAAGGAAAAAAAGGTTTAAAAAAAAGAAAGTGCTAGAAACATGAAAGTCTGTCGATAAAATCGCACAGATACAGGTTTGAAGCCCAAAGAAAAAAAACCCGATACGAGTAAACAACTAACAAAAGACTCAATACAGCCGTAGAGCAGACTCATTACAACTATATGACTCAATACAACCGTAGAGCAGACTCAATGCCACCGTAAGATTCAATACAACCGTAGAGCAGACTCATTACAACTGTATGACTCAACACAACCGTAGAGCCGACTTAATGCAACCGTAAGACTCAATACAACTGTAGAGCAGACTCATTACAAATGTATGACTCAATACAACCGTAGAGCAGACTCATTACAAATGTATGACTCAATACAACCGTAGAGCAGACGCAATGCAACTGCATGACTCAATACAACCGTAGAGCAGACTCATTACAACTGTATGACTCAATACAACCGTAGAACAGACCCAATGCAACCGTAAGACTCAATACAACCGTAGAGCACATAAATATGCGTTTCCTCTTTAGCCAGCTTTCGCTCACGATCCGCTTAGGTGAAACCTAGGTAGGTTTATCTGGCTCACTAGGTTTATCTATCTATCTATCTATCTATCTATCTATCTGTGTGCATATATATATATATATATATATATATATATATATATATATATATATATATATATACTGTGCCCTTTTTCTAGCCAAAATATAAACTGACTACAAACTCATCTGAATGCTTTAGGTCTCTTTTTTAATATACTGTAATTGAGAACGCATTGATGTGTCCACTTTCAGCATCCATAATCGTTATGCTATCTGCACAAAAAAGTTGATCATTAATTCTCTAAGTGCTAGCAGGTTTAATTACTACTGATACAGTTTTCAACAGCGATTTCATAGCCATACTCTATTAAAGAAAAGAATTTACCACAATTAAATGTTAAATGACTTCTTTGAGAACAATTATTATATTAAACCACGAAGGATCAATTTCTATTATAGTATGTTTTACATCTGAATATTTGATTACTTAATTTTTTCGAATACACAGATATTGCAATTCGAGAATTCTTGTCCTAGAAATCTGAAAGAGCCAAATCCATCCTTTCCTATTATATTTAGCTGGGACGAAGAATAATGTTGAATGAATGAATTTCTCTATGTTTTTGTGCAGATTGAACAAACTAATCTCAGATGGAATTTATACCCGGATTGTTGATTCAACTTTCAGCAACAAAGACAGCACGCCATCAGCAAAGCTAATAGATAAATAAATCAAAAAGATTTTTGCTACAAAGAGAAAGTTTCAATGAATATTGACACAGAATTAAACAAGGTTGATAAAATATAAAATTTTGAAGTGAATTCCCATTGAGCGGTAAAAAAAAGAAATAGAGCATGTGGATAAGAATGTAAGGAAAACAATTTTAAAAGGGGGATTTTGTTGAAGAAAAAACAGAAAAATGGGCAATAGTGTCGTTCGCCAAGCAACAACTGTGCTTGCAAATAATATGATAAATTCTCCCGAGAAACCTAGCGTAAAATATACACTCTTCATGGAATAATTCAGAACATTTAGCTGAAAACCAGAAAGAAATCTGAAACAAGTATTCAGACATTCACGTATTAATAAATAAAATATATTAAGACAAATTTAACATAGTTTTTATATGGACGGATATTATTAATCAATTCACCCCAAGCAAAGCAAAAAAGTCAGTAAGTAGCAAGAGATTAAAAACATTATTAAGAAGTGAGGAAGAAAGAGCAATAAATGAACAATAATTAAAAAAGACTGAAGATACCGATTAACATTGAATTTAATCTTTTGAACATCAAACTTAGCTGGGAAGCAAGAAGCCGAAACACGCGAGAAGTACGATAAAAGAAACTATTAACATCGAACTGAAGGTTACATCTAGCCTTATCAACTGTCAATTAATAGGACATAATCGCCAAACTAGTATTGCGTTTAAATTTATAAAGATATATCTAGGAAAGCTCATCAGAACAATTACTATGAAAGTATTTATCGAAAAGGCACAGCGAATGTAGGAGAGTGAAATTGTCTAAATTATATTATCTCGGCAGTTGAATATTAAAATACTAAAATAGGTTAAAAATTCAACGAGCTTTTACCGAATAACAAATGATGTTACTGGTAACATTTTTTTATGATTGTGTGTCCTTTCAGAACGCGTAACTTTCCAGAAATGTTCATACCAGTGTATATTAACATATTTTCCCAAATGTTTGCACGATGTCCAGTTTAAATATTTCCCAATCTATCATGAAGATATTTATATTCATTTAGCGCAAGAACAGAACATTCTGAAATTTGATGTTAGATGGTTTTCTGATATTTTTTACAGAACGTACAATTGGGATCCACATTTTTATGTGTGATATTTGCCTGAAAGTTTCTAGCGAAAAAAAATTTGTCTTCTGCTGTGAGATTAATGCCTTCCGTTTCAGCATTTGATCAAGATGTTCGTAACAATCGATGAGTGTTAACTTCAACAACATTGGCTTTATGAGAACGTTCTGGATATTAGCCATGCAGATGTTTGTCTTTACAGCGTGGTTTCATCTGTTCAAAATCTTTATATTTGCCTTTTATTCTCAACTTATTTCTGCAACATTTCGTTCTTACTTTCTGCTTTAGATTTCTACAGAATTTACTAAATGAAAATCTCGTTTGTAAATCCTTATTTTTAGTATGTACGCGTGTCTGCGTTGATATATGTGTTTCTATCTATTTTATTAAACAGTAACCCTTCGAAATAAACTGAGAGATCCTACCAATGAAAAATTATGTTTAGGGCAGAAATCGATACGACTTCTCGAAATGAGACTGTTCTTTATCACTTGTGATGTTTAATTAAAAGAAAATCGGAGCACCAATTAAAATAAATATTATTATTGATGAGTTCAAATGCCCCTTAAGTAACTCATAAATAATTACATCGATCAGACTACTACATGCCTCTCCAGACGCCATACGTTACAACTATCTGACCAAAGCTGCATTAGAAATCATTTAAACACACACAATCAAGCTTACCAGAAACCAACTGAAACATACTATGAGAAAATGCAAACATAATAATCTCATCCACAGGTAAAAAAAATCAATAAAAATAATGGAAGCCATAAAAATTAAAAAAAAAAAGTCAACACTCAATAATATTATCTACGAACACAGTCACAATGTGCTGTATTCGGAAAATAAACATCCCTATCTGCCTAGAAACATACGCACAGGCCATAAAACGCAATTAAAAAGTAAACATAAAATAATCCTTGATAAAGGCTATAATTATAGCCGATAGCGCCCAGAATTACAGAACATTTGAAAAGTTTCTACAAACACTTTGACAGAAAAGTAAACACTTGTAAGAACACAACTAAATAAAAGGCTAAATCGCATTACCTTTTGTGTCGGCTTTCATGGACCATATATAAATGAAGGATTGCTGTCTAAATATCCAACACACTCATATATATATATATATATATATATATATATATATATATATATATATATATATATATATATATATATATTGCCACTCTTTATTCCGGTTTCTCAAGCAAACAGTAGTTATTTCCAGATATCAATAAAAAGAATCATTTTCCTGATGCTATCCGAGTCTTTGGTGTGCAGTATTAATCCATTTTTTTCTTGGACTTGTGTAGAAAGTATTATATATGCGCATCCTATGTTGTAGGGGATTCGTGTGTGTGCTAGTGTTTAGTCTATTGTGTTTGTTTTTGCCAGTATGTGTATATATAATTATTCTCCATAGGTATTTGTGTGTGTAAGTGTGCATATGTGCGTATGCGTGTATGTGTGGTCCGACTAGTGTATTCGCCTATCATGTGTGCATGATGTGTATTTATGTAAGTGGTGGGGTTATGAGCTGATTAGTGCTGACTTAAATTTATCTATGAAGATTTTTTTATTCTTTGTACTTGTAGATAATTGTCTATTTGATATATTCAAATAATTTCATATTTACCTTGATTGCATTAGTATATGTGTTGTGATACAACGAATTTTCTTTTGTATGGTAATTTGATGTTGCGCCTGTGAAGGGAAACTGTTCTTTAGTGCTTGGTTGTTAACTATGTATAACTTGTTGCATTTTTGTCACTTGAGTGCATAAATCACATTTTTGGAGTTGCAGTTAAATATTTCTTTATTTTGAATGTTGTTTGTGTCTGATGAAGGTCGCGAAACCAGAAACACATTTAGCAAAAATATCTATAATAAACTATATATATATATATATATATATATATATATATAATAAACCAAAAGTTTGCGGTTTCTCTCTTCTCTTTAATATATCTATCTATCTATCTTTGTATATATATATATATAACTCGGGTATCGTAAGATCTCCTCAGACAAGTGTAAGGATTTGAAATTTGTATTGAGCACTTTTTTGTTGCCTATACCTTTTATGCGAGGCTGTTTTAAATCTTCCTTTTATACATCTATCCCCATATACCTACACACTCACAAACACACAGACGCCCGCACGCACAAACACACACACACACACACACACACATATATATATATATATATATATATATATATATATATATATATATATATATATATATATATATATAATTTTAGTGGATATATGTGTTTGAGTAGATATGTATATATGGGATACATTTATTTTTTTTTTATAGAAAACAAGGTTTTTTTTTCAAATAATATAAACTCCCTGCCTATGCATTCGAGAGTCTTAACAAAGACTGTATTCCTTCCGTCAGGCTTTGAATCTGCGTAATCTTTATAGGGGAACAAATATATTAATTAACAAATAGCAAAGAAGAAAATGATGTTTGTTACGAATAAATTAGAGAAATCACTTAGCGCTGAACCCTAGTATTTAATAATTTGAACAAATTAACATAATTTGTCATGATCCATGTATATTAAACGAAAAGAAAATAACACTGGTCCGAAAAAAAGATTTTCTTTTAAGTAGAGTTAACAATAAAATCCATAACATTTTGCATATCAATGATGAAGAAATATAGGTTTGAACTTGCGTGAAACGGAACCATGTAATATCTTTCCGAATGACAAAGTCTTTCCCTACAGTTAGAATTGCGATCACGTGCGAAATGTCTATTCCCTCCCGCGTCGTGTTTTTATGACCGTCTGATCTCGCGAAAAACTTAACTGAACCACTCTCGCGAATTCTCCTAGCTACGAGACCGTGTCTTTCTTAAATTAAGGTGTCAGGCCGTCCATATTACTTTTTTCATTTGCTTTCCTATTCTCGTTTTGCACGCCAGGCAGATACGTGCGCGATTGGCTATACGAGATAAGTCGTCTTCTCTTCTACAGAACTTTAAAATAATTAGTCTGTAGGAGTGTTCTCATTCCAGTTAAATGTAAACTAAAGGCAAATCTAGAAAGATCAAAATGTTTGAAACCAATACCTAAATTGCAATACACCAAAGACGACATAGTTTCCAGTTGCAAACAAAAATCTACAGTTGCAATGTATATGATACTTTGGAACAGATTGCGAAAATTCTCCTGTCGACAGGAATAATAAAAGAAAAAAACATCGCAAGTGAATAGATAAGAATTAAGACGTGTTTGTCAATTGAAATTCTTAATCTCATGAAAGATAGACAGAAAATAACATCGAGATATAACACAGAATATATATCGTTAGATTGAAATATGCAAAATGAGTGAAAGTAATAAGTATTAAAGTAATTGAAGATGGAAGTATTCTGTCAATAATTTCAACGCTAGCAAGGCATTAAAGCCACTAAGATTCAAAGGGTTACTGAGTGAGAATGAATATAATTAAAATAAAATCACATTATTAAGGAGAGAAAACAATAAAAGCAAGGCAATTAAGAAGACAAAACGTATCGCTTTGCATTGCATTTACACTTTCGAAGGTGGATGTTGAATGAAAAGTAAGAAGACTGAAGTGTGTTCCACAAGCGAGAAGAAACTGTTAACGTAGAACTTACAGTGATATCTATCTAATTAAACTGTAAAATGGTGGTATGAAATTGTCAATATAGAACTACGTTTAAATTCGTAGTGGTATCAAAGAGGAAATCTCATCAGAACAATTACCATGAAAACATAGAAAAAACACATAGAAGCAACGTTAAGACTGTAGGGGGTGAAGCAGAAATGTTAAATTAGGACCAGTAACCTTCGATATTCTTCTTAGGATTTTATCAAGAATCTCTAAATACATAGATAAAGCATTAAATCAAATACAACATCAATATCGAATGGATGGAAGAATGGTAAACTTATGAATGCGTGAAATCCTTCTGGCGACAACAATTGTGTTTCACAACAGCGTGAACAAACTTTCATAGCATTAAACATAGCAATTGATCCGATATATAATCTTATCATTTCATGTCAAGGGAACACAGTAGTCCGAGAAGGAGCAATGTGACACTAATATAGATACAAACATCAGTCATTACACTGAGGCTGAGCCCTTTGATCCAGGCTAAAAGAAGCAAACTTACCATTTGTTTACTGTCAACTAACTGAAAAACTGACCGTTTTGCTATGGAATGACGTCATTAAGAGGCCAACATGCCACTCACCAAAGGGAGATAAGCGCCTTCGGTATAATTATCTGGTAATTAGATTCAGAGAGAAATATTCAGGGATGAAAGAAGATGCAAAACTCAGATATGGCATGATATTCATGCGTGCATAACATGATATGAATATATAACAAATATTCAAAAAATCTAAATCATAAGAGAACAGACATTAAAGAAATGCAATGAATACGTTTCAGACTTCTCATGCTAAATATATATAAAAAAACAACATAGAAAGATGAATAATGCTAAAGCTTAACGTGAGCATTTATGAAAGTAATCAGGAAGAAAACAGCACAAGACATGATTGAGATGATGAAAAACGCAAATTAGTTGGTGAATTATACGATTACTGAAAAGATCAATGAAATATATGGATACAAGGAAATATCGTATACTTGCATGAGAAATCAGATGCAAATAAGAGCGACTTCTAGCATACACACCATCGTCACAAAATTAAAATAACTATTAATACCGTGAAAATTCCACGCCTTTTCTCGTTGGATTTTGTTTTATGCTTTTGCTTACTTACATTCATTTGTCAATTGTCTTTCTTTCTTTTTTCTCACTGAAATCAAGAAGCGACACTGATATGTCACTTCCGTCTTTCATCTTAATCAAAACGGGTGATTCCCTTTTTTTTTTAATTGATATCACCCCATACAAGGAAATAAATTAGACAGTAGGAGATACAAGTCGTGGAAGAATTAAGAAGAGAAGCATTAATAATGAGTGGGAAAATGAAAGAGTAATCAGAAAGACAGTAGATAGCTACATGCATTCGTTTAAATTTAAGCAGATTAAAGTTCACCGGAAAGCACTGAGCTCGAAGGGAGTTCCACACGTGAGAGTCTGAGAAAGAAAACGGTTAGAATTGAATTTATACTTATATTTATCAAGCGGAACTGAAAATGAGATGTCGAGGTCAGTCTTGTACTGCGATTAAATTAACAAGTGCTGGGTACCATAGCGAAGACCTCATTCGAACGATTACCATGAAAGTATTTACATAAAAGTACAGGCAACCTTACGGTGATGGGTAAGTGACTGAAACCTAGCCGGAAGATCCGGAGCAATAATATTGCTGATTCTTAGTTGAATGTTATAAAAGAGGTCAAGGTAAATAGCGGGGACCATGTTCAAAGCGTGAAAACCAGGGTTACAACTCATATCCATACAACTTAACATATTAGCTCTATCATTTATATTGAGCGCTTTCCACTAAGTACTGTGCATATA
>OZ010586.1:99889905-99904905 GCA_963932145.1 Acanthosepion lycidas | reverse complement strand
GAGAGATAGATTAATACATTTTAAAAACTTTTTTTTATTAATTAAAAACATGCGAATCCATGTGACATTTTGTCTCAATTACGTGCTTGAGTTGAGGTAAGATCCAATTTCTGTTTCATTGGATTCCATAACCGATTTTAAATAAGACTAATAATTCAATACACTAGTTCAACTAAATTTACCAAAATATAATAATCCAGAAGTCAAAAGTAGTAGAAGCCGTCTTTGTACTGGAACAAAAGCGGAATAAATAAAAAAGAATGAAACCAAATAATTTTCAAATTTTTCTCGATAGAATCTATCTTAAATATCTATATGCCTACCATCCGTCTTTGCTTTGAATATGGCTGCCATATCTGCTTTGATATCCTGTTATATATTTAGAAATTCTTGAAAAAAGTCCATGCAAGAATCTGAAGTCTTATTGATCCTAACGTGTCACGTAGACTCCAGTCCCTTTCCCATCGTCGTAACGTAGCTTTCCAGTGTCTTTTCTATAAATACTTTTATGTTAATTGTTCTGATGAAATTTCAGCTATGGTAGATAGACTTTATGAATTTAAGCGCAGTACTTGGATTGCGTAAGTCTCATCACTTTATACTTGAATTGGCTAGATCTATCCGCAGGTTCTATGCTAAAAGTTTCTTCAATCGCACTTCAACTTGTGGAAATCTCGGTTTCTTGCTCCTTCAAAAATTTAAATATAATATCAGTCGTTAGCTTCTGTCTTAATTCTTATCCTTTTATTGTACTCTCTCCTTAATTTTAGGTTGGTGCAAAAATAATGACGTAATAATGTCGTTTTTTGACGTTAAAAATACGTCAAAAAACGACATCATTACGTCATTATTTTTGCACCAACCTAATAGTAGTTTTAACACTCAATAACTTCCTTGCGTATCAGTGACTTTATAGTCTTGTTTGGGGTGAAATGATTTAAAACAAGACACATTGGTAAGACTACAAATGAATAATGGGTAAAACATTTATTTTACAAAATTATCCAATGTTGGGTGTTTTGAAAATAAGGAATTATCATTATTAGGTGACTTTGCACTTGGACTAATATCCTCACTTTGGGTTTTATATTTGTAATAGTATTTCTTTCATATTTCCTGACAGAAAGTACTCCTCCCGCTTGCGTGCTAATGACTTTATTGCCTTGCTTGCGATGAACTGAAATCTAATTTCTAACAAAAAAATATTTAATATAACGAAAACAATTTTATGAAACAGCTCTAAAACATAGTGAATTTTCGGCCACACTCATATATACACCACAAAACAGAGAAAAAGAAAACAGAAACTGGATATTACATGATTTAACCAACCTTACCATAAAAATGTAAAAATTCTGTTTGTCACTGTATCACACTTTTTCAAATTCCCTACTAGACATCGTAGCCCAACATATCATACGATTTTAGAATCTGGCCGACTCCGGGGGCATAGTAAAATAATTTCGGGGCGGATTCGGACCTGCAATTCTGAAATTTTAGATTCCAAGTTTCCATTACTGTGATTATTTTCCGATTCTGCCATCTTGGCTACTACTGATAAAGCAATTAAACGGACCAAACTCTTTAATCTTCCATAGCTGATGTTCAACGGAAAAAATTACAAAATTACTGTTGCTACGGAAAGTTACGACCTATTTACAGCAAACTGACTTTAAATTAAGTGGTGGCAAAATAATTATCTTTGAACTTTTAAAAGGTTACCTTAAATATTAATGCAATGCTTAAAGGCAGCGATCAGTTTTGAGTTCTCCTGTATTTTATAATTGCCGAGTTGTCTAGCGCATCTACAGTGATGGAATCAAACCCAACACGGCCTACTGCATCAGGTGCCTTGAAGAGGTTGTGCTGCCCTGGATAAAGAGAGTGGCTGCTAGAAGACCCTATGCCTGCAAACAGGACACTGCACCATCACAGACTAGTTGAAGTATCCAGTCATCGATGTCAAGAAATTTCTGCGACCACATCAGTCTTTACATGAAGCTAGCAAACACCCCAGATTGCAAATTCACATGATTATTTTTTGTGAAACGCGGTTGAGCAAAAGACCAACAAAACTCTCTGTAACACTTAAAATTAACTGATAGCAAGGACTATGGCTGAGGAGTTAAAGAGTTGTGTGTGTAAAGAAGTGTGTTTGTGTAAAATTAACATAAACGTTATTTTAATTGGTACATGTGTTTGATTTGACAAACTTATTTTTACTCAATCAAATTAATGTCACATTTTCTCGATGATAGATTCCTCAACCCAGATTTATGTGTCATTAATATAAACGTCGTATGAGCTGACACACTTACGCAGTGAAAGATGAAGGTGTCCCCAATGAATACGGTCTCAATATTTACCGGTAAAACACATCTGTCTTTTTTGTTTTGGACTTCTCGGTCTAGACATTGACATTAATTCCTTTGTTTAACAATAGAAATAAGATCAACTCAAACGCATTTGGCCACTAAAGACAGCGTTTATAGTTGTACCAAATAATGTTGGATTAAAGATATTGCATTAACTGTCTAAAATGAATATATATATATATATATATATATATATATATATATATATATATATATATATATATATATATATAGTTAAGTTATAAGGAACTTGGTAAACCGAATTGGTAAATCCAAAGAGGATGAAATCCTGAGAGCTCAATGTGAGGACAGAGCTAATATGTAATGAAAAACAAACCACTTTAAGGTAATGGTACCTTAAAGTGGTTTGTTTTTCATTACATTTATATATATATATATATATATATATATATATATATATATATATATATATATAATATCTTCTAATAAATTAGAAATTTAAGACTGTCTCTTAAAGTTTAACATGTTTCACCTGAAGGTTAAATTAGATGCTTTATGTCTGGGAGAAATGTGCAAAGATATTTACCTAATTACTCCGAATATCTTACCCGGATTCTACACGTACTCTCCTTCAACAAGTACGTTTATATCACCAACACCTATCAGCACTGAATTTATTAATGCTTAAGAGAAATACTTAAGCGAAACGCTGCTAATAATAGTGATCTTAAATTCTCCTCACCTATGGTCTCAGATTATAAGCAAACAATTCAAATCAGGATTTGTCAGTCTAGAGAATATTTATCCGGTAGTAAGTTGACTATTTTCTCTCAATCTAGTAAATATCAGACATTTAATTTTCTGTTTTCTCTTGAGAAAATTATTTTTAGCCGTGCCGTAACACTTCTAGGTAATGCGCTTTCTTCTGTGATAGTATTACTTTGGTAACTTCATTATCACTGCTTCTTTTTTCCCTTTAAACATTATTTATATGAGATGGATTTAGTTTAGGACGTCCTAATTTACTAATAATTAATCCTGCCTCTGTCTTTGAGGTTATCCAGAGTGCATTTCACCGAAACCATAGAACAGATAACGTCAATTATTTCTGTTAGTCCAAGAGTATTATGATTCATATATTCTTTCTTTTGTAGACAATTCTTTGAATAACAATATATTTCTACACTATTTAAATTATTCGGAGTATTGTCTTCATCTTTGTTGCCATATTTATCACAATGTTTCGGCCGTTGTACGTTCCGGCCTTCTTCAGGTGGTTTGAATGTCGAACTGAACTCTTTATTTTTTCTCGCTGGGGTAGACTGTTCTAGTTCCACCTGCCATGTCTCATTTCAGTTATCTGTTATCTACTGTTAATTCACCTATCCAAGTTCTTTGACCAGGTATTGAACTCACACTCTTTGGGTCCTGTCACTGGATCTAACTAACGCCTTTATCTACTGTGCCTTGTGTCCTTGAGGACATCCGTGGGTGAATTTATTTGTATTATAAACCTAAAGACTTCACCCACTATTTTTTACCACTGCTCATATTGCAAATTTTGTTGTTATTATCGCTTCTCTGGGAATACTGTAAATGTAAATAGTTTACATCATATCTTGTCTCAGATATATAGACAGGTATATTTCTGTATTCTCTAAGTTACTACTGGAAGAAAAAAACTGAACTACATTGATATAATTGTTAACCATAAACTTTTACTTATAAAAGAAATGCATCTTCACTGGAAACTGCTGTGACCCTTTTCAACAAAAAAGTATTTGAATAAATATGAACGAAAATATACCGAGAGATAACAATGATATTCTGAATTGAAATAATTAAAATAAATTGGTAAGAAACTGTTACCTTTCACTACCATATTCACCTATAATCGTAAACTGAACCAACCATTCTACATTTTGTATTATAAACATAGTTTATATTCTGAAATATTAGTACGTCTGAGCTGGATAATGGGAACGAGCTTCTGTTGGACTACGATGTAGATCAAAATAGGGAGAGCGGCATCATCAAGTGATTACCTCATGACAAGACGTCTAATCTCTGCCGCTCAAACTCCCTCCTATAAGTTTCCAACGCGATCCCGCCATCACCGAATTGGTTTGGGTGTCGAAAGCGAAAGTCTCGTAGTTTTAACTCAGTCCCCGCTCAGATCGCACGAGCATAAAGTCTACGTCTGAGAAACGATTGTCAATACAAATTCCCACTGAAACTTATACGATGAATTTTCCCGACCAAATGAATACAAACTCTACTACATCTGTTGAGATCTTTAGCGGTTAGCTCTTACTGACTCAGTTGCATCCGACCACCGAACTGGGTCATCTTTCGGTCGAGATGCTGGAAATTCTCTTGACGGTGCCCGGAAAAACAATTCCCTGTGAATAAATTGTTGTCTTCCATATGACTTATATGTTTCCTTTGATTAAGCAGTGAACGTTTTATATATATATATATATATATATATATATATATATATATATATATATTAGATTGGTGCAAAAATATTGTCGTTTTCTCACATAGTAGCATATGTAAGAAAACGACGTTATTTTGCACCAACCTAAGACATACATATATACATATACGTATATATATACGTATATATATATATATATATATATATATATATATATATATATATATATATAATATATATAATATATACGTATATATATATATATATATATATATATATATATATATATATATATATGTGTGTGTGTGTGTGTGTGTAGTTTATGAAAAACTAGGCAATCCGTATGGGTAAACCTAAGGAGGATAAAATCCAGAGAGATCAATGTAAATCCAGAGCAAATAATTTAAATAAAAACAGACCACTTCAAGGTTCCACGTAATAAATTATTTCTCCACAGCCCTTTTAAAAGGACAGCGGATCATCAGCATTTACTTCCAAAGTTTGGAAGGAAGTCTGATGATCCGCAGTCCTTTTAAAAGCGGTGTGGTGAAATAATTTATTACGTGGAACCTTGAAGTGGTCTGTTTTTATTTAAATTATATATATATATATATATATATATATATATATATATATATATATATATATATATATATATATATATTATATATATATATATTAGAAGTACTTAGTGGAAAACAACATTATTAACATATTAATAATAATTAATACCACAATCAATATCACTATCAACATAATCAAAATCGTCAAAAACACACAAGCAGTTAGCGTTGAAAATAAAATAAAAACATCATCACCAACGTGGGCACAAACAGAACTCAGCTTAAACAAAGAGTCAGGCCAATAGGGGTGAATGGTTCGCTTCTTCATGTGTGTATTTGTGTGTGTGTGTGAGGAAGTGTAATTTTCCCGAACGCATGAATATGTATATGCGCCTATCCACGTATTGCTTATATGGATGTGTGTGTGTGAACCAAAATACGTACACCTCTATGTATGTGTGTCGATGCATACGAGAGTGTCACTCAAGCATTTGCAGAAGTAGATTTCCCCTCCCACCCACAATCATAGTCAAACAATCATAAATAATTCCAGTTTTTTTAAAAATAAACAAGTTTGTCTAATGATCGCAAAAGCGTGAATCTCTGTGTCACAATATCATATCCATATAACTAAATATATATATATATATATATATATATATATATATATATATATATATATATGTGTGTGTGTGTGTGTGTGTGTGTGTGTGTATGCATGTATGTATGCATGTAAAATCTCTGGGTAAGTAATTTAAGTGAATATAAAATATTAAAACAGCTCCACAAATGACAAAGAGAGCTCCATATATTTATTATATATTATAGGAAATGAACCTAAAATAGAAACTCAATTGTACCTCATTTTTATGGCTAATTCGCTACTCGGGATGAGTTTCATTTTTATCTAATTCATATATATATATATATATATATATATATATATATATATATATATATATATATATATATATATATATATATACAGTTTACATAGAGATAATAATTTAAACATTTTTCAGTGAATTCGGTCATTCAACTGACATTCATATATACGTTTATGGGAAGGATGTCAGATACTTTACAATGCTGCCTTGAATGGCATCGTCTGATATATCTGATAATATCTAGGTGTTATCTCACAAATAGATAATGATGGGATTTAAAGTCGGCTTTCTTGCTGAGAAATATAAATTTCTAAACTTTTTGTTCGACTTTAAGCTTAAGTGAAAAAGAAAAGTAATTGCGGATGTTCCCTAGGACAAAATAAAAGTAAAAAATAGAATAAAATAAATAGATTATAAAATAATACTTTAGAGAATCAAAAGAAAAAATAGTGTGATATTTGAAATGATCTCACACTGTGTATAATTGCACTTTCTAAGTAGATCTAACATTGCTAATAGGTACAATAAAATACAACAAAATAAAACATTAGCATTCTTTGTTTCGGTAAGTTTTAAAAAAAAATTCTTTTTAATCGGAATCACCCGACGCAAGGCAGTAATGCCACTAAAACATATGGGGTTAAAGGGCATGGAAGAATTAGGGACAGAGACAGTAATGATGAGCAGAACAAGAAGAGAGTAATCAGTAGATAGCGACGGATATTGCATTTATATTTTTGCAGATTAAATTTGGCTGGAAAGAACGATGTCGGAAGGGAGTTCCACAAGCGAGAGTTGCGAGAGAAGAAACTGTTAACATAAAATTTACGACTATATCTAAGCGGCTCAATTGTAAATTGATGGTATTCCATTGTTAGTCTAGTACTGCGCTTAAATAAAACAAACATCTCTAGGTATAATAGCGAGGAACGATATTTATTTGTAATATTTACAAAATGTGGCACAAGTTCAAAATTGGTAATGGTGAAAAGAGCGGTCCTCATCTGTCTTAACTTTAAACTTAGCTAGACACAAAGACAGACCCAAAATACCACAACATTCCTAACAGTTTATTCTTATTTACCATTCTTACTACACCCACCATAATATTAGGTTGGTGCAAAAATATTGTCGTTTTCTCACATAGTAACATATGGGAGAAAACGACAATATTTTTGCACCAACCTAATACTTTATTTTCTCTATGAAAGTCACAACTATTCCCCTTATGTATAATTTATTGAATGTTGGGGGAGGGGAATACAAGAGCGAAGAGCTCATCCGAATAATTGCCATGAAAGCATTTATAGAAAGGACATACAGTCAACCTTGCAACGGTGGGAAGTGACTGAAACCGAGCTGCCATATCAAGACCTATGTTATTGCTGATTCTTCTTTGGATATTATCAGGAAGCTTCAGCTAAATGGCAGGGTTATGGGATCATATGTAGCTCAATAAAACCAAAAAAAAAAATGCAGGGTTACAGAGAGTATGAAAAGACTGTCATGTAATTTCTACATTTTTTAGAAGAAATATTTTACATAGAAACATACCAATGCAAACTGATGTATGTCAAGCGATCTTGATAGTCGGTATTTCCAATCTATTTCCAAAAGAATGTAGGAAAATAATGCGACTCACCTTGCTACCTGAGTTTGAAATTAACTCTTACCCGTGCAGCTATTTTCAGGTTATGGTACTGATATTCGATAATGGACCGCAGTTTAACTTCAACTACAAGTGTTCCCTCAAACAATATCTCTCCGCTTGAGAGCGAATAGAAACAATCCTAAATCCTGTCAGATATTGCATATTCGTTAAAGGTTAAATTTTGTGAAGTAGGATTTATTTTTAAACGGAGATGTACTTTTTCATGCATTAAATGAGTTGCCAGCGACTTGTATTGATTTTATTTTCTTCTTCCTTCTTCTGTGGACGATCCTCTTTTGACATCGTAAACAATAGGCTATCTTGAATTTATTCATTGTTGAATGAGTTGACGGTGTACAAATAAAAAGAAAATATTGAAAAATACATGAAATAATCGTGAGTGAAATGCATTTTCGTTAAGGTTATTGTTTTTCACACGCAATTAGAATCGATGGTTTTATTTTCCATTCAATCGTAGTTGATTCTGTGGATGACGTAGTTGTGGAAGAGACAGATCATTGCCTTGAGCTGTTTTTGGTTTATCTAAATATTTATTTTTTGTGTAAATATTCATTTAATATCAGCAATGTGTACTTCTTTTGTCGATCCGGACTGACATAGCAACCTCAGATTTTTACTCATACGAAATATCACTGACTGCTGTTTAGTCTTGCTATTTCAATCATTTCGGAATGCAGAGGCAGCATTACAGATCGACCATTAGTTCCAAGCACTATTCGCTGTGTGTACAATAACGATTCATAAACCACCGACATCTTTAATAACATTGGCCTGCATCCGAGTTTTATTCGATTTCCAGAGTGAATTGAAGGCTAAACAATCAGAAATTAAAAGGGAGTTGTTGAAAATAGTAATGCAGTGTTTTAGCAATATGAAATTCTGGAAACACGCTAGAAAATGTTGGAGACGAAATTTAAGTCATTTTGCTGACATACAGTGTGCGATAGATAAATTATCGTCTAAATTTCTCGAAAAAAAATAACACTGACATCTCATTTTAACAGATATATTTACCAAAATTACACAAAAATATCTTGAAATACATATGAGTAAATTTATTCAATAAAATCGCCATTGGCTTCAACCGCAGCCTCCAGACGACTTCGGAATTTCCTGCAACTCTTCCGGATGGTCTCCTTTTATAAGTTGCTGAATACTGCCATCATCCTTGCCTTCACTTCCTTTTGGTGTTACAAGTTTTCTTGGTCTCTCAGTCAACTGCGGATTGCAGTCTGGGGGTTAGTTGGCCAGATTAAAATTGTGATGTGGCCACAGAAATTGTCTGACAGCCATAACTGTGTTCTGCTTGTGTGGCATGGTGCAGAGTTTTGTTGGTTTTCAACAGCTACCATCATGTCCCAGGGCGTCACTACCTACCCAAGGCACTTGATATAGGGCTTGGTGTTGCGTCTTAAGCCGTGTTGGAAGACAAATTTATGCATAACGTCGCCACCAATAGTGATCATATCAAACACTTTAGTAATCAGTTTAAACTCATCCAACTCTTTCCTCATCTTCTGCACTCTCTTCATATTGACACACAAACACTCTGAAATGTTCGTATTGTAGATCCCGGTGCAATTGCCTAGTACGGCGTGCCGTTTCCAAATATCTGGCAGAGTGAATTGCATCATGGTGCCCTTTTCCTCAGAGACAGTGTCCAGATGACCCTAATATAATGTACAGTAGTAAAAGGAAGAACAAACAACGCGCATGCGCGAAATTAAAATATAAAATGGCGACAATTTACACATCACACCCTGAAAATTAATTTGACCTCATGACAATGACATTCTATATGTTGAAGTTGAAAATAATTCAACCAGATATGATCATATTCAAGATCAATTGTACAAATATCAGACGGTATTACATACTCACAGTTGTAATAGATTTTATTTGTTTATTATAATGGGAATTTAACACCATGTAATAATAAGCTTTTCAAAAACAATATAAATATTTCAGAACGGGTATATACCTATATAAATATGTATAAATTAGGTAGGGGATAGGAGATATATATTTCGTCAATGAACTATATAATTCATATTAAGCGTGTCTCTCGTATACAAATATGTCTGCCTGCTATTGCAGTCACCTCTCTTGCAGTCACCTGTTCAGGCATATTTTTGTTTATTCATCAACCACCCTCTAAAGCTGTGATCGATACTGCAACTACTCAACCGTTACAGTAAAGCACCCTGATATAATTATATATCCTACCAGGATTTATTACTGGCAACACAGTTTTAACCTATATTAGATATGCAGTGTCAGAAGCAGGAATATGTTTCTACAGAAGTATTCTAAGAATACTATGGACAGGACAAGTGAGAACCGACGTGTTTTGAGATAAAACTGAAAGAGAAATGCCATTCATACATCGTATCAGAGGGAGACATTTGAAATTCCTCTGGTATATAATGAGGACAGAGAGCTAAGAAAACTTGACACTCATAGGGCATATTGAAGCCTAGCTGGACAGAGGAGAGCACCGCATGAACTACTTAGTGAAAGTGCTTAACTGTTAAGGAGAACAGTAATGTGAAGCTTTAGCACAAAGACAATACAAGGGTACTCAAATCAAATTGTGGAGAGCCATTATCAAATACATCCAGAAAGGACACGGCATATAGAAGAAGAAGAAGAAGAAGAAGAAGAAGAAGAAGAAGAAGAAGAAGAAGAAGAAGAAGAAAAGAAAATTGAGAATTAATTAAAACTTTTTGAAGAAGTCTCATAATCTGCAGTGGCCATCATTTTCCACAATAATCTCAAACCCTCAGATTCACTTGTGACAACGTGCTCACACAACCATAGATGGCTTCTGAACAGTTTCAGCTACACAGATACAAACTGTAGTATGGTTTTCAGACACTTCACGATGTTGCCAAAGGCTGTGTTTGACTCATGTCGACATTATTCTTAGGTCTTATAGTCGAAAGCTACAGTTCTAAACACAGGACTACGTGACCAAGCATCAATTAAATAAGTAATGTATATATCTGTTTCCGTGTGTGTATTCTAGGATAACAATTAAATACTTTTCGACTGCAAGATAGACGCCTTAATACGTTGATGTGGTTGCTGAAGCAGCAAATTAAATGTCAAGTATAGGCTGTCCACTTCGAATTCGATCGCAAAGTGCACAGTGCAAAGAGAATTAAATGACTAAATATTTTCATCGAACAAATTTTGCGCTCTTTCGACCCGGAAGTTTAGTCTCTTTCTAAATCTAATCTGTTCAAATGCGTTGCCAAAATCCTTGCTTTAAGATTTAGCAAATCTTTGATATTTAATTATCTTCAACATAGAAAAAAAAAGATGGCTATAACGTTCGCTTTCCGACAATAAGAGCCAGTTTCGTATCTTGCCATGGTCTATTTCTTAGGAAGATGATGTTATCGCCTGTTGTAGCCGATCCCAGCGAGTTTCAGCTTTGGAAAGTGCCTGGCAACAATATCAGTGTAGACCATATGTGTGAAACTGCGAAGAATCTAAGAGATCGATGTTTGTTATCATCGTGACCGTGTGTTTGAGCGTATGGCCTTGTTCATCGTACTGTTGATCACACCAGATGAATCACTTTTTCCCAGAAAATATAACTATGGTCTGCATAGCATGAATACAGTATAAACCACATGTTGGATCTGTGTGTGTTGAATAAATACAAGTGTGTCTGAGCAAGGTTTCCGCAACAGGGATTGGCTAGTCAGCCTAATACACATATATGAGCGGCCACCAAACAGCAACATTGAAAAATACTTTGAAGATTTATATTATGAAGCAAGTCTTTGTAAATAATAAATAACAAAAAAGAAAGATTACGATCTGTTCATTCTGAGACTTGGCAAGGGTTAACTTTTATAATGGACAGCGTTTATGATTCGGTAAGTTGCACCTGATGAGGTATTCTATTGATGAAAAAATAATGACTATTTTTTATTAATATTTGTATTAATCATATCACCTACAAGCAAGTCGATAAAGCCTTTGAGAAATAAGTGGTTATTGAATGTGGGGAATGTAAAAAAAATCTATTAAGGAGATTGAACAATAAAAAATTGAAATAAGACTGGACATAACGATTACAATGTGTTAAGGTTTTAAAGAGCAAAGATGACTGGAAAACAAGAGGATAGAAACGATAGAAGAAAGTGTTAACATCTGATGTTAACGTTATTTTAAATTAGAAATTACTTTCCTAATATAGATATATTTATTAGCTAAATAGCATGCGGAATACAATTAAAGGATAGTGATTTTTAAAACAGACTGGGGTTTAACATTTGGTCCTTCTTAAACAGAATATCAATTCTTTAACCATTTTAGTATTCATTGTCCTTATAATAGATCGAGTTGTACTCTCAATAATTAGTAATGTTCCCATAGATCTGTCGGCTTATGTAATACAAATGGAGATAATTAGATGCATTATTAATATACAAAGGCAGGCTACGCATGCGTCATGAGTACATCTTTTTTTCTCATCTACCACCGTGACATTGGGATAAATAGTGGATCAACTTAAACTATTCAAAACCAAAATTGACTCTGCTGGAGCACATTTTTGGATCTAAACTAAGGTCCATCGGCCTAGTTGCAGTATAAAACCAAGTTTGTCTCTGTTGGCGATGAAGATATAAAAATGTTCCCGAGTAGATGGTCATGCTCAGAAACTAGCATCCATGCTGAAAAAGAGAAGTCCCAGCGAATTAACTTCAAGTAGACAAAGACCTGACGATGAGGCTCGGCATAAAGTTTTACATTGAAAATGAATGGTGACTTTATCAGGATGTGCATTTTCTTGGTTATCCTCGATTTACTTCCCACTTTAACTCTTAGTAAAGTTTATCATTTTGCTATCTATAATAATCCCTGTTTTTATCTTTCCCTTCTGCCTGCTTCATGCCCTGTCTCTGCCAAATTTTCTAAGTCATCTTTCCTTATTATTTGCTAAAGAAATTTAACAGTTTCTCTCTGATTATATGTATAAAGGTACTTTTGTTTCATTTTTAAGTAAAACTTCGTCATTGCTCATATGTTAAGTACATGGTATTCTCAGCATCCTTAAGTAGAACCATATTGCTGTTGCCACAAATCTCTTCTTCAACTGTGAACTGAATGTCCCGCATCTACTGCCACATATGAGGCCAGTATTACATAAAAATCTAATATTATTTACTTATGTTTTTATCTCAATTTTTCTTCTTTGTATTGAAGACAATTAAATAGCAGGAGTTCTCAGGAAGCTTTTGCAAACAGTTCACTTCATTTAAATTAAGTTTGAAGAGTTTTGATTCTTTTCAACAGATATTACTTCTGTATATTTGTTATGGAATATTATGTTAAAATGTTTAACAAAATCCTATTGGCTACACCGTTCGAGAGATTATGCATATTTCACATCCAGTCTTAGACATATTTTGTTTTCTTCGACCAACGGAGAGTTCAGTAAATATCAGCATATTAATGAAATAAAATTTATTTTTAATCATTTCAACGCAAACCAGCTGATATTTTCACTCAGGTAGAATACTTAGGTGAAAAGAAAAAACAATAAAAGATCCTGTTTCAGGAAAACAGAAGATGGTGATTGAATTTGCATTTAATTTTAAAGATTGTAGTTAGAGTGAAAATGAGAAATCAGTAGGTATTTCCTGAAGCGAGAAGTGCGGGCAAAGAATATATTAGAAGAGAACTTGCAGATACATATAGCTATAACAAGTTTAAAAAAAGAGAAGACAAAGTTTAAAAACCAGTAATACGTTTAAATAATTCCGTCTAGGGTTTAAGGATGAAAACGCATTCGAACAACTCCATGAAAATACTTATAGAAAAGACAGAGGAAAGCCGCGTCACGGTGGGGGGATAGTGGCTTAAATCGAGATGCAACGTAGGGACCGATAACAATAAAGAAGCTTCTATTTGATTCTGTCCATTCTCTAGAAATATAGAATCGAATCTCCCGAACATGTCTGGCAGCAGTATTCATTGCATTATAAATATGTAAGCTATATCCGTCGTGGACAATAGTTTGGCACAACACATTAAATAATTACACACACTTCTTTCATTTTTTATGTGTTGCGCCCTTTTGGCGCTTAATCTTTTATAACCTACACAATTTTTATATATAATTTCAGGCTCTTAGCAAATTGTGTCTCCATTATTCCATCTATTTACACAAATTCGTTCGTTAGCTTCTTTGCTATGCCGATTTTATTTTCAATGTTTCTTTGAGTGTGTGATTCTCCAGGCCTTATTTTCGCATTGTGTTGCTTAGAAACTATAAAATTGTAATTTATAATTTTTTTGTTATATTCCATTTTCTTGAAATTCTTCATGATGTACATACACCGTTCATGTTATTCCGAGCTTTCTTTTGTATAAACCCATCAATATTGCCTCAAGTCATGCATTCATCCGTGAGACAATGTTCCAGGATTCACAGCCATATAAAAGGATTGATATTATATACTATATCAGCAAATTTTTCTTTGTTTCTAAAGAACTTTTCTTGTTTTTCATATATTATTTTTAGAAGGCTTATTTTGCTATCCCAACGATACTTCGGATTTCAGTTTCCTATTTATCATCATTAAAACACTTATCAGATATATAAACTTCTGTAGTTGTTTATTTTTAAAAAAATTAATTCGTACTTCGCATTCTAAATATGATAAAGTCATAGACTATGTCATCTTACAATGAATATTTAGACCTTTCTTTTTGCTTTCCTTTCCTTTCTTTTCTAGAAGTCTCTATGCCAGCCATCTATACGGTGTCATCAACGTATCTTAAATATTGTGCCCACCCTTAGAAGTTAGTAGTTTCTAACTCTCTTTGGATAGCCTCCCTCACTTTAGAGTTCTAGAAAAATCCTATGAGAAGATACGCTTTTGTCTTACGTCCCTGTCAAATTTTTGTATACAATCAGTCTGTTATGTGCCATGGGTGATACACGCGTAGGCGATCATGTATCTTTTGATACATGACTGACGAGGCATATTTTATTTTTCCCAGAGTAGGTTGCCATTTCTTTCTGCGGTATACCAGTTGCCATCGAAGCCTATATAACCCGGTCTGTCCCGCTATT
>OZ010586.1:99864905-99887405 GCA_963932145.1 Acanthosepion lycidas | reverse complement strand
AATGTAATGAGGTAAAAAGGGAAATAAATGATAAAAAATAAGAATAAATTTCAAAAAAAGGAAATTCGTAAAGGCGAAGAAATATGAAAGCAAAAAAGGGGAACAACATTGGAATATAGAACAAGACTGCACTAAGAAAACATTTATTTCTCAGTTAAAGCAACAGAAATAGAGTTGAACATGCAAAAAAAATATATATATAAGCCACTGTTATTTAGTCATTAGATTACATATTATCTGACACAAGTCTAATATATTAGGTGTGGACGATGAGGATCTAATTAAGAACAGCAAGAATGTTTGGGCTGTATGGAAGGGCTGGAATTAAAGGAATATCAGACGGACACAATAAAAAAGCTTTTCAAAAAGGTCATTATTTAAATGGTCTTAATATAATGACGATCTGTCCCTACCCATGGCAAATGAATCTGATAGAGATTTCCTCTCAGATGAAGATATTACTTGACAGACAGAATGATGCTGATAATTTCCGAAGCCGTTTCCGTGAGAAACTCGAAAATTTAAGGAAAATATGAGCTAAAAAGATGCCTACATTTACAATCAGTAGGAGACTGTATCTCTCTTTGTCGCCATGTTTATCACAACGTTTCGGTCGTTGTACGCTCCGGCCTTCTTCAGGTGGTTAGAATGTCAAACTGAACCCTTTATTTCGCTCACTGGGGCAGACTGTTTAACATCGAGTGCCATGTGTAAAGGATGTCACTTATCTCCTGTTAATTCTCCTCTGAACGTTCTTCACTGCCTTACCAGGTATTGAACTCACATTCTTTGGGTCCTGTTCTAACGACTTTTTCCACTGTGTCATGTTTCCTTGGTTAAGGCAGTGGAGAGCCTTCAGAGGGGAATTAACAGGGAATAACTGGCATCCATTAGACATGGCACGTGGAACTAGAACAGTCTACCCCACCGAGCGAAATAAAGGGTTCAGTTCGACATTTCGACCACCCGAAGAAGGTCTAAGCGTACAACGACAGACACATTGTTATAAACATGGCGACAAAGATGAGGACAATAGAATAATGTAAATAGTGTACAGTAGGAGACAGTTGACATTTCTAAAAAAAACATACTGAAAATGAAATGCTTGGTGATTATTGCACTCACAGGACTTACTGAAGACAAGCGAACAAGAGTGAAACAGAAACAAATAACTGAAGGTAGCTGTGTCAATGGATGAGATTACAGGGTTTGTGAGATAGGTTATGGGTACAAATATTTCTGCCGTCATAATGTCGTTTTTGACGTATTTTTTAACGTCAAAAAACGACATTATTTTTGCACCAACCTAATACAAAGGAAATGATTTTGGTTAGTTAATTGGTTTTCAAGCGGTTTACCTAGATTTTCGGATTATTTTAAACTGAAATATATTTTTAGAGTGTAAGTTTATTTTGCAGAAAATAAGGATTTAGTGATATACGTCTTACTAATTAATACATAGATGAGGGAGTCGAGCTGGATTCGTAGTTTCAAAACTCATTGTCACGTGCGAATATAGCGAAGGTAACTGCAAATGAAACGTGACATTATACATTACACAGACCCAAACTCACAGCACCTGGTAGTCCCAAGCGATCACAAAAAACAGGAAGTTGTTGAGGGACATAAACAAAAACAAAACAAAAGGATCAAATGGACATATTAGCTCCATTCATTTTCGACAGAATCTCAGGCATTTGCAATCAGAAACCCTCGGATCCGTCCACATTGTTGAATCACCTTCATTTCTAACAACTTTGTTGATAAGAAGGAAGTTACTTTGGAAGCTCTCCTTTCCATGAATCAATACTTTTGGAGAAAAAAAAACTCCATGCGTCGATACACTAACATAGCTTCTTAAAGCCGAGCGTCAATAGTTAATCACCAATCATATATTCGTAACTTTCATGTCATTCTTCCTTCTTATACATCAGTTTCCCACACGTCATTCCCAAACCTTCTTCGTTGAGTGGTTCTCGAACCTTGAATTTAGAGAAGTTTTATTTAATTAAAGGACACAACACGTTAACGAAGAAAAATAATGAGAATCGAACTGGAATAAAAAGTAATATAACAGAAAAGAAAAGGACACATTTACAACGAGAGGCATATTGAAAACATTAAGGTTATACTGGTAGAAATATCCGGCCATGACAAAAAAAACATTGAATAGCAAAGAATAAAAACATGAAAGAAAAGACAAGAGGTGGTGTAGATAAAAAGCAGAAAGAAAATGGAAGAGGTATAGAGGAGGAATTATATAAAGATGCTTAGTGCATAGACCAAAAGAACACTAATCAATGGAAATTCAAAAACGATGTAGAAGTTATTTTCAAAGATTCACCCATAAAAGGAGAAAGACAAATGCTAAAGTAGAAGCAGTAAAAATCAAGAAATATATTCAAGGGGAAACCAAAACACATTTAATAGTAAAGAAAACCATAGTCGAAGTTTGCGTGAAAGATCCTAAGGAAACATTGCAATGCAAAAAATCGAGACAATGAAACCAAACGCCTACAGATAAAGAAAAAAGAGATATAAACAAATAAGGCTTTTTTCCTGTTTGGCGTTGTTTATAAATTATTCATTCGTTTATTGTGCATTTCACGAATTTGGCTGAATTGTGCGAAGTGATTTGCTTGTCACGCAAAGCGTGGCTTGGCTTCGGCGTACGTGCTGCAGAATTTCATGAAATTTAAGACGAGGTTAAATAAATGCTCTTGGAAGTTACAAATTTAAAAATAACAACTTCAGCGAAAAAGAAGTAGAATGTATTTGCTTGAAAATGTGTGTACAAATATAAAAAAAAATAAGATTATTCGATTCGATACAAAAAAATAATATGAAATACAACGAATAATTTCCTTGGAGGTGTTTCTTTGATTAGAAAAAAATATTTACATCCTTAAAGTTAGTTTTTTTTTTGTTTTGCAATCGCTAATATATTACATACTGTAACCACCCAAACGTTAATATTACCTTGGTGCAAAAATAATGCCGTAATAATGTCGTTTTTGACGTTAAAAAATTACGTCAAAAAACGACATTATTACGACATTATTTTTGCACCAACCTAAGAGTAAGCGTAACATTAACCGTTCAGTTATAAGAAAAATCATCATTTTTTTTTTTTTTACCGATCATCAACTGATACCGTTGGTTGAAATTCGTAGAATCTTTTTATCAAAACACTTTCTGAGAGAAATTTCTTTAAAGTCAACTGTTAGATTTCATTTTACTTTTGATGCAGGAAACTTCCTCACCTTTTGTTCGGAGTGGTGCGGAATATCAGAATCTTTATTAGGTCCTTATTTTTTCTTCTAGTGACATGTACTCTCCATTTTAGGTTTTGCTGCTGTTAAAAATAATCAAATGATGTTATTTCTGTTATTTCGTACAGGTCTTTGATAATGAGGATCGAAGAAGAATTGTTCTTCGTAAGACCTACAGACTTCATTCAACCGAAACTGCTTTTACTAATTTACCTGAGAAAACTCTTGTGTACAGCTGGCAGTTTCAATATTTTAGTTCCATGTATGACACCCACCTGAAAATATTGATAACTTTTTCAGGGCATAACACGGGTTAACAATAGAGCAAATAATCAGAAATATTTTTTTTAAGTTTTATAGATTAATACTGTGAATTGTTAATGATTGACATCTTTAATGCAATACAATTAAATGCATTTTTCCGTTGTGTAAATATAACACGTCGCACGGACGTGTGAATAAATATGAATGCTATAAAACAATGTCAGATAAGAAAAATGAAATTAATAATAATTTGCGGTTAAGTTACGTCTTTTATAGCAGAGAAAATAATGCCATTCTCTCTTCAAAATTACGTCTTTACAAGCAGTAATTGTAAAGATTCCACAAGTCTCCGCTCTGGAATTATATATAGAAACAGAATTCTTAATGTCTTGAATGATTGTTTAAACCTGCACCAGCCCTGATGAGTGGCCATAACCGCGAATATCATCTTCTCGGTCGCCTAATGGATGCAAAGATTACTGAATGGAACGCTTATATTTGTGCCATTACAAAAAAAATGGCGGGGGAATGGTCAGTTTCTTGTACAGCTCTGGCTTTATAAGGGTCAATTCAGAATGGAATATTGCGGCCATATTTGGGCCATTACAAAAGATGCCGGGAGAATGATCAGTTCCTTGTACAGATCTTGCTTTGCAAGGGTCAATTCTGATCAAGAATGGAGAATTGCTATCATATCTGTGCAGGTGGCGCACAATATTTAATGCGCCCTTGTACCTGAATAATTATCGTTGAGCCTACAGCTCTTATTTCAAATGTAATGAATCATTACTTGCCCCTCCCTACTCTATCAATGGCAGATTTTCAAACCAGCTACATAAGTTCTACAACTTTAGTCCTTCTTAGATAAAGACCAACCTTGTCATGTTCACCTCTTGGGTACCAAACCTCTAATTGGGAGATTTTGAGGAGTGTAGAACCATCTCTTAATTGCTGTTCTTAGATCCACCATGGACCTAGGGTGGTAGCACCTGTTAGTGTCCCATCTATGGGAAAATATAAAAACCTCAAACTGGGATCAAAACATTATCAAAGTACATAAATATATGTTTAGAGTAAAAATACAAGCAATACATTTTTTTAAAAATCTTACCAGCAATATATTTTTCAAACGAAAACGAAAACATTTTATTCATACGTATCTATCTTAAAACTCTTGTCGACATTAAATATCCCACTAATGTTGATATGTCGTAAAACAAAATAAAGTAAACAAAACCAATGCCATATTCACGGTGGCAGTCTATCCATATTTCCTTCGTCTATCTTTGATAAAAAGCAGGTGCGTCTCATTCAGTTTCTTCACAAGAACTGTTACTTTTTGAAACAAACTCCCGAGAGCATAATTCCCAATATGATATTGGTATCTTTAAGTTATGGGTTACCCTAATAATACTCTCTTATTTCTCCCTACTCTTTCCTTTACAAAATACTCACTCAGTAACCATCTACTTTTGTGACACTAGAACCTTGTATTGAGTGAAATAAGAGTAAAAGTTAATACATCAAAAACCCTTTATTGCATCGTTAAATATTTGAGCAAAACACATGTAACAAAATATTGCTTTAACGCTCATAAATATAAATGCAGGTCATTATTTAAAGAATTAATAGAGTGCGAATGAAAAGACTAAAAACTGAGGTCTTCCATTTCACTGGTTCAGACTCTAAGCGCATGAGAGAGTTATCGTTTCCTCAAGATTCCCTTGCTTTCTGTCTGTTTTTATTATAATGTATGCTTCATTTTCCCCACCAAATCGTCTCTGATATAAGTTTTTCTTCCAGGTTTCGTCGAAAGAAGAAAAAGGAATACACTATAAATCTGATCTCATCGCCCTGCTGGAAATCACGAGAAAATTAAATGACTACCTTACTTTGGAAAAAATAGACGTACAGTAGAACACTATTGACTTTTTTCTTTCATCGTTCTCCTTTCAACCCATATGTCTAGTTTTCTTTAATCATCTGCAGGATCGAGTAGCATCAACGCCGTTTTAACAACATTACCGTGGTTTTAAACTCTAATTACAATTTAATAACGTTTGCGGTTAAGATGTGGTTATTAAATTTTGCAATAAATAATATGAATACGTTTCATATACAGATGAAGAAAATTTCTCACGTAAATCTTGTCTAATTCTTTTTTTCATAATTCGATCATTTTTAAACTGAACATTTTTCTAATATAAATAGCACAACCTGAAGCCCAAAATCAAAGCTATAAATTGAATTTCTGGAAAATCCATTTTCATTGAAAATAAAGTGATTCTAAACTCTAAATAAAACGTTCCATTATATTATATACTTTGCAATTCGGGCCATCATGTATAAAGGAGGTTTTATTTAATCGCTAAATCTATATAATAGCCGGTTTATTCAGCTTTCTCCTTTCTTGTTCAACTATTCGGAAATTGTCAGCAGTTTTCCATGCTTAGAGGATAAATTGTATCACCGAATACGGAGACTAAACTAAAAATGAGCAAATGGACCGTATTGACACGAACTCTGACCAATCTGAGTGGAAGCAGTTTGATTCGCCGTGGAACTTGAATGCTGGCGGTTATTTAAATTTTAATTTGAGACCAAAAAACGTGAGACGAGATTACGGTGCGAAAAGAATAAATTTATCGTACTTCGCTTATTTAAGATTCCTTAATTACATAGACACCACGTGATGATGCGTATCTGGGCAACCGCTTGACATTCATCCTGGTTATCTTACACACACACACACACACACACGCACACACACTCTCTTTCTCTTTCTTTCTTTCTTTCTTTCTTTCTTTCTTTCTTTCTTTCTTTCTTTCTTTCTTTCTTTCTTTCTTTCTTTCTTTCTTTCTTTCTTTCTCTCTCTCTCTCTCTCTCTCTCTCTCTCTCTCTCTCTCTCTCTCTCTCTCTCTCTCTCTCTCTCTTCCCCCAAAATGCTACTAAATCTTTATCACTGCCCGAGAAGAAATCCAAAAAAGTTTTTAGTCAATCATTGCGTCTGTGATCCGACAATGAGGCTAGAAAAATTGCCAATGGGGCCACGAAAAGTCGGCGATCTCTGGAAAATCAATCATATCACCAAATACTCATCTGTATTATAAATTTTTTGTGTCCGTCGTCCGCTTATTCCAGTGAATTTACTCACTTCCTGACCCAGAGATTGAACTCATGTGTTTCCCTGGCAGGTCTGTGCTTAAACCTTGTGTCATTTGCTGAAGATCAGTAGAATAAATAAAAAATAGACATAATGATAAACAAGGTTATCCAATGCTTATTGATATGAGATATACTCTAAGTATTGAGTGTGGAATGTGAACAACTCGTGGGCTGAGTAGAAGATTACTTTCGAAAATACAAATTTTTATCCAACAAAACGACCGTAACAGTAAGTGGACCAAATTTTGCAACGGTCGAAATATTGATCAGAGTAGCGAAACTTATAATAATGATGATTGGGCAAAGTTTAAGAAAAATATCCGTTATTACGGTTTACTGTAGTTTGAAACTTGAATAGCGAACCCTTGCTAAGGGCAGTACCTATCCTTTGCGGTTGGGTTGGCGTCGTTACCCAGTAGCGAAAGGAGAACTACTTAGGGAGCTTGGGCAAATTTTGAATGGCTTTTTAGAAATGCTACATTAAACTATCTTGTGTCACATTTTGTTTGCGACAATAGCATGAGAATAAATACCTACTCACTCGGCAAGAATTTTTTTTTTATGTTCTTTTAAGGATTTTAGTAATATCCAAATACAGTAGAATCCCTGACAAGCGGACAAGGAAGGCCTTCCGTATATGAGGAATTACAAAGTCTGGATATGAGGCGTTATATTTAAATTAAAAAAACTGAAATCATGTTTTACATTTATTTTCAATATTTTATACGAAAAAAATTGAGCTAATTTTGAGTGAAATATAACGGAATTGATTTTAAGGAAGAATAAATGAATTATGTAATGTTAAAGAAAATTCATTAAATTATGTATGCCACGCATGCAAAACAAATGATGTAACGATAATTTTTTTTTAATCGCTGTTGCATGATGACTCTTTCTCTTCTAATATCATTCTTAGTTTTTTCCGCATTTCGTTTTGTTTTGTGCTTGAATTTTTAAAACAAAAGTCAGGTTTTTATCTCTGCGTGCGTTATTGCAATCGTCATAGCTGAATGCTGACTTTCCTTCCATAAAACTGACAACATTTTCAATAGCTTTTACAATTTCAGTTCACGTTTCATCGCAGTCATGTTTTTTTTTTTATTTCTTTGCTCATTGTGACAGTGTTAAAGCTGGAGATTCTTTAGAAGACTTTATATCAGTGTTAACTTTCATATGTTGAATTCAGCTATTAGTTACAATGAATTTCATCAGCGTTTAGTCTGGTTAAAATTTCCACTTTTTGCGATAACTCCAAATTTATACTTTTCATTAGGTTGAAATAAGCATAAGCAATTATCCAAAATAAATTTCCTGAAAAACATAAAATTCAAATCAGTTACATATCATCCAAATAGTTCAAATATACCTGTCAAAATCATGTCCAGGTAGCAGTATTCCTGATATGAGTAACTCTGTGGATGAGAAATTCCGGATATGAGGGATTCCGGATATGAGGGCTTCTACTGTATATGAAATTGGATTTCCACTTTTATACAGCGAGAATTTATAATAAAATTATTAAAAATAATTTATTTATTAATTTATTTATTTACAAGTATAATTGTATGCTTAAATGATATATATATATATATCTCCCATATTTTCAATCATACCATATATATATATATATATATATATATATATAAACCAGCCACAAGGCAATATTTACTTTCTAATATATTATAAATAAATAGATACGAAAATATTCATAAAAATGGCTGTGGACGAAAGCATACGCATGTATATACATATATGTGTAATTTCTCTGTTTACAATGAATGTAGAATATTAACAACCGCCATCATTTGGAAAAATAAAACCAAATGTAATCTACGATATGAATTAGTGTAAGAATAAACAGTATAACATTGGTGAAAAAACATTTTCTCAAAATGTATGATTATAGATACTCATTGTTATGTGTTTATTTAAATTCCATGTTTTCTATTTCACAGACATTATAATAATCTTATAATTAAAAGTGTTTTTATTAGTATTTCTTTATTGCATTTTATTCGGCTCATATATTTTTATACATTTGTAAATATTAAATTATTCCTGGAAACAGGGAGATACGGGAGAGAGTATCATCTTTCCCGATTGCAAGGGCCTTCCTGATCGATTTGGGCCCATATATCAAAAAGAAATGCAATGAAGAAACGCACACACACACAACTGTTTTAGTCATAAAACTGAATAATAACTTTATAATGTCATTTGTATCCTATCAGTTACTCAAGTCTAATGTGAAGCTAAAGACAAATTTAAAGCGACCTGATGAGAATTTGAAATCATATATGTTTCTGTCCATTGAAAAGGAATCATTATAGCAATTGTGTGCAGAAGCAATGGTTGGCACATTCGAACAAGCATCGAATGAATAAAAACGACTGATTTCAATATAATAGTCTATATGCAATGCTCTATTTTCCTTTTGAACTGGCTGTGAATATGTAAATTGTGCAGTGAAGTATTAAAAAATATTTAGTAATTAATTAAAATTAAAAAAGAAAAAGTATAACCATTACATTCCCTATTTACATTTGCCATCTACTGGAGTATTATGTACAGTTCATGTACAATGCAGGAATACTACGAAGTATATTTTTCTCACAAGAAAATTGTACCATTTTTCTATACGTATTTTTTGAAACTTTTATTTATTTTTATGAAAATTAAATGATAGCATTAAAATTGTGGGTAGGCCCCCTTTGTCTCCTAACAACCAATATTTTTAGACCTAGCCCGCCACTGACAAAAACAATAATTTATTTTTGTTTAATGCGACTGGAAAATCAACTACATCGACTGACAACAGTTTTTACCTCATTTAGACTTTAAAACTTACAACTTATACAAATAGGAATAGTAAATACGAAGGGTCCTCGATTTACGATAGAGTTCCGTTCTTACGATTCGTCGTAACACCAGCAAATAACTAATCTAATTAATGAATAAGTAGTGTTTAATAATTTTGTTAATTCTATAGAAAACGAAAATGTATTAATCCAGTTTCATATGTTACAATTGTATTAAACTGAGCCTAATCCTTGTCTTACGAAAATTTCTCTTAATAATAATTTAAAAAAAAAATAATTCAAAGATGATGTTATTTTGTTTATGGTAACTGGATCTTGGGCGATTTTTCGTCGTTCGTCTGAAAAATGACGCTTTTATCGACGTCATCATTGCATCTAGGTGTTTGGCTGTGAATGCAATGAAGTATCTGTTTTCATCAGCCTAATCTGATACTTTCTCTCCATTCTATTCTCCTTTCTTTAATTCTTTCTTTCTTTCTTTCATTTTCTCACTGAAATCAAATTGCGTCTTTCCTCTTCTTCCCACAAGATCAAAATGGAATAGGTCACTATTTATGAGCTATTGGAAGGGCAGATCGTGTTAACTAACAAATGAAGGAGAAATTCAATTTATAGAATTATAATTATATTAGGTTGGTGCAAAAATAATGTCGTTTACTCACATAGTAACATATGTGAGAAAACGACATTAGTTTTGCACCAACCTAATAGCTTTTTAAAATACTAAAAATTCTCGAGTGGGTTTACAGTAATGTCGGTGTCAAACAAAAAAAAAAAAAAAATCCATTTATCACATCATTTGTCAATTGTCTTTTGGCCGATGAATTTTTCGGGTCTTTTTTTTTTTAATTATTTTCGACCATTAACATTAACGACCAGTCACATATACTGTTCATTCTGCATCTTTCTTGTCACACTGGTATATTTTTCTCATTTAAAGCTTTAACTCAAACATAACTTTATAGCATAACTACAGCAATATTATCTGCGATAACCGAATCATTAATTATACAGCTAAACTTACTTTTAATTTCGAGGAAAGGGATTGAAAAATTGAAGAGAAAACGCGAGAAAAATCATCGTTTATTTTCCTCTAAAGATTAGTTCTTCAGAAAATCAAATGTTGGTGAGATTCTGAATAATAAATGCACTTAAGAAACCCGGAAACTGTAACGCTCAAATAATGCTAGTCCGAAAGGACCCAAGCTAATATATTGGCTTATATAGATTGATTGATATGATAAAGATAATGATATTCGTCTCTGTATTCACAGAATAATGCCAACATTTCATCTCAAAACATCAAACAGCTCTAGGAAAGAGTGAAGCGTGCAGTTCCCGAAAGGTAGAGAGTGAAATATCAATGAAGTCTCTCGTATAAGTAATTCCTTGGGGAATCGGAAAATATTTTCTTGCTGGCAGAATGAATGCTTTCAAAGATATAATGGGAATCAATTGCCATATTTAATTAGAGCTGCGGTGCTGAAGATATTTTATGTCTCCCGAAAATAAAGGAATCGTAACCGTTCTTTGCAGAATTCCCAGCGGACGATTCCTCCTCGAAATGGAAATTTCCTTTTAATTCCTCCGACGAAAATGCATTATTTCCCCTTTCCTCTTGTCACTTCTGTCATTTGCCACACAACAGAGATTAATCCCATTGCGAAATCAACTGATCGCCCAAAAGCAGGTTTCATGATGTTTTAAACAAAGAATAAGACGAAACTCATCGAGCCGATAGGCCTGATTCTGCGATGAATTCTCTCAAAATGGCAGAGAGGGAGGGAAAGAGAGTGAGAGGGATGGATAGAGAGAGAGAGAGAGAGAGAGAGAGAGACAGTGACAGAGAGCATCTTTTGGCTATTGATTCCAGATTTACGTTAATCTTCTACTTGTTTCTATCATTAGTACATTATGGCAGTTGCGGTTCGGTTGAATATTTAATTGTAACTCTTAAAATCCATTTGGCACTTGTTAACATTCACAATCTCCGTATCAATATCAAAATTCGATGTGCCATCAATCTTTGCAATTTTATTCTAGAATAAACTCTAAACAGTCTCTGAAAAGTATCTACCACGTTTCAGAAATATCCAGATCATTTTTTTCGCGGATTCCCCGGAAACGAAACTTAAGTAGGAAGAACCAGTGAAGCTGGCGAAACTTTGAATAGATTGTAGAATAAATCTTTATCCGAAGTTCTGATATCGGTTAAAATGTTAAGCAGGCCTTTACCAGAGTACCGAATTCCAAGAAAATTCCAGATATATAATCAGCGTGTCTCTGTGAATATTTTAATTTACTGGAAATATAAAAATTTCCATCTTTTTTGTTAATTTAAAAAAAAAAAACACCAATACACGTTACATATGTAGGGACATAAGATTATTTTTTTCAGGGACCTCCCAAATGAGTCAAGTAAGTAAAAATCGGATCGAGAAAAAAAATAACATCTATGCCAATATTTACAAAATGTCAATTAACGGAGGATACTATAAAAATATCCTAAATATATATTTTTTATTGATTCATTTTCTACGGCTTATTTAAAGTTAGAATATATTTTTACATTGTAAGATTTGGTGGAGGTAATAACTATTCAGTGATACATGTCTTACTAATTAACTCACAGGTTGGGGAGAAAAGGTGGATTGATTACATTTCCAAAAGCATTTGCTCGTAAGTGAATATAACGAACAAAACTGTAATTTAAACTCGCCTCTTCTATTAACATTTCCCAGCCATTATCTATTATACACACCTGATCAAAAATTTAGGACGACTAAAAAAAAAAAAGTTAAAAGAGACATGGATATATTATAAACTTTTTTCTTACTTAAGGTTACTAATTCTATAATCCAAAAGTTTGTGTAGACAAAATGTTATAATCCTATCAAATTATTCAAAAATGGGCATTTTTATAAAATGAGGCGATTTACACAAAATTATAAGACCAGGGAGTATAAATTGTTAGATCCAATTTTTTTTTTTTTTTTTTTTAGTTCAGTTACAGATTAGCAATCACTGCGTAAAGGTGTCACTTAAGCAAACTTACCGAAGTTGAGCGTGCACGAATTCTAGATTTCCATAATCAAGATTTGTCACAGCGGGCGATAGCAGCTAAGGTAAATCGCAGCAAAACTGTGATTTGCAATATTCTAAACGACAGTGCGAATTATGGAAACGCAAAGTCTACTGGTAGCCACCCCCACAAAAAAAAAAATTCTCCAAGAAAATGGGGTCCATCTCTTGAGACATCCTGCATGCTCACCGGACTTGAACCCAATTGAAAATGTTTGGGGATGGATGGCAAGTGATGTTTATCGAAATGGCAAACAATATTCAACAAAAAATGAACTTAGTTAAGCTATCTTCAGAAGCTGGATGGAAACACTAATTTCCAGCATGCCCCAAAGAATATTTGAAATCATCAAAACCAGTGGAGGAAGACCTCATCCTTAAATTTGGTTTATGAATGTCTTCGTACACTTTTAGTAAAATTTTTGTGATGGTATTATAATTTTGACCAAGTGTAAAATGCCTCATTTTATAAAAATCTCAATTTCTCAATTAAATGTTCAGATTATAACTTTTTGTCTGCATAATATTTTAGATTATAAATTAGTAACCTTAAGTAAGAAAAGTTTAAAGTTTTTCGCTAAAAAACAGTCTTTTTTAAAAAAAAAAAAATATTCATCTGATCTTAAATTGTTGATCAGAAGTGTACTGCAAACTCATTACAGTTTACAGCTCCTGTTATTGCTCAGCGGTCAACCAGCTAGGTACTGGCCAGGCTCGACGTTGTTAATCTATGACGATCGTACGGGAAATGTTGTTACAAAGTAATTGGTCGTTAGCCCCCTAAATACGGAAAATATGCTACACTCGAATCCTATCAAGTGACTCCTAGTTTAAAATGATTTTTTATCGAAACGAAGGATGTAAATATCAACGCACAATAAAGTTAACTTCCCTACCGATCAACTGTCAACACATTGATGTTGCAGGGGTGGTCTGTATGGAAAAATATATAAAATTCTGTATATATTCGTGTATCAGCTACTGTTTCATTCAATAAAACGGAGATAAATTTATTGATGATCCGATGGTTGATTGAAGTTTATTAGGTTTATCTTTCGTGTATCACATCAACAGCATACTGATTTATTACCCAATGAACAAGAGTCACATTTGTGTCATACGCCGCTTTCCTTTTTCTCCCATTGGGTGGTCGGGGTCATCTAAATACGAATGCGTTCGACGGACGTCAACGCGGCGTCACTGCCTGTTGCTATAGACACTGCAGCTGTCGACGATTAATGTTCTACCGTCTTCGGAAGCAATCGATGGAAAACGTGTAAATTGTGCGCAGAACTTTTAAAAACTAATCCTATTTGTTGTTTTTGTCTTACAATATTAATATATCCTTTTTCAAAGCATTAATATATATATATATATATATATATATATATATATACAAAGAAATAATCACACATAGAATCAATCAGAATTATTAATACGATTAATTGTGACATCTGTCACTAGAAACATAATATATGCATTAAAATACTGTTAATCCATAGAGTGAAGTGATCCTCGTCGAAAACATTGATGTCTGTAGTTTTCAGTTTATTTGATGGTTTCGACGAGGATCACTTCAGTCTATTGATTAACAGTATTTTAATGCATATATTATGTTTCTAGTGACGGATGTCACCATTAAGCGCATTAATAATTCCGATTGATTCTATGAGTGATTATTTCTTTGTATGTAAATTATATGCTGCCTAATGTTTTATGTTTATATATATATATATATATATATATATATATATATATATATATATATGTGTGTGTGTGTGTGTGTGTGTGCGTGCGTGTGTGTGTTTGTGTGTAGGACCTATAATAGTATCTGAAACAAAAGTGAACACGATAATACAAAGTCGAAAACATTATTAAGGACGCATTTCGCCATAAAGCATATGCTCTATTTGGCTTTCTCACTTAACAATAAATGCAAGATAAAAGTGTGTGGAAGATGCCCTGGGATCTCTCAGAATAAGCGGGTATCAGCTTAACAAAGTCCTGATTTGATGAATGTCTGTCCATTGTTACCTTGTTCTATTCATATCTCTCGTTGGCTATGGTAAGATTGAAAATATGGGATATATATATATATATATATATATATATATATATATATATATATATATATATATATATATATATATGCAAATATAAATGGATATAAATCCGACAGAATTTCTTCATATATATATATATATATATATATATATATATATATATATATATATATATATATATATATATATAAAAGAAAAACAGACCACTTTAAGGTACCATTATAATAATTTATTTCACCAGAGTCCTTTTGAAAGGACGCCGGATCATCAGATAGCACTTCCAACAACGAAATGAAACGAAAAATGAGATTAAAATTGTTTCATTTCGTTGTTGCAAGTGCTATCTGATTATCAGGCATCCTTTTAAAAGGACTCTAGTGAAATAAATTATTATAATGGTACCTTAAAGTGGTCTGTTTTTCTTTTACATATTAGCTCTGGATTTACATTGAGCTCTCAGGATTTCATCCTTCTTGGGATTACCCATACGGATTACAAAGTTCTTCATAGCTTAACTATATATATATATATATATATATATATATATATATATATATATATATATATATAAACAAACTAAGGTCTGCTAATAAATCGTATATGTATAAATTACAGGTGGTCTCTGTGGGTTTTGAACAAATACAAAATGTGTTTGAGTGAGAGTCTGCAATAGGAGATGGCTAGCCGCCCTAGTAGACCGTATCCTCGAATACAAATGGCCATATATATATATATATATATATATATATATATATATACTATTTATTTTGTTTTAAATATGTCACCATCGCGATACAAAAAGAACTGTTTCTAAACCGAAGCATAAATCTTAAAATTTAACTTTAATTTTTAAATTACATTTCGGAGATCGTTTCCATTATCAAGCGATACTAAGAATAACTTACGAAAAAAACGATTTACTTTATTATTTTTTTTATGTTGAGTTGGGGGTGTTAAAAGAATTCCTATTATTTTATTAAGGGTGTGTTGGCTTTACTACGTATGTAGATAGCAAGAGTATCTTGTTGTGGAAAATTTAAAGTCGGTAAAGTTTGGCTGCGTGTTTATGATTTCTGTCTAGCTCTATTGACTTTCTTTCAACCTGCCAAGTTATTATTGTCTGGTTTATTTTAACATATTACATTTTACGCTACAATATATTCACCAGTTTTTATTTATTTATTTTTATTTTCTTTTTTCATGGGATTTTCTTGAAAGGATATTTAAATATTATTAAGTGATGTTTTTATATTTATATTTTTCTTTATACAATTCAAAATACTATATTTAATTTACCAATATACTATAATGGTACTGTAAAATTAATGCATTATAATCTTATTTAAGCATTTATAAGTTATTTAATTTATGATCAAATACTAGATATATATGAATTATTTTTATAATTAATAATTTTTTAAGGTGTATATAAGACAGTGTGTATAGAAAACTGCTATTTCATTTCTTTGATTTAATAATTTTTTTATTTTCAAAATAGTTAATAATATGAAACTTTTCATATAAAACACTAACAGTAAAATGGAAGCTACTAAAAAAAAGACATGGATGACACATGACCTTTATGGTCCTGTGTCATCCATGTCTTTTTTTTTTAGTAGCTTCCATTTTACTGTTAGTGTTTTATTTGTTTCTCTTAATTGCCAATAATATTTGGATAGGGATGTTTGGTTACGATACTTAATATTATTGAAGGAAATCAAATGGTGTCTCCATCTTAATTTATATTCATTTTTATAGGATGTACAAAAAAAAGAAATGCGTCCAAAATAAAAACAGAGTATACTAAATATTTCAATGGAAATTTTCAACAAATGGGATCAATATTCTTATGATTATATCTGACGAATTGTAAATTGATATAAACCCACTGTTAAAAGTATGAGCATGAAAACAAATGTCACGCAAAACAAGGGTTGACCAAAGGATTCAATGGCCTTGTCAAAGCATAAGTTAACCAACCGATCGAGCGTAAAACTAGGATGCTGACGAGATGTTGTTTATTTCCATTTTAAAGAAGATACTCTCATTTGCTCATGACAAACGTGTTTCCGGGCCTTATATGTTTTTACTAATTTTCACCCAATGTAAGGCCTAAGGGTTACTCAAGATAGAGGGTTACTGTATGGTATTTTATTAGCGTGGGAAAGTGCAAGATAACAGGAAAAATAGTTAATTCTAGACTGGAATAGATGAAGAATTAATTAGCGAAAAAATGTATTAGGTTGGTGCAAAAATAATGACATAATAATGTCGTTTTTTGACCTTAAAAATACGTCAAAAAACGACATTATTACGTCATTATTTTTGCACCAACCTAATAAAGAGTTGAATTAGACTTTAGAAGGAACCAGAAACCCAGTCCTAAACTGGAAACAAGTCATGAACCTCTACTCCTGTTCGAAGGCACGGGTAAGAGTACAAACTTGACGATAGACAAATCTATCTTCTCCTAATGTGTGAGGAAACATAATAATAATTTCCAGATAAAATTTCAGATTTCCAGCGGAGAGGTCAGAAGTATAGTGTTGAAGAAACAGGAGACCCAGTCCTAAACAGGAAACAAGGGATAAATTTTACTCCTGTTCAAAATATAGGAGATGAGTTTCAACCGAACGATAGGCGACTATATGTATTTAAAATTGTATGTAAAACAGATTAATTTATAAGAATGATTATTGTGAAAAAAAACACCTTCAAACAGCTTAAAAAGCTAAAAAAATAAAGCTTAAAAACCTATTTTAAAATACTTAGATTAAAAAAAATACACTGGCGATAATAAGTTTAATACTGATGGTTACACTTTTATTCCTTTAAGAATGTTTCTAATAAAACAATAAAAACGCTATTTACATTATTCGGACTATTGTCCTCATCTTTGTTGCCATATTTATCACAACGTTTCGGCTGTTGTGCGCTTCGGCCTTCTTCAGGTGGTTTAGAATGTGGTTAGAATTTATTCCGCTCGCTAGGGTATACTGTTCTAGTTCCAAGTGCCATGTCTAACGGTGTGACAAATTGAAAAGTCCTACCAGAAAACGGCACGAATATCGAACCATCTGACATTCCTACACCGATGCAAAGATCTAAAACGCATCCCTTCAGGCTTGGCGCTAAGAATTCCCGTCAAGACAAGGTGAGCCTGTCTAGTCGTAGAAAAAAGCAGGACATGCTCTTGTTCGGGAGAGGATTCAGTACAATTCTTAGATAAAAAGAAACTACAAGCTCATATCTCTCAGTGGCTCATGGATTTCTTCAACAGAATTACCAATGAGGAAGACCAAAGAAGGATCCAAAATCCTACAGACATTAATTCGCTGTTGTCAAGTCTCGCCAAGTACAAAAATTAAACAGATTGAAAGATCAGAAGGTGATGCACAAGGTCTATCACCCATCAGTGAAAGCAGTAAACAACATCAGCAAATATCAGCTGAGAGCCTTTGAGTAATCAGTATTAAATAATGGTCTCAACTTCACCACAACAAATCAAGCGAGTGCTATACTTAGACACCATTGTCGAGGGGGTGGCCTTGAACATCCATCAGGCTCAAGCGGATCAACTATCGTAGAAGATGAGACAGACCTTGAAGAAAGCCAAGCTGCCCAAGTCAAACAACATGAAATTGGAGAGGCTGACGATCGGGTCCCTAGGGAGGAACGAAAACATCATGATACTACCGGCTGACAAAGGCAATGCAACTGTAGTAATGGGCAAAAAAGATTATACAAGAAAGCTGGAGGACCTCGTTAGCAATGGTAGCTACAGAAAAGTAAAAAATGATCCTACAATGAAAAAAGAACGCAAACTGTCACAGATCCTAATCAAGAACAAGCATCACTTCGCACTTAAGACGTATAGGCAGTTGTCGCAGCGTTACACCAAGTTACCTCACATATCCGGTCTCCCTAAGATTCACAAAACGGTGTTCACCTCAAACTGATTGTTAGTTGCCAAGACACTGTGTACCACCCTCTGAGTTCCTTCCTTGTATATATAATTGACCTATATATCGCAAAGTCACCTTCATATGTCCGAAACTCCGTCTACTTCGTGGAAATAATCAAAGATTGGCCCATACAATCAGATGATGTACTTGGACGTGCTGAATTTGTTCACCAAGGTACCCACGGAGGAGGCACTCTCAGTAGTCAGAGACAGATTGACCTCTGACTCATCCCTAGAAGAACGGACCAGTATTCCAATAGATAATATAATGAAAATGTTGACTTTCTGTACATAAACACCACAATTCGAAATGCGATCACACATATATCTACAGGGCTTAGCAATGGCGAATATATACGTAGAATACATTGAGGAAAGGGTATTAGAATCTATATCTCTAAAGTCAACATTATAGCTGGACGACACTTCGTACATATTTATTCCGAATAAGACCCCCCAAGGAGGAGAACATGACTAAAGACTGTGTGTAAGACATCCTGTGCAGCTGCGGAACGAAATATACAGGGGGTACAGGCAGCCCTCATAAGGTAAAACTTCAAGAACACCAGAAAGCTGTAACACGAGGGGAAAAAGAAAAATCAGGCGTGGCTGACAACTTATGGAGTGAAAAGGTAGGTCACCGCCCTGTGTGGGATCAGGTTGAAATCATCGACAAAGAACATTATTGGAAAATTCGTAAACTTAAGGAATCAGTACACATGCTAGGCCACAAAAATCTCCTGAGCCGACCAAGTAGAGAAATTACTTTAATATGGGAACAGTAATAAGCAGTGCGATAGAAAAGCGATAATAACGAAAATTGCAATATGAACTCTGGTAAAAAAAATAAAAAACAAAAAAAAAACAAAAAAAACATGAAATAGTAACTGCAAAAATTGCAATATGACCACTGGTAAAAAATGTTTTCTGAAGACATTAGGTCCTCAAGGACACATAGCACAGTAGATAAAGGCGTTAGTTAGATCCAGTGACAAGTCCCAAACAGTGTGAGTTCAATACCTGGTTATGGTGAGGAGGGGAATTAACAGGAGTTAAATGACATCCATTAGACATGCCACGTGGAGTTAGAACAATCTACCTACACCGAGCGAAATAAAGGGTTCAGTTCAACATTCCAAAGACCCGAAGAAAGCCGCAGCGTACAACGGGCGAAACTTTATGATAAATATAGCAAAAACGATGAGGAGAATAGTCCGAATAATGTAAATAGTGTACATAATACCTCACCTCAAAAATACAGACAGATACAAAACAATATAAATTAGTTTTATTGTGTCTCTTTATGCAAAATGTATTTCCTTTTAAATGATTGTATATTTTTCTACAACTTAAAAAAAAGTAATGCCGGGTTAATTTAAATTATTCAAATTTGCCAGCAAAATAAGTTTGACTGTATGGATATTATGCAAATTATTTTCTAACTGAGTGGTCACATTGCTTGTATTTAATGCATTATATAGTGTAAAAACTGAGTATTGTTATACAATTAATTTGCTATGAAAAAGCGTTGTAGTCTTAGCCCAGTTACTAGATCAGAAATAATGTTACTTTATCACCAAAACGTTTCCTTTATGAACATAAGCAAGGAATTATAGTGGAGCAAAATGGCTTGTGCCCAGGCTTGGAAGCATGAACAGGGCACTGGACAAAGTAAGGATAGGTAAAGATTGGGAACCCTACGAAAAACAACAGTGAAAATGGATAGATGAATTTATAGGCTTTGTGAAGCTAACTGCTTGATGACGGCCATTGATATTTGCAGACAATTTTCTGGTAAAGCTACCGTTTGTTTTATTCCGTAAACTGTCTGAAACCATCTAAGAGATTTTGGATTTTTCGGGCACATTGCTAGAAAAAAGCCAATTGGTTTCGCAGAGGAATCGATTCAAGCGGCTATATTTCTTGAAAATTCGCATTCAATGCACAGCAGACGACTGGTGTAGAATTCTTTGGATTGATGAGTCACGCTTTTGCATCTTTGGATTGGATGGAAAAACCTTTGTCAGACGCTGGCCAACCGGGGAATTTCATCTTAAATGTGTCAAAAAGACGCCACAATCGGAAGGCTGGGGTGTAAATAGGTGGGAAGATTCAGTAGCTTTGGTATTGGTCTAATTGTTAAAGTTCATGGAAAGCTCAACAGCGTAGGCTGTATTTAGTTAGTTAAGGAACATGTGATGCCTTATTTGACTGACCAAATGCCACCTAGAGATATTGATCAACAAGAAAATAGCGCCATTCACAAAGCCAAAAAGTAATTACATTTTTGATCACCATAATATGGATGTCATTAGGTGGCGTCCACAGAGTCCAGATCTTAATCCGTTTGAAAATTTATGGAATTATATTTCTTAAAAGTTCACACAGAAATTTAACCCAATTATAAGATTATATTATGAAAATATGGCAGAGCCAGCCAAATGATTTTTGTGCTCACTTATCTAGCTCCATGCCTAGGTGATGGTAAGCTGTAATTAATAATAAATATTACGGCACTAAATATTGATAATTTTTTAGCTCATTTTTACTATAACATTTTGCTTTAAATATAAAAATACCCAGACGGTCGTAAACTTATTTTGCCGGCAAATTCGGATAATTTAATTTAATCTATCATGAAAAGTTTTCGAGTTGTAGAAAAATATACAATTTCATAAAGTGTACACAATAAAACTAATTTATATTGTTTTTATTAGAAACATATTCTGATATGAATAAAACTTTAACCATCACACTTAATGATATTTTCGCCAGTGTATTATTGTAAAAATTAATGTGAGAGTATGTTTATCTCACGACAAATCATTTAACTTCTCTATTCAGACAAGAAGAACACAGCAAGATGGGAAATCATTACGCATCAATTTTCATTTCTTCATTCACTACCTTTTGACTTTTTCCTATTTCTTGTCATTATATATTTTTGAAACGTGCCCATTTTGTGATCAGCAACAGCATAAAATGTCTGCTTTGATTTGTTTAAACTCTTAGGAAATCATAATTGTCTCAGGTGTATATAAATGATTTCTATCATCGATTCCAGAAATACATTTATTTTGATGGAGGTTATGAGTAGAAACCAAGCTCATGTTTGAAATTATTGGCTTTAGATCACATTGTATCTCGACGTTATTTTATAGTTCCTTCAAGAAAATCATGAAGACTATTTTAAGCTGTATTAAATGTTGACTCTAATTTGAATACAAGTTTAGTCAGATTAATGTATTGACACCTAGTTATATATTTATTTCATCCAAAATGACCGTAAAAAATAAACTTTCCTTATACTACGCATTTTCTCAGTTTGCAGATTCAAAAAAAGTGATCGTTTGCCTGTCGTTCTTTTTCATATATATATATATATATATATATATATATATATATATATATATATATATATATATGTGTGTGTGTGTGTGTGTGTGTGTGTGTGTGTGTGTGTGTGTGACAGCTCTTCTATTTCGAGCAGATCGATCTTTTTTTAAAACAGTAAATACACGGGATTTAAAAAATGTCTGTCAAATTTGACACTTGTACATTCATTTTTAATTTTGAAATAACATACAGTGCACTTATAAAAAAATTACTCATACATAAATGATAAAAGTTTATTTATATTACTTTTATTTATAATTTCCACCATATATGTAATTATGTGTGCGTATTTATATATATTTTTTTTTCATATTTCGAGCAGAGGGGATTCCTAAACATTGGAAAGTAGCTCGTCTAAATTTAATGAAAAGCCTGATTTAAAACTTCCCCTGCCTTTCATAGGAAATGCTTAATGGGTTACCCCCTAACAAATCTTCGGTTTCGGAATTGCTAAGTGTCTTCGTATTTGTATTCTG
>OZ010586.1:99852405-99859905 GCA_963932145.1 Acanthosepion lycidas | reverse complement strand
TCAACTTTAAAACTAGCAAGTACCCACCTCTTATCAAGTAAAGTGCTAACGTTGAAAAAAGATATGCTTAGCATTCTTGCCAACATCAAATTGTAAAATTTAATTGCAATTTCCAAACGTTATTAACTGCAGAATTAAAACGAATAAAAAACACAAAAAGATATTCTAATTAAAGGCGACAAAACTAAAAATATTTACACCATATACCGGGGAGCTTACAGGAAAAAAATAAAAGAACAAGTAACAAAAAATTTTCCAAAAAATCACCGGAATCGCACATTAAAAATATAAAGGAAGAGCCAAAAAATATCACTACCAAACTAGGAATAACTGACAGGGTCCACGTAATTTGATGTAAGCAAGCATTAATAACTATAAAGGGCCATAAGGAAGAATTCCCAAATAACCCTTCTTTTCGCCTTAATGACCCAACTAAATCTGAACTGGGTTGAACAAGCCAAGAAATTTCGAAAATATATACAACTCACAAAGAATTGTCTTTCAATGGAAAGAAACACGTGAGTGCATTTCTTGGTTGCACAAAATCAACAATAATGATAAAGATGTATTTATAAAATACATTAGGAACTTTTACCAGACAATATCCGAAAAAGCCTACTGTGGGTTTTAAATGTCGCCAAAGGGTTTATAAAAATAGCATCTGGCCAAATGGAATTTATTTTACATTACCGCAAATCAATTTTATTCTATAATGAAGCAACCTGGATTAAAAAACAAAAACGGATTTGATGTAACACGTGGTTTGATTTTGTTATTAATATGCCTACATATTTTATACCAAAATAAGGTTGTTCATATGGAGAAGCACGGTCTATAGAGGGATGACGGCCTGATGATAGCACCAAATAATATAAGAAATAGTGACGAACATTAGAAAATCTCTTTTTCAAGCTCTTTAAAAGCATCAGCTTTGAAATATAAGTTGATATATATAGGAAAAAAATCTCGTTAAGTTTCTGGATGTAGAAATGAACCTTCACATGAGCAGTGTTTCCCCGTATATGAAATTTATCCAGGTTTAAATATATAAAAATTAGATCCAATCATCCTGCGAATATAACTAAACATATCCCCAAATGAATAAAGCCAAGGTTATCGAGAAACTCTTCTTTTAGAACGGTTTTTAAGGAAAAAATAAATAATATGTGAGGAATATAAATGTAGAGGGCCACAAAACCAAACGAGAATTTAAACCTCAACAAATTAAACGCCATTCGAGGAAAAGAAAAAAAAATATTATATGTTTTAACTTCTCTTTAAAAATCGAGGTAAAATTTAAAAAAAGTAAATTATTTTTCAAGTTGTTTAATAATAACTTTCCTAATAATTCAGAGTTGCATATGATATTCAATACAAGTAAAATCAAGCTACGGTTGCAACAATAATTTAGATACAATAATAAATGCACAAAATAACAAAAATCCCAAAACTAACAAGCAGAAAAATAACACTAGTTATTTTTGAAACTATAGAATAAGTTTAGATGTCCATTAAATAGATCTTGTAAAAACGAAGCCGTAATTTATAAAGCAGAATTAACTGATATTAATGGTCAAAATAAAACATATATAGGTTGCACCGAAGATTCTTTTTAAGCGTAGATGGTATAACTACAGATCTTCTTTTAAACTAGTAAATCTTCGATACTGTAACAAACTCGCTAGCTATATGCGGGACCAAAATGAAATAAACAGCATGGACCCATTTGTAAGGTGGAACCTTTTAAAAAATGTAAAACTATACAGCAATCATACTTCTACCAACTTGAGAAACTAAAGATTATTACATTTCCAGATCAAAAAATCGTTTAAACCAGAGATCTGTAATCATATGCACTTGCCTTCATATAAAACAATATTAAGTGAATATGAAACCACAAAAAGATTTTAAAACAACAATTTATGATATCCTTACCCCTCTTTGCTTTATATTTTTAGGATATCCTTACCACTCGTTTGCTTTATATTTTAATGATATTCTTACCCCTCCTGTGCTTTATACTTTTTATAATATCCTTACGCCTCCATTGCTTTATACTTCTATGATATCCTTACCCCTCCATTGCTTGATACTTTTATGATATCCTTACCCCTACTTTGCTTTATACTTCTATGATATCCTTACGCCTCCATTGCTTTATACTTTTATGATATCCTTACCCCTACTTTGCTTTATACTTTTTTGATATCCTTACCCCTCCATTGCTTTAAACTTTTATGATATCCTTACCCCTCCATTGCTTTATACTTTTTTGATATCCTTACCCCTCCTTTGCTTTATACTTTTATGATATCCTTACCCCTCCATTTCTTTAAACTTTTATGATATCATTACCCCTCCATTGCTTTATACTTTTATGATATCCTTACCCCTCCATTGCTTTAAACTTTTATGATATCATTACCCCTCCATTGCTTTATACTTTTATGATATCCTTACCCCTCCATTGCTTTAAACTTTTATGATATCCTTACCCCTCCATTGCTTTATACTTTTTTGATATCCTTACCCCTCCTTTGCTTTATACTTTCATGATATCCTTACCCCTCCATTGCTTTATACTTTTATGATATACTTACCCCTCCATTGCTTTAAACTTTTATGATATCCTTACCCCTCCATTGCTTGATACTTTTATGATATACTTACCCCTCCTTTGCTTTATACTTTCATGATATCCTTACCCCTCCATTGCTTTATACTTTTATGATATCCTTACCTCTCCATTGCTTTATTTTTTATGATATCCTTACCCCTCCATTGCTTTATACTTTTATGATATCCTTACCCATCCATTGCTTTAAACTTTTATGATATTCTTACCCCTCCATTGCTTTATACATTTATGGTATCCTTACCACTCCATTGATTTATACTTTTATGATATCCTTACCCCTCCATTCTATTGCACTTTATTTCTATTACGCGTTTGTTTGTTTGTTTATTTTCAAAAAATAATAATCTAATGTTCTTTGTGTGTGTGGTTTTTATTTAAATAAAGCATCGAATGGTCAGTTGATAGAATTAGCCTGATGAGAATGTGAGTTCGAAACCAATGCGCATATTCTATCTGAGATCCTAATTTATTTTTTTAAAGTTGGATCTTTTCTAATTCATCTTTTTAGCTCTAATTTGAAATGATCATCCCTTGTTTTGACCTCTTCTCATCTAGCTTTCCTCTCTATTATTACTCGTTTTTAAAACGCATTCATCGTTCACTTGATGGTTCCTGAATGAACTTTGAAGATGGAAGTCAGAGTATGAATGTTTGTACCATTACTAAAAGTACGAATAATCTTTTTATACTCACCTTTGCGCAGTCGGAAAGACAGTTGCGTTGACACAAAACGATTCTGACCATTTCTTTTTACTAGCTGAGTAACTCAAAGGGTTTTTCAGTAATTTTTTACGACAAATAGTGACAAGACGGCTAAACGTCTTATCGGAATACCTAGGAAAAATAAACAAAGTTTAGTAATTTTTTTCATATGAACAATTCTGCAGATATACGCAGTCCATATATATATATATATATATATATATATATATATATATATATATATATATATATATATATATATATATATACATATGTACGTATATATATATATATATATATATATATATATATATACACACACATATGTACATATATATATATATACACACATATGTACGTATATATATATATATATATACACACATATGTACGTATATATATATATATATATATATATATATATATATATATATATATGAATGCATACATATATATGTAAATATATGCATATATATTAGCACATGTATGTATTTGGTGGTATATAGATGTATATATGTTTAGCTATATATGTACATTCTGTGGGGTATTTATATATGATGTATATGTTTCTCTCTCCCTATATATATGCACTTACACATACACATACAGCCACACACACACACACATATATATATATATATATATATATATATATTTGTTTTTGCGAATGTTAAAAATATTCAATGTGTAAGTGCATCTGTTCACAGACACACACATAAACACACGCGCGCACACGCACACACACACATATATATAAAATATATATATATATATATATATATATATATATATATATATATATATATATATATATATATATATATATATATATATATATATATATTACTCCTTCGTCTTATTCGGTAATACAGGTGTGAATGAACTTGAGGTTTTTTTTTAAGGTATAAGAATCCTTCTCGTTTGTGCTATTGTTCTTCGCATTCATCTACTCGACTGTTTTCTTTGTTCCACTGGAAACCTCTGATAATGTCCTTCGTATCTACTACAATTTTTTTTTGTTATTCTTGCTCTTTGCCAACGCCCTTTCCATTTAGTTGAACTTTTCATTCGATGAATATAAGGGATTTACATGCAAATACTGTTATATTGTTTGGCTTCAAGTCTCACGCCAATTCTCTGCTTGCCCTAATAACATTACGTAAGACTTTTTTGCGATATGCCTTGACTTTCTACGCAAGATATTATAAATGTAATGTGTTAAATAAAATGAACGTAAATTAAATGTCCGAAAAACTGTTGCAAACCGGCACAAATTAACAATATGTATCGACAGTATTAACGTTTGAAATTCTGCCGTTCTTTTGAGAAAAATTTTGTGAAAATTTTAAATATCCTAATGCTACTCAAATTCTCCTGTTCAGCTCCAAGTTTGAACTCACAGGCGCACAGGACGTATGGCGAATTTGAATAGAGTCTGAAGACTATAGAAAGCGAAATATAAGAAAATTATAGGATTTAAACTTAATCTTCATAGAATTGTTGATCAACTGGACTAATTTGGAAAGAATCAACACAACGTAATTTTAATTTTTGTTACTTGAAATATCTTTTTTAAATTGTTTGTGCTATCTTGGATTACAAATACAAAGTAAACAAATAATGTTATTCTATTTGTTATTTACCTTTTAATATAAGTCTACCTATCTTAATTAATATATGTGTTTTTGTATATTCCTTTTTTAGTCATGTTCATAGATATTAGGTTGGAGTAAAAATAATGACGTCATAATGTCGTTTTTTGACGTATTTTTAACGTCAAAAAACGACATTTTTACGTCATTATTTTTGTACCAACCTATTATTTCATCTTTACTCGATCATGTTCTGAGACGAAAAATAATTTAGATTTCCCTCCATTTCTTATATATATTTTTTCTTTTTTGTACTTCATGTGTTAGAAATATTTTCCTTACTGTTCATTTTCCCCCGTTATTAAAATAAAATCTATTTATAGCATTACGTAGATTTAAAACAAATACAAACATCATTACTAAATTTATGAAAATGTATCTTCCAAAATGTAGCTTTGGCCATTTCTTGAATCCCTGTTTGATAACTATGCTCCGTGTCATTCCTTAAAATTAGAAATCCAGGTATCATTAAACTTCTGATCTTACAGTACATGTTCGTATTTACGAAACCGTAAGTCAATTTATATTTCGAGTAAGCTTCATTAAAATTTTTATAGTCGGCCCTGGTGATTTTCCGTCATCAGAAATGACAGCAGTACACACTTTATTAAATATTTCACTGGTATATATACACACGATAATGATGAAAAACACCTGGCTATTGCAAATATTTGATTCCGATTTTTTAATGTGTCTAGATCATGTGCCTTCCCAACATCCTGTTCTTTGTTGCTTTAAGTATCTTTTGACACATTTCCACTATTTTTTTTTTTTGGCACCAGCGTCCTGGGTATGACAATAAACCTCGGCCAACAGCAAGGCCTCTATGTAGGAGGTTTTGAGGAGCGTAGAACCACTTCTTAACCCTGACCCAGTGTGGTAGCACCTGTTAGGGTCCGAACTATGGGCAAATAGTTAACCCTGAAACTGAGGTAAAAAAAAAAAACATTATACAAGTGTAAAAATAGGTTTTAATACCAAAATTACTTTGTAAAACTTATTAACAGAAATAAATTTTAGCAGAAAAACTAACTAATACCAGCAATACGTTTTTTTAAAAAAATATATTACCAAAAATATATGTGATTGTACTCAAAAACATGACTAATTTAAAAATGCTTCGTAAGTGTTTTCATTTTCGGATAAAGAGGACTTAATAATAAAAAAAAGAAAAATCCGAAACTTAAAAGTAACTAGGAACACGGCCACAATGTGTTAACTGTGATCGGAAAATAAAACATCGCTATAACACTAAAATCATACTCACAATACATACACCCAATTAAATTGAAAAAATAGTATTAGTCCTAGTACCATGTCTGTCGTTTTGAATGAAACCTAAATACACAATATATATATATATATATATATATATATATAAATATATATATATATATATATATATATATATATATATATATATACACATATATATATATATATATATATATATATATATATATATATATATATATATATATATACAGATATGTATATACACACACCTTTTTTTTTCCAAACTATCGCTAAGAATCTATTTCAAGAATGTTTTTGGTATTAAATGACCCACTGATGTTGATATGCTAAATAATAAAACAACCAACCAACCATCCAAGCAACATTCTATTCAACCAAACTCATTAGTTAGGTTAATATTCTTCCCGTTTCTGCCAAACTGTTTCCCCTTACTCTGGGGAGTTAACTATTGCATGTTCGTTTTACTTCGCAATAAAACGAAGAAATTTTAATTTTCAGAAGTTAAATATTTGTAGTGGTTCCTATATCAAGCGTGTTACGCACATAGTATCCATAGCATTTGTCTGTCAAAAACCATCACAGTCGTATCGACTCTCTTTGCCTCTAAAAATGTCTAGTATTAACTATCATAAAGGGAGCTAATTTAAGTTATGCTGATGACCCGCAAGCTGGCTGCGTTTTTCTCAGACTGGAACCGTGTCGTCCATCTTGGAGATACATAAAAACGCTTTTGTATGGAATGAAGGAATGTTGCGAAGCAATATTAACTAGTTGTGACCATGATGATAATTCTGAATTAGAAAAGTTGATATACTAGAAAAATATTTTTTTCTGAGATTTTCAGCCAAACGTATTCTTTTTTCTTTTTTTTTTTCTGTGACATTTCTTTGAATAAATCATTGTTGTTTGGTCTTTCGTATACATTTTTTATCATCCAATCGCATCAAACTCATTCTTTGGAGATGCTGTCAAATGTGCCATTTTGTATGTCATTCCTTTAAATAAATTAGCGAAATGTTTGGTCTTACATTTTCGTTGTTTTAACTTTTTGTCTGTTAAATATGATTCTATAGAAATGGGTGAATATAAATTAGAACTTTCTAATAATCTTATTTGCAATATGAGGACATTACATTCTTCAGTTTTATATTAGATTATTTATGCAGAAATTATATCGATCGTGACTTAAATGCTTAAAATCTGCTATATACAAGTACAAATTGAATTTATTAGCGATTTAATAATTCTTGA
>OZ010586.1:99794905-99849905 GCA_963932145.1 Acanthosepion lycidas | reverse complement strand
CCTCACACTTACACTCTGTATTTTTGTCATACATGGTTGCCACTGCAAATAATATTGTGTACACAGGTAAAAACCAAAATAAATATGCTCATTTAATTTGGTAAGCTGTGTATGCTGCAGTCAAACAACATAACTCGTTTTGTATGCAAAAGTGTGCAGTTGGAAATTAAATAAAAAATATGTATATGCAAATATCAAAAAAACTTCCTGAAGCTTGAAAAACTCTCATAGATAAAACCTATAATGATGGAGAAAACGAGAAAAAGCTATCAAAACGATTTGGACTGCACATTCCCAATGTGCAATAAATTATTTATAAATTGAAGGCCTTTGGTAAGACGAGATCACAATCAAGAAATGGCCGCTCACAAAAAATAATAGCAAGAGCAAATAGACACGTAGGTCGGGAAACAGGCAAATCCTACTGTGACCTCTTGCAGTTCACATTGCAATGTTCACTGGCCAATGACGTAATCAATGTGCATATATCCACTGTGCAACAAAATATAAACAATGATCAGCTTCATGGCAGAATGCCTGAGAGAAACAGCTGCCTACGAAATATCATAAGCACACTCGCCTCAACTATGCCGAAGCTTATATTAATAAGCTACAAATATCCTGGCAAAATATTCTATGTTCAGATCACACCAAACTAGATCTATTTGGGTAGAAAAATAGTTGGTACATATGACGAGATCCTATAACGATTTTGAAGAGAATAATTTGATAATAACCATTAAACATGGCGGTGATACCTTTATAATTGATTGGGGTTGCTGCTGTTGCTGTAAAAGGTAAAATAGTACGAATTGATGGCACAATGGACTCTACACGATACCAAGTAATTTTGAACAAAGGTTTGTTGTCGGCAATTCAAAATTTGGGTTTAGGTCAGGGTTGGAACTACCAACAGGACAATCATCTGTAGCATCAAATCAAAGCAAATCGATAAAAGAATTGATTCGTAAAGTGAAATTTAAAATCTTGGAACTGCCGAGTTAAAGTCCTGATCGAAACCCAATTAAAAATCTGTGATTCAAATGAAAGAAGGCAGTGCATACAAGAAACTCGGGTAAAATAGTGCAATTGTGGGAAGTTTGGCAAGAAGAATGGTGCCAAATCGGCAATCACTACTGACAGAAACTTCATAAATTATAGAAAAAGGCTGGTTGGCATTGTTAGCTGAAATGTAGGTGTCATCACAAATTAAATCTAAGGTTTCGCTTCCTTTTGTACTCATTTTTTTTATTCTTTATTTTTATTCCAGCTTGACTAAAGCATATATAGTGGTTGCAGTTGATTTACTAAAGTTTCTTCTTAATGAATATATAGTTTAATTAAGATTTGTTGCTCAGTTGAAAAAAAAGGCAAATTAAAGAATACTATCTGTGTGTTTTCCTTACTTTTGCACAGCACTGCATATATATATATATATATATATATATATATATATATATATATATATATATATATATATATATATATATGTATGTATATATATATATATGTATATGTATGTATATATATATATATATATATAGATATATATATATAAATATATATATATATATATATATATATATATATATATATATATATATATATATATATATATAAACACTGACACACATATACAGAAATACATACCTACGTATCATTGATATAAAATATGCTTTGTTGTTTTGATATTCTACGGATATGCACTAATGAGGCCCACGCATCTACACACAGGCGCATATATATATATATATATATATATATATATATATATATAGAGAGAGAGAGAGAGAGAGACTGTATCAAATATACTTTTACAACATTGGGGACGGGTTCATAACACCAAAAGAAGTTAAAATATCCATACAAACAAATGACCAGAATGCCGTGTTGAAGTTAAATGATGGCCTGTAGAATGTGTAAATCTTGGTCAGCCCTACGGGTAGATCTCATTTTCCTTGATCCATAGTTTGTGATGCCACAGATGCTGTTTCACCAATGCAACCATAAACAGTAGCAAATCTTGGAAGAATCGGCTGCCTTCGGTCTGGAAATGACTGAAAGCTGCTTCCGATGAATAAATACTATAATGTTTTAAGAAAATTCTCCTTGCCTAGATATGATTCTAATGAATAGCCTATCCAGACAGAATATCATTACACTTTAAAACTTCCAGCAGCATCAACTATGAAAATGTTTAGCACATTTAAAGAGCAGATAATTTGATATAATACACATACTTTTTTCACAATACACAATGCAAAAATTGGATGGAAACATACTTCATATAGTTACAAGATTTAGTTGATTTAGGATATTTCAATTATTTCAAATATTTCAAATATTTTAATAAAATATTTCATAAATTTCAGTTGACAGTATTACTACTTTTACTACTTTCATTACATTTATAAAAATATTCGGGTTGCATCAAAAGTTCGAGCTGAGATAGATTAGATGACGTGACTATCAGGATTACTCGAGCAATACAAGATATTTTCTTGTGGGTTATACGGGAAAAGATCTTGTTTGCAGGCTCTATCCGATAATAATATCTAAATTAAAACAAGCAAGGTCTGATAGATTTTTCGGAATGCAAAGTATGCCTTACCCGAAAACCCGGGAATTCATATCGTTCACATTTACAGGAGTCAACGAGACAAAAAAAATGACAATGCAATAATCCCTGTCAAATCGTGTAATGACTGTCGTCCTTAACAGTCCCTCCTCCAGTTCCTTTCTCACGAACGCAGGTGTTTTACCAGGGCTCAATCCTGGGTCTTACACTTTTCCTTATCTTCATAATCGATGTTCACGATGTCATCTGTTTCCAAGTAGGCATCTATGTAGACGACACCACTATTTATTCCTGCCTATATAGAAAATCTAGTATCTCTGACAAAACTAACCTGGCCGTTGGTCGCGAAAAGAGCCTCCAATCAGTTGTTGCCTGGGGCAGGAAATGGCTGTAAACGTTAATGCCTCAAAAACAAAACTGTTCTCTATTACCCCCCCCCCGCCTACAGAGAAAACTCCTTGCCTCCCATTTGAAAGTCTGATACTCAACTTCACGAGAGCTCCTCTTTACCAATGCTTGGTCTTACACTCTCCGTTGACCTCAGATGGAATCATAACACTGAATCAATAGATTCATCTACCGTAAGGAAAGCTGCTTCTCTGTATCTCGCTAGAAAGTTCTTCTCGCCCAAGTCCATCCTTCAAATCTATAAATCAGCCATTCGCTCTCGCATGGAATATTGGTACCATATATGGTCTGGAGCCCCCGCTGCTTTTCTTTGGTTCCTCGACAACATCCAGAGGCGAATATGCAATATTGTTGGCCCTGATCTGGCATCATGTTTACAGTCACTCTTTCGCAGATGTGCCGTCGCTTCTCCCTGTCTTTTCTACAAATACTTTCATGGTAATGGCTCCGACGATCTATTTTCGCTAATTCCCAAACTGCATGAATTTAAACATGCCAGTATGTCGACATCTCGGTCACACCCTTTCACTGTCGAAACGGTTAAATGTTACCGTCTCTTCTATTCCAATACCTTCATGTTTCGCAATTATCGTCTGTGGAACTCGCTTTCTCTTAGTTGCTTCCCTGATAGCTTTAATCTCTAACTATTCAAATTCAATGTCAATCGGCATTTTCAGATGTCTTGATCTATTCCCCGGTCTTGTCTTCATCCATTCCTCTCTCGAACCTCTTTACTCTTGCTCCCACTTACAGTAACCTTTTTGCGTGCTAGTGGTACTCCCGCCTTGCTTAGGGGTGAAATGTTTTTGAAAAGAAATTATCTTTGTAAGTCATAACAAATCATGTGGATTTGATGTGAAATTATTTTCAATTTTTCTTAAACTATTGCAATTTATTTTTGTTACTTAAAACTTAATAAATAAAAAGGGGACTTACATTTACAGCATCCTATACTTCACATTGTTAAAAAATATATTATTTTAGATTCATTATTTATTCATGAATCAGTTTATTTAAGTAATGCTTAAATACGTAAAAACTGAAGCCCTGAACATCTATACATTCCTTCCATTGTATGACAAAGGCTATATAACCTTTAACTATAAAACCGTAAAAGCTTTGACGACAAGAAATATTTGAATGCAGTTTCTGCATCATGCTTTCACCGGAATGTGTTTTGGCTTAAATAATTTTCAAGATGATTGAAAGTCGGTTTTCAGGAGACGAAAATCCAGCAGAATATGGTGGATATGTTAAAATCTTGGTGTTATAGAGCTGAGTATTGTCGCAAAGCAGCATTGGACCAAATCGATTAATTACTATCGATTGCATTTCTTAAATCTATGTGCATTTCATCCAGTTCCCAGCAGTAAACCTTGGCATTAATGATCTGGTCAAATTCTAAAAGAAAGCTGCCATGTCTAACATCAATAGCGGTCCTCCAGGCAATCATCATTAACTTTTTTTGGTGTAATTTCTATTTTAGAAAGTTTTTCGGTACTTCGTAATGATTAAATCATGTTGGCTATCGGTTACAACTTTCATAAAGGATTTAATTCTTATTACGTCCCTATTTGATCAAGAAAATGTTCATTCCAGTTTCGCAGGTCCACCATCAAACACACTTCAATACTTAGAACACTTTGATTTTTACTGATTCCATGTGGAAACCTTTTATCTCGTTTCTTCACTTTGCTAATTTTCTTCAGATGATCCAATAGTGATAAATTTCATCCACCCATTATCTGAAACCTTCCTCTGACAATTTGACGTAGGTTGTTTTTTGACTAGTGTTTTCAGAGGTTGATTACCAGTTGAAGATGGCCGTCCTATACAAACTTCAACACTCGTAATTCCCCTTCTGAAATCAAAACCTGCGTTGTATTATCCAATCACAATTGGAATCTTCATTCCATGCTTTGTTAATTTTGGCACCTGTTTGAGAAGCATTGTGATCAATCGGGGACTCATGCAACAAAAGGAAAATCGTCTTTCCTTTATTTCATTTTCGTGATGAGATTTGCATAATGTTTTAAGTTAAATTCTGAAAAAGGTTGACGTAGATTTAACAAAGGCGGCTAATCATTAAGAATGAGTAATATATTATTGCTTAAGTATTATAATAATACAATAGAACGCAATTAAAATGTTTATTGTACAATTGGTCATTCTTGACAAAAAAAAAAAAAAAAAAAAAAAATCCTAAGACATTTTCTCCAAAACCGTAATAGTGCTAATTTGGTTATTTTTTTTATTTGAAACCCAGGATATTAAAGAAGCCACAATTTATAAGAGCGACAAAAAGTATTAAGTTGTAGAGAGCAAAGATTACTCACGTCTTGAAGGGAGATGGCGCATAAAAGAAGAAAGTATACATACATAATAAATTTAATTCCCCTGAGATTCTTGTACATCTCCCGATGCCGATAGCATTATCTAAACAAGGCGGTATTTAGAGAACCTCTGATCGTTCACATAACGTCGCCATCGGATTTGTTACATTTTCATACAAATCATGTTCTCACTCTTTCATGTAGACCGTCAAGGTCGTTTATGAAATAGACAACAAGAAGCTATGACTCCAAAAAAATTATCAATGTATTGCCTAGATTTTTATGACCCATCATCAAGAAATCAATATAACCAATAAAAAGTACCAATTTTCATAAAAAAAAGAAGATTTTCTCATAATCAACAGAAAAAAGATGGAACAACTTATTCACGCAACTCGTACCAAACTTCTTAAAAATACCTCATCGTAATATTGAATGCCAGGCATTTAAATCACTGGAGTCTTTCGCTTAAGTAAAATCCGTTAAATCTTTTGATATAAAAAATGGACAAGGCCATTACATTAGAAAGAGGAAAATTCAAAGTAGCATTTATATATTTCTAACATTGTCATTAGAATTTCAGATAGATAAGCGTAGTTCAATAACAACTAACATTCTGCATGGTAGAAAGTCCTGAACTTTACAACGCACGCATATTAAGTTATTTCCACATATGATGTTTATGACGTCAGGGCTTGACATAGAGAAAACAAGATAAACAATAACGAGATTCTGTCAAAAGTGACATAAGAGGAAATGAAACTTTCTAAAATAGATCTCAAGTAGTAGAGTCACGTAATGAATGTGGATGACAGTAAGTTTATAAATCTTGTCTTTTTAAGTCATATACAAAATGTCTCGTCCACTTCGGTGAAAAGATAAGTTCGGCTAGCGTCAGATTCACACGCCCTCTCTGTCTTTTGAAAAGGAGTAGAAGGTGCATCCAATTTTTTTCTGTTTCAGTCTGGGTTTTTGCTTCTTAGTGGAATTATGACCTTACTTGGGGTGAATTGATTTAAAACAAAATCACTAAGAAATAATATGGTACCGATAAAAATATTTTAGTATTATCGGAAGCGTTGGCAAACTCCAGACATAAACAGAGAGTATCTTGCCCCACTTTGATAAAAAGATAAGTTCGGCTAGCATCAGATACACACGATCCCTCGCTCTTTTGAACATGAGTAGAAGTGTATCCCATTTTTTCTGTTTACGTCTGGATTTTGCTTCTTAGTGGCATTATGACCTTACTTGGAGTGAATTGATTTAAAACTTCAATAAGAAAGAGTATGGCGCCGATAAAAATACTTTAGTAATATCGGAGGATTTGGCAAACTCCAGACTTAAACAGAGAGGATCTTGCCCCACAGAGCTCACAGCTGTCGGGAATGTATCAAATTATTTTAAGATAAACATTACAGGAACACCGCAAAAATAGACAATGATTGTTTATCGTTGTGGTTTCACACCAGGAAATAAATCAAGACTTGTATAGCGCATCAAAAATCAATATGGAAGTCGTATATATTGGCGTATGCAATTGTTTTCGTTAAAAGAAAAATATCTCAAAACTAAAAGGTTTAATGTCCCATGTGTGGGCGTCATGTGATGGATTCTGAAATTCTCTTCTTTTGAAATATAATGTGGTACAATTAATAAACTGTTTGGTACAATATATCTGCTAGTTACATGCGTGACTTTAACCAAATGGACAAAGACACCGTGCAAATTAATTCATTAGCGAGTTTATCAGTGACACTCATGACCAGGTATCGAGAATATTGTTCTTTAAATTGAAGGCAGAAACAGCGAAGACACCACGGGGGACACATTTAGATACTTAGGAACACGATCTATCAGAAATAGTCTGAGTGTTCTGTGTAACTCGAAATGAAACAATGTCTAAATGGAAATCATCTTCAAGGAGATGTGCTGATTTATCAAAACTTATTATTGTATCAGACATATTTGGCTGTGATGTATATGACTTGCATATCATTCTTAGAATTGGTGCCAGGATGGCTAGATTGAGCTTTGATATTTGTAATCCAGCTTCGCATTGTTGAATGAATATTCTCTGATTCAATGATATTATATTCAATTTTACATGTGATAATTGATTCCGTGTCTACGACAAAATCTCTGGCATACGAGGATTAAGATTATTATAAATGTAATAATAATATTATTAATAATAATAATAATAATGATACTAATAATAATAAAAATTATAATAAGAAAAATAATAATAATAATAATAATTTTAATACATTGTTATTAAAGACCACAAAAAATGCCTGCTTATTGATATGGCAGTTCCTGCTGACTGCAATGTATCTTTAAAGATATTCAAAAAGCTGTCAAAATACAAGGACCTTGAAATAGAAATCTCGAAAATGTGGCATATGGGAACATCAACAATCCCTGTTGTAGTTGGAGCCCCAGGACTGGTTGGAAAAGATTGCAGTAGACTAATTGAAGGGATTCCTGGAAGTCCATGCCTCAAGGAGATACAAAAAATTGTTCTGACAAGTACAGCCCACACTTTACGAAGGGCTTTATCTATGCAATTTTTTTTTCTTTTTTTTTGTCAGTGGAAAATTTCATGATGCCATTTCTAACCTTAGGTCCCTGGGCGGGACCCGGAAAGAAATGTGTAAACGCCAGAAATCAAAGAAAATAAATAATAATAATAATAATAATAATAATAATAATAATAATAATAATAATAATACGTAGTCACATGTCAACTGCAATCGTGATTATTAAAACATTTTAGACACCTTTCTATATGCTACTCGAATATTACAGACGGGTATTGATTCAGAGTTCTGCTTCTCCTAGATTGGTTGCCTACCACGGCGAAAGAGGCCAAGGTATCTTGCTACTTAACAGATAGGTGCTGACCGAATGGATGGATTTGTAACCATCCCAACGACAGATGCATGATAGTAAATGTAAAGAACACGCATGGAATTCGATTTTGTCTCAATGATTGTAATGAAAGAGAAAATATAAACTCGGTACATGTTAAGTATCACCTGACATCAACATTTGTGCAAGCAGAACGACTGTATTCACTATGTTCCCTTACAATAGGTTTCGGTTAATGACACAGAGAGTTAACGTACTAAACAGAAAGTAAATTAATAATAATAATAATAATAATAATAATAATAATAATAATAATAATAATAATAATAATAATAATAAGGATTTTCGGATAAGTATCAAAATAAATATATTTTGAATTGGAAATCTCAAACATGTGGCACATGAGTTCATAAATAATACCAGTTGTAGATAGTGCCCTTGGATTGATGTGAAAAAGGTTCCGATAGATTTATTGAGGGTATTCCTGTTAACCTATGCCTTAAAGAAATAGACAAAATTGAAAATGAAATTAAAATCTACAACGATTGACTTTCAAATATATGTAGAAACGACTATAAACTTGGTGATGATCTTTGTCAAAGAACATAAAACATGCAATAAACTTTATTCAGTAATAAAGAAGCTAACATGTTCAAAATGGAGTTTCAAATGGAAGTGTAAGTGCAGGTAAAGGGTAATATATTTATAAAGAAAACAAAGGCAAATGCAACCGAACAGTTACACAAACAATCGCAATATAAATAGCTTTACGAACAATGCACTGCCCGTAGCAAACAAACTGATGTAGACAAACCCTGTACCCTGTGTAGTGCAGGGTTAAAAGCTGAAACCAAAGTTTTTATTCTTGCAGACCAGGACCAATGCTCACTAACTAAAAATTACCAAGCACATATACTGAACAATTGTATTAGACCAAAATACAGATTCTGTGATAAATATTTAGAATCAATCACCGTATTGTATCAGGTTGTGCGGTATTAGCCCACACTGAATATACAATTCGGCATGACAGAATAGACAAATATCTGCATTGGAAACTCTGCAATTCTTGTAGAAAGGAAACTGCAATAATATTGGTGTGAACGCCACCCAGACCTAGTTACGGAGATAGGACCTGGAACAATTTTATGGCACTTTACAATACACGCAGACAGAATAATGAAAGCCGTACACATGATTAGAGAATGCAAAGAAAAAAAATTGCCTCCTTATTGAAATGGCCGTACCTGCAGACTGTAATGTGTTTTGAAGATCTTCAAAAAGCTATCAAAATACAAGGACATTGAAATCTTCATCTGAAAAATGTGGTACATGAGGACATCATTAATTCCAGTTTTAGTTGGATTCCTCGGATTGAATGGAAAAGATTCCAATAGACCCATCGAGGGGGTCTCATGTAATCCATGCCTTAAAGTAATACAGAAAATTGTTCTCAAAAATACAGTTCACACCACACGAGGTGTTTTATCTGTGTAAAATATGAGTGATTTTCTTTTTAAAACTACTTAGTGGAAAATGTCAAGATGCCATGTCTAACCTTAGGCCTCTGGGCGGGACCAAGAAAGAAATGTATGCAGACCAGGAATCAAAGAAAGTGAAATAATAATTATAATAATGCCCGATGTACAAATTTGAAGTTGACGAGGAATGGTACCACCGCGAGCAATCGAATTTGGTCGAAAAAAAAAACAAGACTAGATTATTTTTGTGACCATTATATCCACCCTGACAGAATACTTGAGTCTACTATACCAGATAAAATCGTCATTGGGACAAAATAAATTTCTTCCCCATTCATGAGTTAAAGAAACTGAAAAGACTAATAAGTAAATGAACTGATAATTGATGTTGCCTGAGTGTAGAGCTTTCAGACCTATATAGTGGTAAATATCATTGGACCTTTGGGTCTCTAGACAACTGAACGTAAAAACGCCTACATTAAGAAAATCCGAAAAAAATCAATGTCCCCCAAGGCTTCAAATATCTATTTGGCTTGACACTGAAAATATTCTGCGAAAGCTGCCTCTCTCTCCGAGAATATGACATAATAGACGACACCCAATGTATCAAACATGATTTATGTGAGATTAATAATAGAAAACTTGAACAAAAACTTTGATAGTCACAGTTATGATGTCAGACATAACAATGTGACATCAACAGAACTTGTGAAACATTTTATCACGACAGACTCTGGTTTCGGCGAATATATTAAGGTAAACATTCTGAAAGATATCCAGAGTCCGCCAAACTTTAAGCACTGAAATACATGAAAATAACATATGAAAAAGACTAACGTCCCGCTTCAGGGAAATAAACAAAATGTCAGGAGAGTTCCGAAACATGTATACTAAGTGATTGATTGCTCTTACTAATTTACCACCTAACGAAACTTTTACTATGTCCCGTTAATCACCCTTACAATTACGGCACTCGATTTGGAAGGAGGTTTGACATGATAAATAATAACAAAACATACTTTTTTTTTTTACCAAATCCCTACCGTTTTTGAGGAAAGGATGTCAAATATAAACTTTAGGTTCAAAATCATAGCGTTGGAATTTCATTCCGGTGATCAGTGAAAGCTTTATAGCACAGCCTTATAAATTTTATAATTTACTTTACAAATTCTATATAGACATGATGCATGGCACAAGGACATTATTATTAAATCATTGTACAATCAAATAAGTCCTTTATTTGCTTCAAAGGGAAGTTATACTGAACAATTTATCTATATGATTATGTAATATAGGGTGCTGTAGTTCTAGTCTTATTTTCAATAAACCATGCAATTTCAAAACATTTTGCCTTACAACTTGTACCCAGCAGTATTATGTTTTGATATACAATTTTATTAATTATGATCTAACAAATGATCTAAAAAAATATTATTCATTGAGTAGCTTTTTTATAATATTTCACAACTTTTTTGATGTTTTTACGTTTGGAATCCAGTAAATAAATTGAATATTTTGCTTGGGATAATCTATAGTCAGAATTTTGGTTTGAATATATTTTCCATTCAAATTTTCTAAGACAAATTATATAAACTTTATTATGCTTTATTCGTGGAATAGTAAAATTTGAAGTCAATTTGTATCAAAAACACGCGGGAATTAGGTATTTCTGTATATTTTTAGACAGCATTTAAAACTAAACTCCCAGCAATTATTGAAAGCTATGAATCGAATGTTTGTTGGTTAAACTTATAAGAAGTAATCTCGACCTTCGCAGGAAGTGCAATGCAGGTTTTCATAAAGAAAAGGTAAAAATAAACCTGCCATTCATTTTAAATATGGCTACATGTTTATTGATCCGAAAATGCTATGCTTTTTGACTGATTCAGTTTGAGAGAAAATTGTAATTATAGTGGCTATCAGGGTGAGAAATGTAAAATATTTGTTTTGTTTCTTTCCCTTTGTTTACTGAAATCCTTGATAACCCTTCAGCCAAATTCTAATGGGATATGATCCACCCTATAAAACTATATCAATCTCCTTGTTGTCGGAAAGTTGAACATTTGTTGAATGACATCTTGTCGCCGCTTTTCAAAATGTAAGCAATCGTAAATTTTATACTATTTGAAATTGCAGTTTTTTTCTTTCCTTTAATTTCATTTTAAGTCTCTTTGACTTCATTTAACTATATTTTTTTTCATTTTCATTTCATTTAATAACACTAAATTTTAAGGTATGTCCCTCTGTAATATTTCATATTAGTGATATGTCACTGAGACTTATACTAAGTATAGTCAATAGCATCTCTATACGCCTATTCTACCCCCCTGAATACAATACTACATATGAACTCTTTAACCATGGATACATGAATATAATCCCCCAACTTTCTCATGGGCGTGACGAGCTCTCTGGTCTTGGACGACTGTCGTCCTAGACCTGGTAACTTAAACAATATTATCCCTTGGCGGTCAAGGATAAAATTTAAAAATTTACGTCAGGGGCCGAAAGATCTGTCAATGGAACGAATTCTTCCAACAACGAAGAGACAGTCGGTCATCAAACCCAGACTAACCTTGGATCATGTGACACAATGTCAAATCATCTAATAAAAAGAAAATGTCTCGCAAAGAATTATGACATCATTTTTCAAGGTATTCAAAAATCCAGTAAAGAAAACCACGAATCAGACATATCATATAGGAGAACTATTGTAAGAAGTGAAATACGTCCTTACGTCAACCGAAACATGCTTGCGAATGGCTGTAGTGGCATCCTGTGAAAGAAAAGTCTCACAAATGCAGAATGCAGATAAAACTATATATAAGACTAAATACCTCCAATAATTCGCTAAAAAAAAACTTCATAGCTTAATGATAAAAGGCCCCAAACTTAATAAAAACAAAGTTTTATCGTTAAAATAGTTATGTTATTATTAAGAGGAAACAAAGTATTTTTAAAATTATTTAAAAAAATGTTTGCATTCATTCTAACACCTTCTAAATTTAGTTAAAAAAAACACGTTTTTTTGTTTTGTTATTGTTTTTTGTTGTTCTTTTTGTTTTCATTTTGTGTTTTTGTTTATTTTTTTTTTTTTTTTGTTAACTTCGTACTACTTGTTGTGATAACCATTTTGGTGTAGCAATTTCCGCAGGAAATACCCATTAATTTGGAAATTCTTGCAAAAATCAAATAATTGTATGATTTTGATGAAACTTTCAGAACTTATTCAAAAATGAATAAATTTTCTTTTAAATGTTATTGTTTAGAAAATCTAGGTGAAAATATATATAATTTTTTACATCAGTTACTCCTCTAAATTAATTATATGGAATTTTCTAGAATTCTAAAGAGTTCGCAAATTCTTTTATATTAGTTACAAGAAAGATGCATTGGAGAAATTAAATATATTCTGCCAACTTTTTAAAAATCTTCTCCAAATCGTAAAATAAAAATTGTAAAAAACTATGTAATTAAATGGGATTTTATTTATTTTTATAACTAATATACATTAAGGATATTATTATCTGAAGAGAATACGATGAATAAATAATTTTTACAAGAATTATTTGCATTTTTCTTTTAATGCTTTTCCTATTAAACAATTAATAACTGAGTAAGATATATTAATTATTAATATAATAATAATATTATTAGATATTATCTCAGGTATTAAATTAAAAATGTAATAACTTAATGTAATATTAATAATTAATAATTAATAAAATTATTTAGGATTATCTTAGCTATTAAATAATGAAAGTGATAGAGGTAACTCAATAATGTAAAAAAAAAAATGATAATGTTTTAAATTATTATAAGAAACAAAAACAAAACGTTATGTCAATTTTGGTACACAGTACTAAACCTGTCATCACATTCAGCCATCAAATGATCGATAGAAATTTGAAAATAACAATACGCTGATGTCAAGAAATGCTTCTCTAGAAAAGTTTATGCTATAAGTAAGTGTTATCTGTTTCAGAACAGATTAATTTAACTTTAAATTTACCAATTTTACGAAAGTAGCGTTTCAGAAATGTATATCATTTCAGCTGGATTTTCAAAAAAGAAAAACTGTGTTTAGTTTCAGTCCTCTAAAAAGTTAAATATGACCATTTCGATTTGTATTTCGGTTGTATCGACTAAAATCATTCAAATTTCTATTTGAAATACTCCACGGTTGTTTTTTCCTGGAATTAGAAAATTTAATTCGTTAGCTTTCAATTGAAACTAGGGCAAAGCTTGGGAAAAGATTTCTCCTTTATGAAAAATACATTTAAACCTTAGGTATAATAATTTGAGGGGTGGGGATACCTGTATAAGACATAATACAATAACCTATCCCTCAAAAAATAAAGAGATGGAGTAGTAATAAATAATATGACTGCGTATGAGATAAAATTAAAATGAATAAAATAAGAAATAATGTCTCAAGAAATAAAACGATGAATCTCAATGAAGATGAGTACAACTACATTATGACAGAATTCTTTGAAATCACAGAGATAAAATCAGTGTAGCGAAAAAACTAAGCCATCCAAATAGTCAGCACAGTAACTCTCAAACATGTCAGACAGTGCCCAGCTCCCAAATATTTATGTGACAAAGTCCAATCAGCAGATAGCACAAATATAAAACGCTGCAATGGAAAATAGGGTAACGGTCAAACCACTGGGAAACATCACAGACGTTAGCAATGTCATATACGCAACAACTTTAGCAGCTACGGGGAAACATGGGCTCAAGACAATGAAAAGATTAAACATAGAGAACCAGCATGAAAGGCAAAACTGATGCGAGAAATAAGGGTAATCAGATGTGAGATTTCGACATTATGAGATCACTAGAAACCCAAATGTCTAAACTCGAGGAGGCAAGATCCAGCGGAAATATAGAATTAAATTATTAAATTAAATTTCACCAAAGAAATGCTAAAGAATAAACTACAGTTAAAAGCATAGAGGGAAAAAAAAACATGCGATAAACGTTGTAGCTTCTATCGGCAAAATAAAATATTGCAAACGGACCTTAAGAAATTTTACGTGGAAATTGGAAAAGCAGCTATGCTTTTAAAAAAAGTCATCTATTGACAAGGTGCAGAAATTTTGGGGGAATATTTTGAGCAGCCCAAATGAATATAACCGGAGACTATGATTAGTGAAAGCAAAGTTAAAACGTTACTCCTTATTGAGATGGCAGTCGCTGCAGACTGTAATGTGTTTTTGAAGATGTTCCAAAACTGTCAAAATAGCTTGAAATCGAAATCTTAAAAATGTGTCACATGAGCACATCAACAATTTCAGAAGTAGTTGTAGTTCTAGGATTGATGGGAAAATATTCCAATAGACTCATTGAAGGGATTCCTGGAAGCACATGCTTTAAAGAAAGAAAAAAAAAGTTCTTACCGGTACAACCTACACCCTACAAAAGGCTTTATCGCTATGAAATATGTTTTTTTTTTATTGTTCAGGGAAAAATATCATTATGCCATTTCCTGAAATTAGGTCACTTGTCGGGAGTCGGAAATAATTAACAGCGCGTCATGCAAAAAACAAATAACATAATATTAAAAATAATAATAATAATAATAATAATAATAATAATAATAATAATAATAATAATTATAATAATAATAATAATGACGATATTACTGATAATAACAATATTAATAATAATAATGGGTATTATTTTGTGTCTTCGGTAGAAATACTCTTTAGAGTGTTCTAGTTCCACATGCCATGTCTAATGTCAGAGCGTACAACGGCCGAAACGTTTTGATAAATGAACGCTTTATTTCACTCGCTGGGGTAGACTGTTTTAATTCCACGTACCATGTCTAACGGATATCAGATATCACCTGCTTAATTCCCCTCTCCAAGATCTTCTCCGTTTTAACCAGGTATTGAACTCACGCTCTTTGTGCCCTGTCACAAATCATAAATCCCAGAAAGTCATACACAGATGGACTTAAGGACACACGGCATGGCAGATAAAAGGCGTTAGCCAGATCCAATAACAGGACACAAAATGTGTGAGTTCTGTACCTGAGTAAGACAGTGGATAACTTGAAGAGGGGAATTAAGAGGCGATAACTAATAACTGACATCCATTAGGCATGGCATGTAGAACTAGAACAGTCTACCTCATTGAGTGAAATAAAAGATTCAGTATTAGATTGGCTAGAAAGTCTCATCATGTTACAGTTGAAATGATTATATATAACTGTAAGATCAATGTTAACAAAATTCTCGCTTGTGGGACTAATTTTCGGCTTTTTCTTTCTTAGATAAATTTGATCTTCAAAAATATAAATGCAATATTATTTGTTGCTTCTGTCTTCTTAATTCCCTTTCTTTTGTTGTTCCTTCTTCTTGGTTTTCTCATATTCTATCAACCTCAGTTTTCGTCTTAGTGATTTACGTGTGGTGCAGTGATTAAAAAAACAGTCTGCCTCAGCGAGTGAAATAAAGTGTTCAGTTCTTCATTCCAACCACATGAAGAAGGCCGGAGCGTACGACGGGCAAAACGTTTTGATAAATGAACCCTTTATTTCGCACGCTGGGGTAGACTGTTTTGTTCCACGTGCCATGCCTAATGGATATCAGTTATCATCCGCTTAATTCCCCTCTCCAAGTTCTTCTTCGTCTTAAACAGGTATTGAACTCACACTCTTTAGGTCCTGACACTCGATGTAACTAATGCCTTTTTCAACTGTATCATGTGATAAATATGGCAACAAAGATGAGAACGATACTGCAAACAATGTAAATAGTGTATATAATCATCCTTGTGCCTTTTCTGTGTATATATATATATATATATATATATATATATATATATATATATATATATATATATATATATATATATATATTCATAGCAATTGTTCTGAAGAACTGTATTCGATGGTACCCCGATTTTTTAGATTTATGCGCAGTATTATATTGGCGAAAAAGTTTCATCATTTTACAGTTGAAATGACTATATATAACTGTAAGTTCAATGCTAGAAAAATTATTGCTTGTGGGACTCATTTTCGGCTTCTTTTTTCTTAGTCAAATTTCATCTACAAAAATTTAAATGCAATGTCATTTGTTGCTTCTTTCGTCTTAATTCCTTTTCTTTTATTGTTCTTTCTTCTCGGTAGTGTTTGTTTTTTCTCATATTCTATCAAACTCAGTAACCCCTTTCGTCTGAGTGACTTACTTGTGGGGAAGTGTTTAAGAAAGTATCTAATCGAGGAAATTATTTACATTTCATCTATGGTGTTAACAGACGAAAAGAAAAAAAGAGCCTTCTCAAGGATTATTTCGCGTGAAATATATTAACAGATATATAAAATATGGTCTTAAGGTGTGCTATATTTATGGAATCAGAGATAGAGCGTGTGTAAATATAAAAGTGAACATAGAAGTCAACACTTAGAGGCGACAGTCTGTTTCATGCTATATGCAATCGTGGCCTGACGATTGCATATAGCATGAAACAGACTGTCGCCTCTAAGTGTTCACTTCTATGTTCACTTTTATTTATATATATATATATATATATATATATATATATATATATATATATATATATATATATATATATATATATGGGTAATTATTAGAGATCCATGTACAATGAGTATATCGTTCGCTTTGGGATGCTTATATGTCATATGTGGGCTTTTATTTCTATATGCCATGTCCGTTTGATGGACATGGCTCTCTACAGCATTTTGTCCTTTGCTGCTCTTTGTAAAATATGTCCTTTTACTATCTCACCAAATACCGGACCTGCTATTGATCAATTCAATCATGTGCGCATTACTCTCTGCCACATTTTTCCTTCAATACGTTTTGAGTGTTAAGTTTTCTAAGCCTTGTTTTCTCACTATGTGCCCCAAAATTTTCAGGTACATCTTTCTGATGTTAAGTTTACGTATACTTCATGTTTCAGTTTTCTCTACGTCTTCATTGTTGCTCTCATCCAGTACATGACATTCCCTGTATCCCTCTGTATAACCACCTTTCTGTTAGATCAAGTTTTTTTTTCTTCATCTGTGACGAAATTTTCCAGAATATACTGTCATAGAGAAAGACATACATTACATAAACATTTCAGTACCCTTTTTCTTGTTTTTAACAAAACTATTCTGCTTCTTAATACTTTACTTAGCTTCTGAAAGGCATCTTTCACTATCCTAACGCGACTTCTGATTTCGGTGTCTCACATTCCGTCCGCTGTTAATACTCTTCCCAAATATTTAAAATTCTTGTAAATGTTTATTTTGGTACTCCATTTGAATGTTTGTGCTATATGCTTCCACGGATGAAAGACAAGTGTTCTCAGGCCAATTCCCAAATAGATTAAATAATAATTCAATAAATCCTTTTTTTAATGACAACAATTTGGTGGTTATTTTTTTAATTGTATAAATAACACGTAAATGTGAACGGTGAAGAATAAATAATTAATATGAGAACAGATTATACATTTGAACTGGATTAAACTTTTATGACCCTCTGTAAGGCTTCTGCAAAAATTACAATTTCTCCCCGAACATATATACAATAAATATTAATGACCACATTTTACGAGCCAGACATGTGTTTTATGTAGTCTTCCCTAACATGTATCAAAGTCGAATTCACTTTTTACTGGAAGTGAATATTTGGCATTCAAAAATAAATAAATAAATAAAGAAGGAATTTGTTTTTTATCGTTAATCGAAAAAAGGCGTCAAAGTCTCAGCTCTGGGCAGAATTTATCGAAGAATTCCTTGCCATTCCCGAGACACCACTGTATTAGATTACGTATATCAATTTGACACCAGGGCGTCTTACAACTCAACGGTAAAATAGATAGTCATTTTTTTGTTTTTTTAATCATTAGATTTTTGGAAATGTTTGAAAATTTCCATAGTTGTGATATGTACTAAGTGAAAAATATCAACCGCACATATAGATGCTTATGCACACGTGCGCAGATTTACGCACACATGTCCATATGCACACATGTCGATATGCACACACGCAGACACACGTACTCTCAGACACATTTATTAGGTTGGTGCAAAAAGAATGTCGTTTTTTGATGTTCAACTTCAAAAGAAAAACGACATTATTTTTGCAACAAACTAATACATATGTTGACGGAGAGAAAGCTCATAGTTATTCTAATAAACGTAAAAACAATATACACGTGTCAATAAAATATACTTTCTCTATTTTTCGTCAAAAACAGACAAAAGATTTTAAAGACATATATGCATTATAAACACAAAGGCGTCCGCCCAATAACACCATCATATATATATATATATATATATATATATATATATATATATATATATATATATATATATATATATATATATATATATATATACAAGTAATTCATCGGCATAATAAAAGATGATGTAACTCTTCCGGGGCACAATTCATTGAGTTAAGTTAACTTGGATGGGTGGCACCACGGAATTTCGTTAGTAGCGGCAGTACATCGGGTCTGTTTAGTCTTCGTCACCGAGACTCGTTGATCCAGTGGGTATGAAGCTTGCGTTATATCGTAACGGTCTGCGTTCGATTCTCAGTAGTTGAAGAGCACTGTTGATAAGTCCTAAAATAGGGCGAAACGGCTGTCCAGTTATTTCTGCATGCCGTTGTGGATCTGTCTGCACTCGATAAATTACTTCAATATGATTATCTAAATACCCCTAAATTATATATATATATATATATATATATATATATATATATATATATATATATATATATAATTATTTATTTAAAAATATGATTCCAACACGCTACATAAGAGGTCCCATGTTTCAAAACAAAAGCCGAAAACTTCAATATAATTATTTGAATAAAATTGAATTAAAGTATACTCTGGTCCATCTTCAAGCCATTTTTTTTTGGGGGGGGAATAACTTATTTCTGAAATTTACGTGTTTTATAGCATATTCAAAATTGAAATCAAAATTTCCATGTTAACAGCCAGGGCGATTGTTTAAATAGGGAGGGGCGTTGCGTGTTAATTTGTATCAGTATAGAGTTACATTCATAGATGTCAAGTCAGGGTAAGTTGGGGGTGTCTAAATTAAAAACGGAAGATGTTTTCGTCTAGTCTGGTTTATGTGTCTATGGAGATTTATTATTTTTTTTATTTTATTTCTTTATGAAAGTGTTTTGTGTATTTAAAAACTGCTGTAACATTTGATTTTTTACGACTTTATAAAGGGTTATCTTTTTTTGCAGGGTATTTAAACTATTTATTTGGGCTATAGATTATAAAAGTTATTTTATTGTATGTTTGTTTTTAAGCTAATTATTCAATGCAACAATTTGATGATGTCGGCAAAAAACTGTTAACTCATGTCTATTGTGTAATAGATTTTTTTTATTTAGAAACTTGATAATATTCAGTTTCTCATGGAGGCACAAAGGGCATGGGCCATCCCAAGTTTTACATGTTCTAGTCATGTTTATAATTTTCCATTTTACTTTAGGTGTCCTCTTTATTTCCTTCAAATGCGGAAAATATTTAGATAGAGAAGTCTGATTTCTTTTATTTATATTGTTGAAAGAGCACTTATGCTGCCTCCATCTGGTTTTAAATTCATTCTTCGTGGACCCAATGTATATCATATTAGTATTAGGACTCTCAGTGGAAGAGATAGTACATTGGTATACCACAGATTTGACGCAGCATTTATTTTCTAATGGGCAGTCTTCTGGGTTTCTACAATCACCTAATTTTTCACTGTTATTGTCTAATTTCAGTGTAGGTTTTTATTAATACTATTCAGGCATGGGGTTTGTTCAGGATTTTATTATTGTGTTTTTTTATTATACTTTCTAGATTTTCAGTGCAGCTGTAACTCAATTTTAGGGTGTTCTTATTAAATATATTACTAAACCTACTATTGGTGTGGAAGTGTTTTTCAATTAAAGCTAGGAATTTCTGTCCTAGTTTAATACTAACCATTTGGTTGAACGGAGGGGTATACCAAATAATTTTTATTTTCCTGTTTTTTTTTTCTTCTGGCAAGTGCAATTGTTTCTATAGTAAATGTTTGCATTCGTGTAGCCACTATTTTTTAGAGCAGCGTTATAAAAGCTATTGTTTTGTTGGAATATCTTTGTTAGTGGAGTTAATGCTGATTCTATTTTCTATTGATGAGGGTATATGTTTGATTATAGAGGGAGGGTGGTTTGACTTCGGGTGTATATATAAGGGGTTAGTATTTGGTTTTCTATAAGTTTGGAATGTGTTGTTTGTTAAATATACAGTTACGTTGAGGAAGTTTGCCCTTTTCAATTTAGTACAGACAGTTATCTTTAAGTTTAGATTTTTAAATTCACTAAATATAATTTTTCTATTTTTTCTATTTTAAAACTAGTAGAAATCCTCACCACCATGAGCCCATATTCTCTATACAGTCCGATGTCTTTAATATCTATCTCACGGTGCGCGGTCAGGTTGTACAGTATTAAAAGACCAATAAGGTCAGAAGACACTGCAGTGTCTAATGATCCCATAGTGATGTCAAACAGGTCATTATTGTTTTTTATCCATTGGTCCCCATTATGAATGAGGAATTTTTTTTTGCGCTGAGGATTATATCTGTTTCTTCCTTTGTCAGGTTAGAATACACAGCAGCAAAGCCCAGGGCAGTCGTAAATAGATCCTTTGAAATTGACGAGTAGTAATCCACGATATCGAACTGTAATAGGGTGCAATTCGGTTTATTATCAATATTGGTAAACCAATTGATGACATCTTTAGTATTGATCCATGATTTTAATCCAAGCTGTTTTTTTTATTTGGCAAGTAATTCTTTCCAGGATTCTTTTGCTGATCTTTCCTATGTCGGGTCGGATAGGGTTTATTATTCTAGTAGTAGGGTTTTCCAAAAAATCATGTTTATAGTCATTAAGAGTTATGTACCGTTCCTTTTCAGCAAGTTTGCCTACTCTATCGCTATTTTTTAATTTATCAGTTATTTTTTTACTAGTTCTGTTAATGCTATTAACCATATTTAAGTTGTTGATGCAAGCTTTTTTTATAAGTCCTGGTTAAGTTTTTTTTTTTTTCTATTAAGTTGTTGTAGTCATCAACAGCCACTACAAATTACTTCTACAAATTGATGATGCAAAAATAATGTCGTTTTCTCACATATGTTACTTTGTGAGAAAACGACATTATTTTTGCATCAACCTAATATATGTTGGAATTTTATTATAATATATATGTTTGTGTGTCTGTCTGTCTGTCTGCTTCAGTGCATATGAAAGAAGAAGAAATTTTGAGTAATTTATACTTAGTTTTTTTCTAATATCCTTACATTATATTCGATTGGTGGATGTAAAGGATGGTAAAAATTTTCCATACAGTTTATTGTCCCGAGCCCTTTCGACCACTTCTTAAGCCATTGTCAGGTGTGTTTTGTTTTGTTAATTTTTCTTCATGTTTGCCAGTTTAAGATGCAGTTTTTATGATGCATAAAGAGTAGCGTCTATTCCGAACTGAACGTCGCTGGATTTTGACATCTTTCTATTAAAAGCAGAAGCTTCAACTAAACTGTTGACTGTTAGATTGATACACTATATTAGTTATAGTTTAGATTTGATAGTGTTAATTTGATTAGTTAGATCGAGGTTGGCGGTTTTCCATTTTCTGTAATTTTCATGTTTTTTTCAGGTTTTACAGCAGAAAATCGTGTTTAATGTTTATGAACGTAACTAATTCTTCAAACATTTAAATGCAGTGCCAATTGCTGTATGTTATTTTTATTTCCTGATCATGTATCGTTATCTTCTTAATTTTTTTTAATCTCTTTTCTAATATTCTCTCAGTAACCCTTTGATTCGTAGTTATCTTATTGCTTTGTTTGTGCCGAAATTTATTTTAAAAAACTCATAGAGAATTTAAAATGTTACTTCATGTCTCAGATAACAATGTTTATCTCTTCCAACAGTAATCATTATCCAACATAGTGTAACAAGCCAAATTGAATGAACGCTGATATTTTGTATGCCACATCTACTAGGTAATATATAGGGGTGTTATTCCGATGTCATATTTCAACTTAAGTTCACCTGAGTCAGTGTAACATTGATGCATAAAACATTGAAAGTAAGTTGAAAGTGAAAGTAAAAGTAAAACTAATGCTAAATATATTCTTTTCAGTTGTTTCCGTTTTTTCTTAATGACATTTAAATTCAGGGTGTAACAAGGCCCGGCACTTCACAAATTTTGTTAGCTTTATAATCTGTGAATAGCCATGCTTTTCTGGGAAAGATAGCAGATTGAACTCCTGCTGCGTCATCCCTGATTTCGGATCCAGAGATTTCCCCAGTCTAATTACAATTAAATATATACTTCATGGAAGATTTATTTATTGATTGATTTGCTTTTACGGTTCATCAATGCTTTTTGTCATTTTTTTATTTTTTCAAGTATTTCACACCTATTTGCATGCAAGGGGTTATAGAGGATTTGGAGCGAGGGCAGGTAGGTATGATAGAGGAAAGGATGGGGAGAAGGACCGTAGATAGATCAAGGCAAATGGAGATGTCGATTACATTTGAAAAGTTGGAGATTATAGCTATCAGGGAAAAAGGAATAGGGAAGGGAGTTCCACAGGCGAGAGGTGCGAGATATGAAGCTATTGATTGTAGAAGAGGCGGCTACATTTAACATTTTCAACAGTGAAAGGGTGAGAGTGGGATGCCAGTCTCGTAGGACGCTTGAATTCGCGAAGTCCGGGAACCAGCGAAAGCAGATCATCGGAGCAATTGCCATGAAAGTATTTGTAAAAAAGACAGAGAGAGAGGCGACGGTGCGTCTGTGAGAGAGCGACTGCAGACAAGATGACAGGTCGGGGCCAATTATATTGCATATTCGTCTCTGGATCTTATCAAGAACCCCGAGGCAAACAGTAGGCGTTCCAGACCATATATGGCAGCAAAAGTTTCTTTTTAAATACTAGTGTTTCCTTTTTTTCAAATATAAGTGGTGGTGGTAGTAGTTAAATTCATACTTTAACCAACGCTGTTTTTGCGTACGTGTAACAACTTCGTAGGTATTCGAACTCGGGTCTCCGATTTCAAATTCCATTACATTGTGGTTGGCGTTGTGAATCTATCGATTCATGTATTTCGCAGGGGCCTTACTACGTCTAAACCATAATTTGAGCTCAGTTCCACCTCCCGTGCCGATTGCCGTTACCCTGACCGTACATGGTTTCTTGAATAAATCAAACAGTATCTTATTTTAGGCGAATCAGTCTCTATAACAAAGAAAAATAACGCACAATTTTTTTTTCCTGTTCTATTTCTGTCGGCTCAAACAACGCGATTAAATTCTAAAACTCAACGCGCCAGTCTGTTGTAACTTGTCTTTTAAGAAACAAACAAAAGCAGACATTTTGACTACCACTAGCTTATCGGACTTTACAGACATCACAGCGAATCTTGCTCAGTAACTAAATTTCGGTCTCTGATATACAGTTTTGTATAGAATCATTTCAGACGAACTTGTAAATATAATTGCTTTAAAAAACACTATGAACGTGTAATATTTTTTTCAGATGCTGATGCTGCGTGTCAGTTTCTGTTGTATTTTTTTAACTACATAAAAAAATTGATGTATTTGGAAGACTTCATTTTTCTTTGCCTAATTTTGGGAAAATGTGGTTGGTTTATAATGATTTATACTGTTTAGTAATTTACAGATTGTTACAAAGATTTTATGGTTAATACTATGCAATTGTCTATACGATTTCAATTTATTGTTGGTACAATTATCGAACATAATAGGTTGACTTCTCGAAAAATATTCTGATTCAGGTTGTGGTTTTGTTATCCAGGGAAAAACGTGTATCATATCCGATCATTTCAATAGATTAATTCAAAAGCCAAGCGAGAACTGGGACATGACGCGTATTTTTAGATCGAAATGTTTTTTAAACTTTTTCATCTACTTTGAATTTAGTTAATCGTTTCGTTGCTTGACATATATATATATATATATATATATATATATATATATATATATATATATAGAGAGAGAGAGAGAGGGATAGAAAGAGAGAGAGAGAGTGTGTGTGTGTTCCAATAAGTTGGACCAATATTAAATGTCAATATTATGTTTTAACAACTTATGTTTTGGGGAATTTCGACCATGAAAAGATTAACAATCAAACAAAGTATTAAAGTTATTGAAACCTATTAAGAATATGAACGTTCAGACAGAATTTGTATGAGATCTTCCCAGGTCGCATCTTTCTCGACACAGTGAATTCAATTGACCACTGGGATCGTGCGACTTGACGCCTTCAGATTTTTTCCTTTGGGGTCATCTCAAAAGTAAAATCGTTGCCAACAAGCCAACAACAATTCAACTGCTGAAGGATGAGACAATAAGACATATTGGTAAGATCGAGTAGCAAATATGCAGAGACGTCATCAAAAATTAAGGACCATCGAGTGGAGGTGTGCCGCCGAAGGCTTGGCGGACATTTGGCTGATATTATTTTTCACTCATAATTGGCATGAATTAAATAAAATGATCCAATACATAAATAAAGTTTCATCAATAATACTGATTTCTTTACTGCTTTGACCCGTCTTAATGAAACACCCTTTATATATATATATATATATATATATATATATATATATATATATATATATATATATATATATATATATATATAAGTGAACATAGAAGTAAACACTTAGAGGCAACAGTCTGTTTCATGATATATGCAATCGTCAGGCCACGTGAGCACAAATGGCCTGACGATTGCATATAGCATGGAACAGAATGTCGCCTCTAAGTGTTTACTTCTATGTTCACTTTTATATTTACACACGCTCTATCTCTGATATTGAGCATTTAACCCATAAATATAGCACACCTTCAGATAAAATGTATTATGGTTTAAAAAGAACAGGAAATTGCTGATAACACTGATTTATTTACTGCTGACTTTGATCCGTTTAAATGAAACTGTTTTCATATATATATATATATATATATATATATATATACCCTAACTAATACGTTGCATTAGACATGTTTAGCAATCATTGATTTGGATTTAGATTTTTTTTTTTTTATGTTTTATGCGTGGACATGATTCAGTGTTTCGATAATATCCTCCCTGTTAAGCGTGATACTAAATAGAAAAAATTAGGTACCCTATTAAATTAGCCGAAACAATTTAATATAGAAAATGGCGTTCCAAATCAAATATTAATTATCTCTTTCCGTGTTAGCATATAAATACTGACTGATTATCTGGGCATAATATATGCCTCGTGTAGTCTTCGATCATTCGGCTTCATATTGAACTTCCGGATCTACACAAGGCAATCCATGACGCCTGCCGAATAACGATTGTTTGTAATTCTCAACCGTTATTACTAAACACAGATTTTGTTAAGCGCATTGGATAATTAAGTCGTTACCGCTAGTGCTAAAGGTCGGTCTTCTCCGCCAGTTAAAAATTCGATTACTAGTTTTCATAAAAATTGGTTTTCCTACATTGGAAGACGCCAGCAATCTATGTACAACATTGAAATAATGTTAATAAAAATTACATCTATTGCCTTATCTACTGATTTAACACGGTTGCATCGTACTGGGTTTAACGATAAGCTACATCCTGGAGCAAGGCCATCGATCGGGAGATTGGAGATTTTGAAGAGAGCGGCGCCAGGTCTTAACTGCTGTTGTTCCTATCTCCAGCCTGGCCCCTTTTGATAGAAACTTTTAGGGTCCCAGTTATGGGTATATAGTGAAAACCCGAACAAAAATCAACAGATTATCTAATAAAATGACAAATAATACATTTCTATATCAAAATTTCAATAAATGCAATAATGAAAAATTAGAAAATACATTTTCATCCTAAAGTTACTAACATTACATCTTATGATCTAAAAAATATACATAAAAAATTATCTTTTCTCTGAATGTATAAAATTATGTAAAAGATATATGGAATTGAAAGCTAAAATTAGGGACAAAAATATTTAGATTTAGGCATTGGGTGACCCATAGATGTTGATGTGCTGCCTGACAAATCAACAATTCAAATATCCAACATGAAAGAATTTTTCATGATATTAATCCGCATAATTTCATACAGTCTCTTAAAGAATTAAAAAATTTTGTATTGCAAAAAATAAGTTCTAAAAACTACAACGTAAAAGACACATATCACCACATCTAGCAATTATGTCCGCACAGACAACTCTATGCATAAATGCTGAGTATCATCTACCATGTATTCAAATGCGAAAGAAGAATAACATATATAAGAAATTTATTACTTCAAAGCTGCCAAGAAAATTAAATTTCGGCATTAAAGGACACGAAGGAATTGGTATGCAATAATATTGTTGGAAATATATTATTTCGTTTCGTCTCACAGCCATGGGTTACAAAAGACATGACAGTTTTTTTTGGTTTTCTTTTGAATTTCCGTTCTAAGAGAAAGAAAATTAAGAAAACATAGCATTGAAAAACACAACAGGATATCAGTCCACGAACTTCGGCAATAATTAATCGTAATTCAAGGGTAATATTAAAATTGAAATAATTGTAGGAAGATATATATATATATATATATATATATATATATATATATATATATATATATATATATATATATATATATATATATATATATATATATATATATATATTATATATATATATATATATATATATATAATTATTTGTCTTAAAGAAATATGATTCCTTCGCTACATAAGTGACGAGAGCCGAAAACATCAATATAATTATTAAAATTAAATTAATTGAAGTATCAAGCCATGTTTCATCCTCAAGCGAAAATAGAACACTTATGTAGCGAATGAATTACATTTAAAAAACAAAAAAATAATTATAATCTATGTATGGAGCACTGTTATTCTTTTAATAAATAAAAACAAAAATAGTAAAGAACTCTGGATTAATTACCAAACATGTTCTTTCCTATTTTATACATACACACACACACACATATATATATATATATATATATATATATATATATATATATATATATATATATATATATATATATATATATATATATATACATATATATATATATTTCCTTGAATATTTAAGTTAATTAAAAAAAAATTCAGAAGACTTAGTTTTTTAATTAATGATTTATGAACAACTAAAAGTACAATTACATGTGTATGATCTGTACATGATTATATCCAACGTAACAGAAATATTTCATTTGGAGAGCGGATAACATCAAAGATTTTCAATCTTCAATATATATATATATATATATATGACCCAATATCAAATAATATAAGCGCTTACTTATTTAGCTTTCAAAAAATATCGTCAGTTTTTAACAATCATCATCTTGCGCAAAATCTGATTATTAAAGATGCCATCAGCTTGGGAACACCAAATCTTTAGTTTACGTACCCGTCATCGGGACGTTTATGACACATCTCAGCTCGTAAACCTACCGAAGGCGAATAACAACATATAAGATTCTTGAAATTTACTTAGACAATGTTACAGATTTGACCGGTTAAGAACGCTATAATTTTTTTAGTGAGTTTGGAAGGAGCGCAGAAGTTAGTATTTCCCTGACCTGTCACGTTGTAAAATATCGATTCAGGGTTCTCCCAAGAGTATTAGTACAACAAAACAGAACAATACATATCGTTATACAGAAGGATGCTGAGAATACCATGGACAGAACAAGAATATGAGAAAGACGAGAATGTTGTAAGGAAAATGGAAACTGAAACAGCAGTTGTATTTTCAGATAAAAGGTAAACTGTTGTTATTCCTGAGACACATAATGAGGAAAAATGGCCCGCAGAAATTAAAACACCAAAGACATGATGAAGACAGAAGATGGGGGGGGGACATTGTGAAATTGGATACTCATAAATCGACTTTGTTTAAGTAGAAGTTAGAGTGAGGATAGAAAATGATGAGAACAAATAAAACTTGGCTTAATCATGTAAAATTTGGGAGACACATGATCTCCCACGCCCTAAAAAGATACAGCATATATATATATATATATATATATATATATATATATATATATATATATATATATATATATATAATGGACTCTCCCGTCGTGTTCAAAGTATGAGAATCTGATATCTTAATAGATTCAGTTATGAAATTTTGTGCGACAATCTTAAGTGCCATTAAAGAAACGCTAGTGATTTACAAAGGAGGCCATATATGGAGGGAGCAAGTGTGAGGATTGTAAGATGAGATCACTGTTAGATTGGCTGACCTATTAGTTTTTGTTCTCGCTTCTTGAAGATGATTCAGACAAGCAGATTGAAAATTGCTGAGTCCACTAAATATATATATATATATATATATATATATATATATATATATATATATATATATATATATATTCCTATGTACTCTCGCCAAGGGATCCGCAGAATAATTATTCATAGCAAATCTATTATAATTTTCTGGCATGCAGAAACAATGAGTGCGCGTGCATTGACATACAGCATTTTCGAAGTCCAAATAAATTGATTCTTACAAATTTTTATCAAGGTTCAGAATTACGTAATACAGTGTTACTATCATATCACAGAAAAATATTTCTTTTTCTAAAGAGCTAATTATTATACAAGCTACCCTAAAGCCAATAGCTTTACTATCCTGATATAAAAAGCGTTCCTCCTCGACAGGTTAATTAAAGGGAACATCAACCAGGCTTCAATAACAATTTTCCAAGCGTAGCTCAGATGCGGCACAAGGCAATCACTATCACTTGACTTAAAATATTTTTGCCCTTCCTTGCCTTTAAAGGAGTGCCCTATGCCGTGCTGATGTTGCTACATGCCTTTCTTCTTGCCTATCTCACACTGCGAATTCTATACTAAACATTAAATCTGTTACGAAAAACGAACTAAACAAAATGAACACAAAACGATCAACTTTAAAAAAGGACTCGTAACTGGAAAAACCGAATGAAAAAGGAATGTTAACAACAAACACTTTTTCACACCCAACCCAGTTCTGCGGAAGCAGAATCAACGTTGAGTTTAAGCAAGCGAATCAGTCAATTGGAGTAAAGTGTCATGCAGATTTAAATTTTTCCCACTTGTGACGAATGCAGCTATCGATTTTTTTTTGCATGCTAATTAAAATTCGTGTCAGTCAGCGGTTGGCTCTCACGCTAGTCAATAGAATCTTCCTGCCTATTCGTGGCAGCCAGCTATAGGCTCTCACGCTGGCCAGTAGAAAATGGCCGCAAACTACATGAAAACTGTCATAGAAGCATGAAAAAATCGATTATTTCCACTATCAATGGGAGTTGGGAAATGCAAAGTCAGTCTTGGCCTTCGTGTGCAAATCCGTCGAAAATTGCGGCCGTGCATTTCTTACACATACACAGACACACACACAGACACACATACACACACACACACATCCTGCCTTTTATAGATAGAGATAATCAGTTTCTAAAAAGGGACACATGAATAAATGCCTGTAGACGCGATATTTTAAATGATGAGATAATTGTTTATGTGATTCGAAAATGTTCGTACATCAGAAAATATATATTTGCATTTTTTCCGAAAGCCTATAGAATGGTCCTAAATGTAGAAAACTACAGCATAAGAAAGAACACAATAAAGAATTTTTACTGGTCTCTGCCTGAATGTATTTGAATGGAACTTGAATTACGTGAAAACCCTGACAGGTATTATTATGATTGTCTTCGCTAGTGAAAATTAGGTAGAGTAAACTGTCAGGAAGCCGCAGATGAATTGCTAATTAAGGTGTGGGAGATCATTGACAGGGAACAGTATCGATATTCGAATAAAATTTATCTGTTCACTTCCGGTAAAATTTTATCAAATATGAGAATGAATATATATATATATATATATATATATATATATATATATATATATATATATATATATATATAAATAAAAAACTTTCCATACACATAGATACCTATGCATTCACTTTTAATTGTTTATGTATGTACGTATGTGTTGGTTTCCCTTCCCCCACTTCCCAACTTTTTTTTTCATGACAGACCGTGAAGATGTTCTCTGTCTCGTCTCTTTTCATGTGTATATATATATATATATATATATATATATATATATATATATATATATATATATATATATATGTCTTGGTGCTTATATATTAGAATCTGATTGCGTTTGTTTTACGCGTGAGTTTAGGACCCCATTCACACACTCATAGGATTAAAATGTATACATTGTCAAAGGACCGGATATAAAATTAGCTAAAGTAACTTCAATGAAGAAATAAATTGAATAACATATATATTTCTTCTTTTCTCCTCAGTAATTTTATAGTTGTAAACTTAATAGCGATTAAATTTTAAATTTTGATTTTGTAATTAGCAGTTTTAAATTTTAATATTAAATTTTATTATATAATTTAGTAATTATTGGTTGGAATAAATTCTTTTTTAATACTTCCCATATTTTAAACATCTGAATAGATATTATAACATGACTTCGTTGTCAAGCTTTTTGAATTTTCCTATACTTGTGTTTTGATTGGTCCATCTAGCCTTTGTAACAACGTTTTCCCCTTGTGAAGGATTGTTAATTAATTTGAAACTTTTAAAACCATTTATTTTACATTCAACGTCATCACTTGATAAGACACCGAGGGTGTTGAAACAAAATGGCTATTTTTGTAGTGATTTTATAACATATTTATGTTATAATTTTTTTTTAAATAAATAATTATATCTGCTCTACTTTGTATTGAGCACTCTTTTAAGAATAGTAATTGTTGGTTATTGGAATTCCTTCCATATACACCAATCATATACTTGTATATATATATATATATATAGTGAGAGAGGGAGAAAGAGAAAGAAAAAGAGTGAGACAGAGTGACAAAGAATGACAAAGCGAGAGAGATGAGTAATTTATTAATCTTATGTTAATCTGGCACATGTTGACAAATTTGGTGCTCTTATGGAAGAACGTGATATGATAACAGTAACGATCTTCACTTATTGCTCCGACATGCTTAAGTATGTGTACATTACTGCTTATTTAAGCATTTTATAATAGTCGTATCTTGTGAGTCCATAATACATATATTCATATTTCATCGAGTATTTTTATAACTTTTGGTTTCAACTTGACGATTTAATGAACACAATTACCGATGGATTCATTTCGTATTTTGATCACAATAGAATAACAAATATAAATATTATTTATTCTCTGAGTAGAAATTTGTGTAGATTGCGAACAACTTTACTTCACACTTATTTATTACACGGTGTGAAAATGTTTCTATCGCTTAAATCCTGGTTTTCTACTCCATATTCTTTTGATAACTTAGAACTGGTGTCTCGAATATTTGCGGACACTTAATAAAGTCAACTGCTGTAGGCGGTAATATAGAATAAGATCATGATAAATAGGTCATACCAATAGTAAAATAACCACGCAGGAAATGTTAGTTATTCATTAACCAAATTACTAGCGTTACTGTCAGTAGAAATTCTTAAAATAATTGTTTTCTCTTCATTTTTTTTTTCGGAAACGAACATTTTATTTTCACTGATTTTTACCTGTCTAGTATTGATGAAAAATTTCCTTCCAAATTCTTTTTTTTCTGATATTATGAACTCTTAACTTCATGGTAATATGATTATTTTACTTTGTACTTACAATTTTGAAATCACTTTACTGCGATAATGCCATTAAAACAAAAGGGGTTACTGGCAATGAAAAAGAATAAGAATACTTAAAATAAATCAATCTTAAGCAGGAAAAAATGAATATCATTTACAGTTAAAAATCCGGCATATTTGTTGTTGCTGTTGTTAATCTCCAAGTTATGTGAGTTTTCTTCATTGATAAACTTTGTAATTCTTTAACGACGTTCTATAGAGACTGATTAATTATCTCCCTTTTTACGAAGTAAATGTTTAATTCTTTGAAGCCGTTTAACTATTAATATGAAAAAAAAAATCTGTATAGTTTATTGTTTAGACATATTTGAATTAGGCGAATGTCATATGAGAGTCTAGACATTAAGAAGTGATTTAAGAATATAACTTAAACATTACGGTTTTTATTTTGTTTTTGTACTAGTATAACGTTGTAGGCAGAATCATACCTTGGGAACCTGTGTTTAAGTCCCTTAAATAATTCCATTACATTTCTCAAAATGAATCTTTCAAAATACTGAAAATATTTTAAAATAAAATTACGAAGAAATAATGTATATGCCCATGTTTAAATGATGCAATATTTGATGTATTCAAAATTCATTCATCTTCAGAATTGAATGTATGCTTCAGTCTTCAATCGATGCGAACTTTAACGTTTTTTGAAAGAAATGCACGAATTGGTGTTAATTATAGTTTTATTATTTAAAATGCTTTATGACAAGTGTTGTGTCGTTAAAAACGATCCTTTGCTGCGAAATAGATATTTATTCGTACAATTTTGTACAAAATATGGCACAAGGCCAAAAAGAGAATTGGGGCAAAAGGACGGACTTCTTCTGTCTTAATTCTAAACTTAGCTAGTTACAAACACTGACCCAAATATACCAACAATAGTCCTATCATCAAACAACACAATCTCTCCTACCTTTCTTACTACATCCACCATAATGCTTCCATGTCTCTATGAAATCCTAACTAGTCCCCATATGTACATTTCAAAGTTCGTGGTGTGAGGGGAATAAAAACAACTATTTTAAGAAATTAAATGATTATTTACAATATGAATTAATACTATTTCCATGAAAACAAAACAAAATAAGGTTAGTAATAACCCCACCCCCAATCCCTAAATATGGCAGAAACATCAGTTGACTGGACGAAAAATTGCGGGATTGTAATATTAAAAAAAAAAATAATCATCCATCCAAAAATCACTCACACAAACATGCACTTATTCACTCACAAGAACAAATACGAAAACACAGACGCGAAACGAAAGGCATCCCGCAACTACCAGAGAACTGACATCACTGACCATCTAACGAGGGAAGGGATGGGGAATTAAACTAAAGAAAAATTACGGACAGAAATAAAAGGGGGACCAATGAGCAAAAAAAATAACCTAGCTAATTTTACTGGGAAAAAAGGCAAATCTAAATAATCCCAAAACAAAACCTACACTACCCTAATTTCAGGGATGGGTTGCCCAAGTTCAATTCAGAAGAAAGCGAATACCCCATATGTCACGCGACTCCATCTATATAAGCGTTTCCTCTACGGTTACGTGACCTACCGAATGAATAACAAGAACGCCTTTTTTGACTTGCAATCTACGTTCAAGCCCAAGTTTCAGCAGTGACTCTTTATTCCTATATAACAATAAAATTTAATGTTGCTATTTAAAAAAAAAAAAAAATTAAAAAAATATCTTTCTCCTTTTAACGATAATCTGCAAGATGAAAAGCCCCAGATAGGAGCCACAAATCAAGAACGTCAAAAAAATGTAATTACAGAAATGTAACTATTTGTAGAGTATTATAAAACAACGTAAATTCTTGGTAAATCCAAAGATGCTGTAGAATAGTCTAAATATATGATTTAATATCAGGTCAAAATATTGTGAAGAAATATGTTGTTGCAAACAAAAAGTACTCAAGTGTTTTGTAAAATCAATATTCATCACGGATGAAGTAACAGAGATGCGGTTCTACTGAAGAATTTAAGTAAGAGATATACGTTTCTACAGTAGAATATTGAGAATACCAGGGCCGGGTTATGTGAACAACGAGGAAGTGTTCATGAAAATTGCCGAGAGAAGAAAGCATCGTCGGACAAGAAAATGACACTTAAAATGATTATTTTGTATAATGCGGACAGAAACCGTAGAGAGACATGATCAACTACGCCCTGAATGGAAACAACAGGTAAGAAATGAACCGGTGACAAAACAGTATGCCTTTCTCTTTACATTACCAGGAACGGTTCAATCAGACGACCAAACTTGTTCAATATAAACCTAACATACAGATAATAGGATGACTGTAGAGGAGTTTTTGGTTGCATTAAAATTAATTCGAAGCTGTTAGTAATAATAATCTGTCAATAAGTTCCCTAGTTAAATAGAGTGAAAGACTTATTGCGACTATTATTTTCCTCAAGAAAATCTCTTAGAAACTTGATCCAAGTCTTTTCCTTGCCTTTGCAGTTGAGCGACGGAGTTTATATTCAGATGGTCATTTTGATAATGAAATACAGACGTGTAGTTAGTGTTATGGTAATACGTGTCTAGAGGCACAGGGAAAGAGGAAGAATAAGAGAAATTAATATCCGGTTTGAAATTAAATATATTGACCTTTGAATAATCTGTTTCATCTGGCGGCTCTGAGACAAACGTCCTGCGGCATCGTAGAGAGTAACTAATATATCCCTCGAGAATCATAGCCTTTCCGACGACCGTAAGATCCTAAGTGACACTACCCCCGGATTCTTTTTCTTGGCTTTAGACATTGGATGCATAATTGAAAAATAATATTGCCGAAATAATAAAAATGAAAAATCCGATGATGAAATCCACTATCATCAAGACATCACTCGATTATAAATATGTGTAGAAAAATTCCAACAAGACGAGAGGTATTACGGAATGAGGAATGGGAAAATGCGTTCGAAAGTTGTAACTTTATTGAATATATGTCATCCGAAGAAATAAATAATAACAGTCAAATTACATTTTATTTAAAACCTGACTCCACCTAATATTGTTGGATAGTTTATATGTGAGTATTTGTGTGCGTGCGCACTGAATACTAATCCGAAGATGGACCTTAAATTCCGTTGCGTATTGGTTGTCTTTTCGCTCCTCTGGTGTCGGTGATTATATAACTACCTAAATGATTCTTTGCCACGAGTGCCAATCACTTAAATTCCGTTGCGTATTGGCTGTCTTTTCGCTCCTCTGGTGTCGGTGATTATATAACTACCTAAATGATTCTTTGCCACGAGTGCCGATCACTTAAATTCCGTTGCGTATTGGCTGTCTTATCGCTCCTCTGGTGTCGGTGATTATATAACTACCTAAATGATTCTTTGCAACGAGTGCCGATTACAGGTACATATGTAGGGGTAGCGGCGGACAATCTGCGAGGCCCCCGTCTGCTGTTGGTGTCCAGGGCTTCTTTTACTTTACAATGATTAGGCATGATCTGGGATGCGATACAAACTGTGGCTATCGATTCGACTTACAATGACAGAGTCGCATATGACGAGAAAGAAAGAACGATTCATTGAAACTGAAATATGGAATACCAGGAACATGTGTTCTCTAACATCGCAATCAAAGTACGGCAAAGAAGAACTTCAGGTTTTAGTTTAAATGTTTTTACAATTAGTATGCCTGTGAAATAAGCTAAGCTATTTGAAATTATAGGAAATGACTTTTCTATCGTGCAATAAACTGATCGTAACTTCGATATTTCTATAGAAAGTGTTAAGTCGAAATATATTCATTAGTTCCACCAGTTCTAACATTGTCGGCTAAGATCTACTATTCCACACCCATTGTACCGAACTACACTCATTTCCTTTTTATCCCATAGGTGAGACATAATTTCCATCCCAGTCGCATGTTTCTGTAGATCAGTCCTTGTGGAGACCACTCCCAAGAGCATGCTTCACTGATCACAATCTTAACCGGATTAGGTTTACCCGTTTTCTTCCCCACATATGTGTATTAACTCTCCTTCTTACTTTTTAATCCTCTGTCTCGAGTGGTTCTTGAACTTTGTACGGGCTGAACATCGTTGTAAAATATAATGAGCTTGAATGGAATTTCGAACAAAAATGTCTCTGAATTATATCCTGTTTTATATGTAACAGCTAAAGATATTTTTTCATCAGAATTTTAATCAATGGCTTGTAGAACTATTGTTTGATATCATGTACACGGAGTTACCCGAAATATATACTCAATGTTCGACTTGACACCAACGCGCCTTCTGGATAGCTTTCTCAATGAGAATGGTTATTAAGGCTTACTGTTGCCTGTAATATCGGCACGAATGTTATTCATTCAGCAGATGAATCTGCTGCAGTTTATACGTAACGTAAACAGGTGAACATGGGGAACGGACGTGCGCAAATTCCAGTGACCAAATGTTTGGTTACGTTAAAAAAATTCTACGAAATTGCTTCTTTATTCCGAATGAATAACGAGTAATCTGCATGTTGATCCAAATTGTGTGTGTGCTGTGTAGAAAGAGGAACATTATAACAATATATATATATATATATATATATATATATATATATATATATATATATATTAAATACTGATTGATAACGCGACTATCCTTCACCAATCTTATCTTCTATAATGTCCATAAAAAGAACAGTTTTTCGGGCTTCGAGAGAATATTGTCCTCATTCTTACACTCGACCACAAGTGGAATTTCTATATACGATCCATCGCTAAAGATACAGGCAAAATGATTCTCGCCTTTACCGCTGCAGTAAGTACCTGACTCTTAATGCTATCGTCTATCTTTAGAAGAACCAAATAGGGCTAAAAATGGAGTACTGTTGCCTTATTGAGGCTGGAGTTGCAAGACCTCATTTTCCGGTCACGAAAGAGTTCAAAAGCGTCTCCGAGTCCTTGTGGAAGAATAATTATTTTTCACTCTCCTACCTCTCTCTCACAAGCGCGATGTGGCGAGGTTCTATCGCTTCTATCATGGGAAGTACTCGGACCAACGGCAGCTCCTGCTTTCAACAGGTTTAACATTCACACAAAGGACCCGCCATGCAACTTACATCGTAGCAAACCACCCACATCCCCTCCGTATTCCATCGACAGTTGTAAGTTCCAGTCAAACAGCTTCTTCCCACGAACCATTGACCTACAATCTTAAACTGTTCAATTCTAGTCAACCGTTTTCTTACCTTCCTATCCATATAAATTACCCGTTATCATAATCCTCTACATCGAGTCGGTCTGGGCCTTGTACAGGATGAACGTTACTGTAAAAATACAAGAAAACTTTATCATGTAAGTGATCATGATTCTCGATATAATCCATTTTTATTAGTGACTGGTAATGAATTTTTAGAAATGTAGTCGGGTGATCAGAGATATTTTTGATACGGTTTTCAGGTCAGCATTGTTATTTTCGGAGAAGCCACCCAAACGCGGGAATGTGAACTGTAACACATGCGCTGTCCTGTTTACACATCACTTGGATTTCAACTATGCCGGCGTCGCGGAGATCACATTACGTGATTTTTCATATCTAAGTTGGTTGCCCTCAATAAGAAAAAAGTAGAACAAGGTCGGGAAAATCTGATATTCTTTCATCAATGCGTATTACTTGCATTAAATAAATGATCCCTATTATGGCTACACATCAGGAAGCGCTCGACAAACACCTCGTCTATTATGTTATGTCAATGAGCACAGAAAATTATGATTGCGTTAGAAATCCCTTCATAAATGTTCTTTCGAATGTCGGACTTCAGTTATGTGAAGAAGGATTGGTCACCATTTCTAGTGATTGAGGGCTCAAAGTAATTCATTCGACGGTAACCAATGATACATTTTGGACTTAGATACAAAAGTAATATCCCACATTAATTGTAAAGAATTTACCAGTTTTGCTACAATTTTCTTTATGAAACTAAAACCTAAATAAAATTAAACATAAGAAGGGAGAAAGAGTATATTCAACTGAAGAAGAAATGAGAGTCTGCTTATTACACATTCGAACAAATATTGAAGAACTTGTGAAAACACACGGGGCACAAGTTTCACATTAAATAAGCTGCACAAATAGTTGAATAGAAACATTGAAATAAAGCAAGTTCATAGTTGTATATAAGTTTATCAAATCTATGTTTTTATTTCGTAACATTTAAATGTATACCCTTTAAAATGTTGCTAGGTGAGCCGTGATATTTTCCTTTACTCGAAGGTTAATAAATCAGCAATTAAAATAACAGATTGATGTGTATCTATGTCGTATAAATTAGACAAAAACATATGACAAGGTAAAACACAAGTGTCTGTTTTAACTGCAAGGATATGTCGATGTGTTTGGTAAAGATGTTAGAATGATACAGAATTTATACTGGAAGTAAAGTGCTTGATAATGATAAAAAATTAACTGAATAGTACACAAAAATTGAAAAGGACGGAAGATAATGTGTCATTTCCTCAGATTTATTCAAACTCTACATCGAGACTCTGAAGATAGTTGAAGACACTACCACGATATATTATCGATCGGCTTACTAATAACACTGTCAGATACGCCGATGACACTGTTGATAGATGAATCGGAGAGCAAACTATAGGAAACCCTCGACACTAGTAAAAGAAATTGAGAAATTGAGAAAAAAGGGCTCATAATTCAGAGCAAGAAGACATAATTTATGATCATCATAAAAATGAATTACCAAGATGTAAGCCACAAATGTGAGATGTCTGCATCAAGAATATTTTAAAGTTTATATTACGTTGGTGCAAAAATAATATCGATTTTGACGTATATTTAACGTCAAAAACGATATTATTTTTGCCCCAACCTAATATCTGGAATGTTTCAACAAAGGATGGAATTTACGACATTTAAATCCCAACATACATTGGACAATGGAAAGAGGATTCTCAAAATTTAAGCAACAAGAAAAATATGTTAGAAACAAAGAAAACAGTGCATGATTCACATGCGATATACATCCTCTTATAGGTCAGTGAATGCTGATTAATCTCCTCACCGATGAGGAGTAGTCTGTAGGCAGCAGAAAGGTAGTTCTATAGAAAGATACTTAATTTTTCATGGATGGAGCGATAAGCAACGAGGGATTGCAGAAGAAAATGGTCATAAAATGAATGCTTATGCTCAGAATTAGGAAGAGAAACCTGCAATTACTTAGACTCATAATGAGTAAAGAGGCCTTGGAAAAGTTAACCCTCACAGGTCATATTGATGACAAAAGAGATAATGGAAGGCAGTGAGCCAACTACTACTTTAGCTTGTGTAAATGGACAAGGAACACAAGGATTAGGAATTTTGGAGACCTACGTTTGCCAAGATCAGAAAAACAGCGATAAATTAAAAACGTAATAGATTTCGCCTACCAAATGCCATATTTTTATATCATTACAAGTAAGCAGACATTAAACTCACGGGTGAGTCATCATTTCCTCTATCGACTATTTCTTTATTTATTTCGAGAAAAGAATAATGAAGGTTTTAGAGACAAGTGACAGACAAACTATTACATGGCGTAACGTACGTGAAACGAAAGAATAGACAAAAGTATCATATTATTTTAGAGACAATATCCTCTGGAATAATTTCAAGTTGTGAATTTTCTTACGTCTAGATGTCTCACTGGGAACGGTTACCCATCTGATAATTGATTATTTATAGTTAATGTAACTTATCTGACTAAAGGGATTTCAACTACAGACATGAGGAATTTACAAACTTGTAATGAACACTTTGACCAGGGCGAAAATGTTTCATGAAAAACATAATATTTTGAACAATCCACTCCAACTGCCGATAAACCAAGAGAAGAAAATATCGATTCGAGTGAACTGAGTTAATATTATTGATCCGAGGCATACATTTCTGTAAATGGATTCGGCAGAAAAAAAGTACATGTGTCCTCGAAAAATTAACATCATTTTAAAAGTAATTATCTTAGAAAATAATTAGTCTAGCTCAATGAAATTGAACAGTTTTGGTGTTGAACATCATGAGTTTATTATGGGACAGATTTCATAAGTGTTCAATATATGCACCGCTTGTGAAACGGCAGACGTCAAATCGGTAGTTAATCTCTTTCCAAACACGCTGCCGCATGTCTCCGGTAACATTATCCAGTTCGAAAGTGATTCTCTGCTTGAGCTCATAAATGCTAGACAGAAGAGAGGGTGTGGACATAAACAAGTCCTGTCACATATCCCCATAAAGATAAATCACAAGAGGACAGGTCCGATGACCGGGGTGGCCATTTCATCAGAAAACTGTGTTCATCTCCAACACGCCCGATCCATCTCTCTGGGAAATTCTCATTTAGAAAAGCATGTACTGTCCTCTTCAGTTAAATATAAAATCGTGATCTCTTTTTTGCTCATTCTATGAAAAAATGAGGTTATTCAGACAGGAATTGTCAAAATTATTGGCCTGCGAAACGATTTCAAATTTTTTGGGACACCCTGTATTTTGTATTTCTCCAATGCCAAATCGAATTTAAAGAATTCCGCCATTCAAGAATTTGGTGACATCGTAAATATCAGTTCAATCACTGGACCGTGCTGTTTGTATTTAAATTCAATGTAAACAATGCGAGCAATAACTGATCATTACTAAAAATAATAACTACGCCAGTTATACGTTGATATGGGCATTGGAATAAGGGCAAGCAGAGTTCACTTCGGAGTTACCTGAAGGTGATACGGATCGGCTTACACCTGATTAATGCTGGAAGGTGCAAAGCCGAAAATATGTGAAAACAATAACAACGATGAAGACTATGTAAATAATGTATATAAAGAAATAAGAATCCTAGTGTTTTGCGGATCATGTTCTCCCATAGAACCAAGCATTGGAAATTAAAACAGACATTTTAAACTTTCGGAATTATAATGTGAATATATACTCCGACAAGAGAAGAACATGTTAAAAATAAACCCGACAGATTTCTCTTCTAAATTTCTATTCAGTTAATTCGTTGAAAACGAATTCAACGTTATTTGGTTTCGTCAATTCTAGTTGGTTTGTTGATTTTTTTAGGCGGGATACCAACCTCTATGCGTTATTTAATGCCGAAATATAAATATTTTTAATACATTTTTATGGCTTCAGCTACAGATAACTTTTCCTATTGTTAATTCTGCTATAAATAGGTATTAATACGTAGTAATCTAACTAAACAGGTGTATCGGTAATTTTACTATAATTTGTTATTCTTCATATATATATATATATATATATATATATATATATATATATATATATATATATATATATATATATTCATATATATATATATATATATATATATATATATATATATATATATAAATAGAAGTCAACACTTAGAGGCGACAGTCTGTTTCATGCTATATGCAATCGTCAGGCCTGACGATTGCATATAGCATGAAACAGACTGTCGCCTCTATGTGTTGACTTCTATGTTCACTTTTATGTTTACACACGCTCTATCTCTGATATTGCGCACTTTATTCCATAAATATAGCAAACATTAAGACTATATTTCTTCATATATATATATATATATATATATATATATATATATATATATATATATATATATAAATTTGTTACTGGTATTGGGAACAAAATTATCAAGATGTGGTTCTACGTTCCTCAAAACGTCTAATGTCCAGATCAAATGTCTTGCCAGATGTTGGTTATCGTCATACCCAGGACTCATCATGTCTTCTAATACATGTTTTTATTTTTTTTTAATAAACGGTTTGGTCGGAATAAATGTAGTGTTAAAATCAGATTTATTTTAATGCAACGTTTATTTATAAAATTATTGGAGCTGAGTGGGTAGAAAATGCCCTGTTAATTTAATAAATTTTAAAATTTGATTATGTATAACTCGCGTGGCTTTTTATCTAAAAACTAATTATCATCCCGACCGTCTATTTAAATTCAAAGATGTATACAACCAATTTCTCATCCTGAAGCAGATTCTTTTTCGTTGAGCATAAAATAAGTATCGTTATTCGATATAGGAATCATAATCTGCTCATTTATGTTTGCTTGTTTCGTTCCTCTCTAATCTAATATTCGTCCACTGTGAAATTATGCCTCATTTTATTTTATTTGCTAATACATATTTATTAATAAATACATCATATTTTTTTTTTGCACAAGATGGCTATTCTGCTGCTTAAATAATAACTACTTTATATACACATGTAAAACCCGAACTGAATATAAGCCCGCAGTCTTTTTATACCTGGGAAGAGGGAAATATCCATATCCAGAGTATAAGCACAGTGAGCTATTGCACAAATTAAGATAAAAGTTTCTTTTTAAATAATAAAACTCATCTTGACTTCTTGTTTCTTCGTGATTCTAATATGTCCGCAATTACTTAAGTCAATTACTTAAGTCAATAGTTTATACACATCACCAACAGATGTACGCATGATTAGAATTACATAAGTAGGACGAAGTTCCGGAAAAACTGAAGGATAACGGAGGGTACTACACACACACACACATACACACACACATATGTGTGTATATATATATATATATATATATATATATATATATATATATATATATATATATATATATATAAAACAGAAGATGTCTGCGTGTCTGTCTGTGTGATATCTTTTCACTCGAGATCCACCCACCAAATTTTAAAATCAATCTACTATCTATATTTAACATGTTGTCTGTCGTGGGCGTTGTTACCTCACCCAGGCCGCATTTCTCAACCGATTTCGATGCGGGTTTAACTAAAAGTTTGCATATGGCTGCCGTAAGGACATGACTGTGCCCAATTTTTGCGTTCGGACTCATCTTCCGAAAAAATTGATAATCGAAAAAATCGGAAATCGAAAAAATCTGCTTACAGAAAGAATGATCGCATTTCAACCAAATTTGACACCCTCTTAGTGTCTACCATTAGAAGTGTTGTCCAGAAGTTTCATGACCACGGACCCCTAAACAGCGCGGAAAATCGATGAAACCCAAAAACCGATACGCCGAGATTGCACCTGAACCGCATGTCGGTTTTTAGCGAAAACCGACCGGATATATGAGGAGGCCATTGGGAGTCACCATGTGAAGTTTCAACCCTGAGCGCCCCACAAACAGAGTGCAAATTGACAATCGGTCAACCCTTAAAAATGTTTTTTCCGTCTGGGTATTTCCTAAATTCAGATAAATTTAAGGTCACGCTATGCGCGGGAAGAAACAGGTCAGTGCGTGCAGTGGAGTGGAAGAAAAAATTTGACCTCAAATTGTGGAATGGCTACAAGGCCATTGAAATTCGGCCTTTTAATCCCTGCTACTAGTTCTGACTTTGAGCCACAAATGACATATTCGACTTTGTCAACACTTTTGCTTTAATCGTCGCATCTTACCAAAATAAGCACTTCCATTATTCGCGTTTTTACTGAAAAAAAACCGCATACTTGCAGAGTGAAAATGGTCCTGCCTTCAGCAGTCCATTTTACAATTCTTTAAACCTTTTCACCTAGCCCAGGCCGCATCACAGACCTGACGATGAGTTTTTGCGCTAAAAAAGCAGGGCTTCCTCCTAATCCATTTCTAAGCTAATGCCGGCAAACTGTTAGCGGCTTTTCGTTGTCGCACAAACCAAACGAGCAAACGCTTCATTGCAGCTGCTTGCATTCTCATCGCCGGCATCACGTGCATTAGAGCCAAGCTGGATATGCAGCAGGCAGCTTGACCCCGTTTACGGCCAAGCTTTGGGCCTGCCTAATCATGCGCGCGTGCGTGAATGCGCGCGAGCATCTTCCATTTTGCGTGAGCTGATTCATTGGTCTAAGTCATGGCCATTGTCCATGCTACACCAATCAATGACAAGTCACGCTGCCTTTAAATACCTTCAGCGCGGCTGCATCCGCACTCGCATTTTGATTTGATCGCCATTGCCGCATCTGTCCTTGGATTAATTGACGGCTTCCTGCTACTGCAAGTTACCTATTTGCTTAAACGTTTGCATTACCCATTTCATCTCTTCTGCCATTACTACGCGGCCCAGTACACCTCAGTGTCCACTACTTTTTAATCTGCAATGCATCAATGTTTTGGATGCGTAACCTCTTCCTACAGTGACGTTTTCGTGCTGCCAGAAAGCACAGCCCGCAACCAGGTGAAGCTTTTTTCCATACCGCTCCACTGCATTTTTAGTTTTCGTATACAACGTGGTTGCACCGCTTCAGCTTCGGCATCAATAACCCTTCAAATGGCTCCTACACGACGAACATCCTCACGTCAGCAACTGAAGACGCCTAATACCGTTAACGTTACACATGCAGAACAGGCGACTGCGGAGGTACACATAATAACTCCGGTTACAGATGATCATATAGCGTCTACTTCAACATCTGCTTTGCACTCTTCTGCGTGCCGTGGCGATGACCAACCCGGAAGCTCTGCAAAGGCTGCAAACACATCCAAGCGAGGCAACTTTAGCAGGCGTTCTAAAAAAGCCTCACCGGCTAAGGGGAAACGGAAGCAGGATTCCACTGAGTGCGCAACCTTAGGGGAGAAGCAACTGGCGTCTACTACAACATCTGCTTTGCACCCTTCTGAGTGCCGTGGCGATGACTTTGCTAAGCGTACCAAAATACCAAGGCGAGGAAACCTTAGCAGGCGTTCTAAAAGACCCTCTGCGGCAAAGAGAAAGCGGGAGGAGGAAACTGACGTAGAGGCCTCTTTGTGGCTTTCCAGTCAATCTAAACGGAGGCAGTATGTTTTGTCACATGAAACGCTTGGTGAGCGTAACTACCGTTTGTACTGCAAATCAGTTTACACATATTCGTTGAAAAATAAGATGAAACAACCTATACGCTTGCAAGACAACAAAAGCGGCTTCATCACAAGCGCTTTTGCGGTCTCGACAGAGCCAGCATCGAAAAGCTACTCGCAATGCAGCCGACGCCGCTGTAACTTTCATTCGACGGGCCCAGGAGGCCACGGCTGAGAAAACCGCACGTAACGCAGCGAAAGCTGCGGCAACGTCCATTCGACGGTCCCAGGAATCCATGGTTGAAAAAACCGCACGTTATGAAGCCGACACCGCTGCAACTTCTGCTGCAAGGGCGTCAGAAAGTTCTTCGCAAAAGCGCACAAGGCGGTAACGTGATGCAATTTCAACTTCCGCTGCTAGAGCTGTAGATCGACCTACTGAATTGCTTGAAAGGTTGAAGACTGTTAACAAGCGCCGTCATGCACAGCGAGGGCTCTATAGCCCGCCAAAGCAGTTTTGGTTTAAGCTGGCGTTCAACTATGAGCCACTTTTGAGGCTTTCCTTTCGCAAAGACCTCCAAATAGGATCTATGTCAGTTATATGTGGGCATTGCAATGCCAAAAAATGGCCTAGAGAGACTGTAGGTTTGTGTCGTTCAGACGGTAAGGTAAAGCTGTCACCTTTTCAAGAGCTACCTGCTCCGTTGAAAGCTCTGTTGGAGGGTTCCAGTCCAGACATTTCCTCGCAAAAATCAGACAGTGCAATTGTGCTTTCCAGATGACATCTTTTAGTGGTAATGCATTCCACGAAGTCGGTTGGAATCCCACATTCAAGGTTCAAGGTCAGGTTTACTACTCGATTGGGTCTCTTTTGCCGGAAACTGGCACTGCTTCGCCCTTTCTACAAATATACTTCATAGGTGACTACAATCAACAGGCAGATGCCCGCATGGGCATTATTCCCGAGAACGATACAGGCCAGAACAATCATCCTCGCAGGGATATCATAATGAGTCTCCAACAAATGCTCCACGAGACAAGTATGCTCTCGAAAATAATACTTCTTTTGATTTCATTATTGTAATTGATGCTGACAAACGGCATCAGGGAGAGCACGAACGTCGTTACAATGCTCCCGCAAGTAACGAAGTTTCCGTCATTGTCAGCGGTGATTAGCACCACAGACGTGACATTGTTATCGAATCACGCTGCAGTGGGCTCCGAAGAATCAGTGAAACGCACCGGTGCTACGATGCACTGCAATACCCACTTCTCTTCCCTTACTGAGAAGATGGATGCCAATTTGGCATTCTGCAAAATGGGTCCACCTTAAAAACAGTGTCTTGCAGGGCTTTCGACGCCTACCTATTGATGGTACATGACGGTGCATTCAATCATCTTCATCGAAGCCGGCAACTTTTCTATCAATTCATAGTAGACATGGCTGCTAAGATGGAATCCGAAAGACTCTGTTACATCAGATTGAATCAGACTAAGTTGTGCTGCGACTCTTACATTCACTTCCGTGATGCTATACGAAATGACGCTGATCCACGCAATATAGGCAAGATGTGCATACTACCTGCAACGTTCACAGTCAGTCCACGACCAGCTGGGTATGGTTGCTATTATACATAAATGGAAATCGTTTGTATAGATGGCAATAATAAATGAAAAACCATTAAATTAGGACGCCTGCAACTCACAACCTTGGAGAAAAAAAAATAAAATAAAGACTGCGAATACAAGAAATATTTCATAAAATACTTCTTACTCATGCGTAAAGCACTGCTTCATTGTAATGCCATCACTCAAGGTATTCTATTGCTTTCTCACCTAGATGTATAAATTGGTAAAAACTGTCAAAATATTGATCACGGGCTTTTAAATCCATCGGAAAGACCGCTCACTCAGTCTAGGAAGCCATTTGCCCAACGATCAAGTGTCATCACCACGCTTGCAGCATTTATAGATATGCAGCCCAGTGAATCCCATTCAGCTCGATGGCCAATGATCGTATGAGAAGTATTTTCCTGCCCGCTGTACAGGTTTCTTGGGTTTTTTTTTTTTGGTTTATATATTTTATTTATTTAAAATGTTGCTAGGTGTCTTGGTATCCACTTCACCAGAAAAAAAAAAAAACACTTGTGGGCGAACCCATTTAGTCACCGATGTGCAGACAATGTGGCAAATACGAATGCTGCATTTTACTAATATCACTCATAAAGGGACATGAGAGAAAAAGAGTAAAGGAAACAAGAGATTTCTTAAACTTTGAAAGCAAATATTATCGTGAATCAAATATTGACTGCTGAAACTGGAAATATATCAGAAAATTACTTTTGAATCATACAAATTTGAATTGTTTTCAAAGCTACGAAACATATTAGATTAAATGATTGCTTTGTTTTATTTTAGGATTTATTAACTCTATGTGGCTAATTTAAAGTCAAGAATATAATTCTGATTGTAGGAAGTAACTTACAGTATATGGTGTTCGCAAGCAATCCTCTATCTAAGTTAAAAAATACATTCAGAAATTAGCAAAAAGATTTGTAAGAAACATAGATATAGGAAAGACCTCACGCACATAGCCAACTGCCCTCATAAAAGCAATGGTTAGGACACTTCGATGTGTTGTACTGGTTAGTAGGTTTATCTTTCTGGATCAATTTATGACTCAGTAGTGAGTTCGATCCTCACACAGTGCACCACATTTTCGGCATTGTGCCACATCTACGCTAAGCTTATAAAACCATTTCTGGTACCTCAACGTGATGTAATGGTTAGCAAATCTTTCTCCATTACGATTGAATTAAGAGTTCGATCCACACTTCAGCCTCCACATTTTCGGTATTGTATCACATCTAAGCTACGCTTAGTAAATCGCTATTGGTAACTTATATATGCTGTAATATTTGACAAGTTTATCTCACTAAATCAATTACGAATAGTGAATTTGATACTTTTCTGTACGACATACTTTCGGCCTTGTGCCACATGTAAGCAACGCTTAGAAAAACACTAAATCAATGATAATGCAGATTAGGAAGAAAGCAGGAGAAATAGAAGGATTATTACAAGATGGAATGATGCAGATGCAGTTATTTATATTAAAATGAATTATGCATTATATATCTTCTGTGTGCCGTTATCCTGCAGTACATCGACAATAATGCCACTACACGATTTGAATCCTTTATATCCCTGCGCAATATTTGTACTTTGGCTATCTATTCCAATGCTTCTTCTATCAACTTGAACAAGGTCGTTACACCTGTTCGCCTTTGCTACGTTTACATCCAGAATATCTTGTGAGTGTCAAATTTTCAATGAATTCTTTCCTCGTTTATATGACTGTAGAAAAGCCAATGAGAATCCTTCAACATATATTGGTCAATAACGCTTTGTAATTCATAGATAATAAAGAAAAGGAATCTGAAATCACGATCACCTACATAAAAAAAAAAAAAAATTCGCACCAAGATTTGATGGTAGGTAAAGAAATAAATTAAATTTTCTCAACTCAAAATATTTACATTCATAAACTCCACAGATGTTAACATTGAAATTCTGTCCAGCTACTATACTTATTTACAGTAAGTAATTATGTGATTCAAACATTTCTAACTCACTTACCTACATTAAGCGTTTGGGTCTATCCTCTAAGTTTCAAAGTATTGTCTAGAAATTGAAGAATGCATACCTTTTCAGAATTAATTTACCAACTCACTTTCGGCAAGAGAAACGTTCTATTACTCTATCATATATTCAAATAAATACACCTTTAAATGACAGTTTCCTTCAATACATCCTAATTTACATGATACCTTACATAGTAAATCTTATAAAATTGACGCAGAAACTACAACATACACTCTGCCGTTTGGTCTTTTATAACATGTGCGCTAAAATCAGATATACCTTTATATATTCTGCACTGTGAAAAGCTCTGCTTTATTTCATAACGAAACACTGTAAAAGCTCGAATATAAGACACTTCAAGACTTTACTAAGAGATTTAGAAATACAAACCTATACTTACTCAAAAACAAAAGATTCACGGTAAATTTGATTGTTTCGAGATGAATGACAGATTGAATTGATATTTATCTAATCATTTAATGCCAAGTAAGTAGATAATTCCACTAAGAAGGATGGAAATAGTGAAAGTGAAAGTGAAAGAGAAAGAAAAAAATTTAGTGAAGAGAAGGTACAATAAAAGAACAGTCACTAGGAAAAGAGAATGCGGCGATTGATGATGAACTTTAATTTTTGAAGATTTTAAGTGACAGGAAAGCAAGTATTATGAAGAGATTTCCACAGGCAATAATTCAGAGAAAACAAACGATTAGAATAGAATTTACTGTTATATTTAGTTAACCCAACAGTAAACCGATTGGACCTAGTTGTGAAACTAGTAATAGGCTTAAATTCATGCGATTGAGGTACCAAGGAGGAAACACATTGGAATAATTGCCATGACAATATTTATAGAAAATAGAGATAAAAGCTACGTCATGGTGGTAGTGAGAAAGACGAGATATTAAGTTGGTGCAAAAATAATGACGTAATATTGTCGTTTTTTGACGTTAAAAATACGTCAAAATCGACATTATTACGTCATTATTTTTGCACCAACCTAATACTAGATCAGGAGCGATTACATTGCAGATTTTTTTTTTTGTAAAAAAGGTGATGAAGTATGAGAATGGTAACTGTCTATATTTCTGAGATCAGGTATTATTTACAATATTTACATTATTCGGACTATTGTCCTCATCTTTGATGCCATGTTTATCACAACGTTTCGGCCGTTGTACGCTCCGGCCTTCTTCATATGTTTGGAATATGGAACTTAACCTTTATTTCGCTCGCCGGTGTAGACTGTTCTAGTTCCACGTGCCATGTCTAATAGACATCAGATATCACCTGTTAATTCCCCTCTATAAGTTCTCCACTGCCTTAACCAGGTATTGAATTCACACTCTTTCGGTCCTGTCACTGGATATAACTAACGCCTTTATCCACTGTGCCATGAAGACATATGTGTATGAATTTCTGGATATTATAAAGCTAATGTTTTCAGCATTTTTACCAGTGTTCATATTGCAATTTTTTTCTGTTATCATCGCATGTTCTTTTACCAGAGCTCATATTGCAATTTTTGTTGTTGTTAACGCTTTTCTATGGCACTCCTTATTACTGGTTCCCATATTGTATTCATTTCTATGCTTGGTCGGCTAAAGAGATTTTTGTGGCCTAGCGTATGTGCTGATTCCTTAAGTTTAATCTCTCCCGAGTAAGACCCCTCATAGAGGAGAACATGACTAAATACTGTATATACTCTATCCCGTGCAGCTGCGGAAAGAAAAATAAATGGGAGACAGGAACCCCCTTTAAACTAAGGCTTCAACTACACAAGAAAGCTGTAACACGAATGGAAGTTGAAAAATCAGGCGTGGATGACCACATATCGAGAGAAATTGTGATCACCGCCCTATGTGAGATCAAGTTTAGATCATAGACAAAGAACATTAATGGAAAATTAGTAAGCTTAAGGAATCAGTACATAATCTCCTGAGCCGGCCATGCATAGAAATGAATACAATATGGGAACCGGTAAAAAGGAGTGCCGGAGAAAAGCGATAACAGCAAAAATTGCAATATGAGCACTGGTAAAAATGGTTGCCGAAGACATTAGCTTTATAATGCCTGGAAATTCATGCACAGATTTCTTCAAGGATACATGGCACAGTGGATAAAGGCGTTGGGTAAATCCAGTGCGAGGACCCAAAAAGTGTGTTCACTACCTGGTTAAGGGAGTGGAGAACTTTCAGAGTGGAATTAACAGGAGATAACTGACATCGATTTGCCCTGACACGTGCAACTAAAACAGTCTACACCAGTGACATTCCATCCGGCCTTCGTCAGTTTACTGACGATAACAGTTCATGCTGTTATAAACATGGCGACAAAGATGAGGATAATAGTCCGAATAATGTAAATAGTGGATGAGAATTGTACCCGCCAAAATGATGAACCTTGATACTAGAAACAGAGATACTCGCTCGTCTTATCGTCCCTGGTGGAACCGTATCAAATCCTTATGATTACAAAAAGAGTAAAGATACAAACCCCGTTGAAATCAGCAAAATCGATAAGAAATAGTCTCGATGTAAAGATACTTTTTGAAACTTATCTTCAAACATCACTTATATGATGTCACTTCTGAACAAGCTAATATCTCTTACATTATTTAAATTACTCGGGCCGTTATCCTCATCTTCACTGCCATATTTACAACATATTGTATTCTTGAAGAGGTTAAAAACAAAGACGTTCTCTAGTGAATGAACAGCAACACGTGCGTAGATGAAAGAAATAGAGGTTTAAATTAAAAAAAAAAAAAAGAATACACTACTGAAAGACACGGAATCGGGTGGCAGGCTAGTAATTCCAGAAGTAAGCCACCAGGTATGTCCTGTGCTCATTATATATAGCTACTGAAATAGTCAGTCAACATAGGCAATAAGGTGTGTGGGACATTCCATTACACCAAAACGTTTCTGCCGTAACACGCTCCGCCCTTCTTCAGAATACTGACGACGATAACAGTTTGAATAATGTAAATCATGTAAGTAATCATAATATCTAATCTAAGAGATATAACCAGAAGCTAATATCAGTTTAATGCAAAAATTAGTGATTAATTTTCATTTCTACTATAAAATGGCCGCAAGTTAAGACTGGCAATTGTTTTGCTACTGATTTCTGATTTGTTCTCGAAAATTCTCATCGTTCAGTTGCGTGTCAGACTTCGTTGAATGTTAAAGTTTTGTTCACAAATAAATGCCTTAAATATGGAGGAGGAAAAGTTGAAGTTTCACCATATTACGCTATGTGAATTTCAGAAAGCAGTATGCGTCGGAACAGCGACAAAAAACATTCAGAACGTTTACTTGAATCGTGTTCCAGCACTTCAGACACTCAAAAAGTGGTCTGGCAGATTAGGCAGGAGGATTTTAACAAACGATCGACCATGCTCCGGGCGACCTTACAACGTCGATGAAGACGCTCTGCTTGTCATCGGAGAAAATAAACCGAAAGAGATTTCTTAGAGTCTGATAATCGATATCTCAAATGACATTCGCCATTTGAAGAGATTTTGATTCAAGAAAAACAACCGATTTTGTCAATACGGAAAGGTCTTATTTTCCACCACGGCAACGCATGTTGCAAAACAGACATTTGCAGAAACGTAATGAGTTGAAATGGGAAACACTCCAGCACCCACCGCACTCTCCTGACTTGGCTACTTCAGATTTTCATTTGTTCCAGAACAATTTAAATGGCAAGGAATCTGATTCTTATAATGTCAGTCGAAAACATTATCTCACACCACTCTTTCAACAGAGAAAAGTCGAATTCTTTTAGGAAAATGTCGTCAACAATTTTGTACACGATGGGAGACACTTGTGAAAAACAATGGTGATGATGTACTTAAATGATAAATGTGTGTTTTGTTTCATTTTGAGTACAACTGATTTTGTTTTTAATGTTCTAATTGGGAACGAACATTTGCAATGATCTAATAAATTACTAAAAATAAATAAACACTTATGCATTCTTATTGATAATTTATTCTTTATTTGGGTAAAAGCTTCAGATATTTGTATACATCGGAAATTTTTACTTCTGGGTTTTTCTAATTAATACTAATAATATTAGCAGTGTTGTAACAACAAAAATGGCTTCTACATTTTAATAGGAAATGAAGCGGAATATCTCTTCTAGCAAGCATCTGAAAACGTTGAAGAAAACATGAAATATAGAATAGACTGTGCAAGGTCTAATTTCGTACAACACATCAACATACAATAGACCCGTAAGTATAACACAAGGACTACAGTGATGTTATGAAATATCCATGTCAGACTAAAATATTTCTATTGGATATCATGCTTAGCGCCACAATTTTTCAAACATATCCTAACCTGTCAGAACGCTTTCTCAAGATCAATTGTTAAAGATGGCGGATTAATCCTAAGCCATTCAGGACAAGTGACAGAGAATCAATAACAACGAACCGTACCAAATATTAACGAGGATATTATTTAATAATTAAAGGCTGACACAATATCTAATAGCGTAATTTAACAAACATATTTTGTAAATTTGTATCTTCTTGCTTGTAGATAGCCCTGCGTATGAAGATAAGCTACATCCGACAGCAAGACTTTTCATCTAGGGCTTTTGAGGAGCATTGAACGTACTCATAAATACTGTTTTAGCCAGGTCCACTCTGACAGGGTTGGAAATACCTGTTAATGTTCCAACTATGGAACAAACAGTATTTTGATTATTATTTGCGGTTCACATATAGAAAAATAAATTATTGTATAAATACCAGCAAGATATGTATAAAAAGTACCAATAGTAACATTTTTATAGTAAAATGAAAGTCAATATAACACTAAAGTATAAAAAATATATTTTATAGTATAATTACCGCAATGGAATTATCACCAGGCTAAGTATCTAAATATACCTTTGCTCTGAAAGTATAAAATTATGTACAAAATATCCAGTTGAAGCTCTAATATTGCGTACAAAATATTTAGGTTTCGGCGTTATATAACCCATATAGGTGTTGATAATCAAAGGCAGCCGACCAACCTTGTATGTGAACACTAGTCAGTTGCCTAGTTGGAGTTGATTTTGATAATCACCGTAATTAGAATCATATAAACGGTATGGCGTTTTGCTGAGAATATGTACGAAAGGTCATTAAAGTGATTACCGTAATTCCCTATGAATAATACGCATTTTTCTAAAAAATATAATAAGCAAAGTAAGAGGTGCGTATTATGTACAAATGCAAAAAAAATAATAAAATTGCCTTTTCATAGGTCGATTTTAGTTGCGAAATGACTACTCACCACAAATATACGATAATTTGACACTAACATTCGGTGATTGCGATCCTATAATGATGTCAAATACAGCCATGTGTACCTCACAATACTTACAAATGTAAAATAAAATAAGAATTATCATAAAAATAAATTAGAATAATATTATTCTACTTTTAAAACCATTTTTAATAAGAGTAAGAATCTCTGGCCGTAATGAAGTTGGAGAGTTGCAATTTATAGAGTTTGATTACCAAATAAGGGGTGCGTATTGTGCATGAGTAGAAGCATTTTCTCATACTTTCAACACTTATATAGGTGTGCGTATTATGGATGAAGTGGTATTATACATGTGGAATTACGGTAATATTTGCTCATTTATTTTCATCCAATGTAAATACCTTTACATATGCGTTTTCACTTCATTCTCAAACGCCAACTTGAAATCCTTTCGCATTGTGCAAAGGAATTAATAAAAATTTACGGTAGCCGAACTGCGATATATTTTTTTCTGTAGATTATTGGATAGACTATCTTAGAGAAAACAGCCTTTATCTATAAGCTTGTAGGGCCGAGAGATACTTACATATATTGAGAGTTATATCGATACCTGACGATTCTGAGCATTTTAAACAATTGCATAAACATCTCACAGTAAAGAATAAACGAAAACAAAATAAAAAAAATAAACAGAATATTCATAAAGTTTTTCTTTTTTTTCCGTGAAATCTTATTAAAGAAAAAAAAAAACTGAAAAGTGTTCTGGCGCACTCGACCAGGAAAGTTTCGAAACTTCAAACCAGATAAATACCAGATGTTTTCACTCGTTGTAGCTATCAACCAACAAAATGAAAATGTGTTTTCTTTTTTCATTTATTTTTTAAATGATGCTTCTTTTTCCGAAGC